>JAIGNY010001761.1:1847500-1905000 GCA_020152595.1 Chiridota heheva
TAAAAGGTCGGCTGCAATGAATGATTATGTAACATACCAAACCTGTTTTTATTAAATTTGCTTTATGAATGTTCAAGGTTCATATTTTAATTGTATTGTATTCGTCCTAGAGAATGTTATGAATTCCAATATGTTATTCTTATAACAAGATTTATTAATAAGGTTGTTGTTTTTCTCAATTGTGATTTCATTATGGATTTTATAATGTCAGAATAATTTTGGCACCAAAGTGATTGACAAAAAATAAGAATCCGACCAATCAGATGTAAATTACAAATGAAAATGTTTTTTCTGTAAATTTCTTTGACTTCTTTTCTTCTCTGTTAAAATTACTTCCACATAACTTTTGATATTTTCCAATCATATTTTGCAAGAAATTACATCAAACGGCAAACCCTCCTATGCTCTGGGGAAGTCTTTTTTGCATTAACAATGTTCAAGGAAATGTTAAAGTTACTTAATCACGGATATGAATAAAGTAATTTCTCTGTTAGGAGAGGGAAGAGTCTCATCATCATCTTATACAGGACATTTGTTTATAGATAATGTGCTTCTGTGGAAGCTACACTTGAATTATGTTTAATTTAGAAGTTCAGAATGCTTTCGTTTGGGAGATAATTTGTTGCCTAAGAGTCCAGGCGACTGTGGAAGAAAAGAAGAAAGTTCTTTATCTATCATGAATTAAAGAATCCTATTTTGTATTGAAAGGAGAGGGGCATCTCATCCTCATCCAAATGGCTTTATAAACTCTTGGCATCTCTGCATATGCATGCTATCAAGCTTCATCCATGAATTGGGCTTGGGACAAGTTGATCGGAGATGGAATAACTCATGAAGGGAAGGAAGGGGGTGGGGGACTAGGTGCAACCCCTTGGATTAAAGGATGTTATGAGCTTTTAAAATTTTACCTTAACGTGCTTATATGGGTGCAGGGAAGGGGTACGTTTATGAAGAAAACTATTGAATTGTTGACTTATTTAATAATAAAAATGTAATTGTCCAGATTTTAAGGCGAAATCAAAATATTTTCTTGAAAGAATTTTTTGTTCGGAGATGTTATAGATTTTAAAGACCCACCAGAAATTGTAAACCAGGGACGCTAGATTGTCCAGCTATGCTATGACCACCAGATCACTGAGGTCTCTTAATTGCTTAAGCCTATAGATAACAAAACAGCCATAGATTATCTGGTAATGAGAGTCAACCCATGAATAAATCATCTGAATAAATAAAACAAATGCATAATAGAGACATTTATCTGTAACTTCAGGAATTTTAACTGCATGAAAACGTTTGAATACATATATTTCGACAATTGACGGTCGGGAAGCATCGAGCGTATTGAAAATGCAAGGAATATTCATTGCACTTGAGGGATATGGGTGGAGTCATGAAATATAGCGGGGGCTTATAATTCCAAGCTGTGAGGGCGCTAAAGTCCAAGCTGTGTGGAGCTTAATTTCAAGCTGTGTGGGAGCTTAACTCCAAGCTGCCTTAGGGGCTTAATTCCAAGTTGCCGTGGGGGTTTAATAACAAGCAATAGCAAATTCCCACTTTATAAATCATTTAAGAGGGAATTGTGATAAAAGAGGGAAAATCCCTTAACCCCCTCACTAATGTCAACACTGGTCTTACCCGAATTTGAATTTTCAAACCAAAATGTTTCATGACCCCTCACAGCAAAGAGTTTGGCATTACTTTCAGCCCCAGTTGTGCGAATGACTCTTTTATGTCAATTTTCTCCCTCCCCTAGTTGTGGAAATGAATCTTTAATTGGTTGGTGCTAATTCACTAAAATTATCTGTGTTTTAAACTGACAAGTTTTTACATTAGGTTTTAAAATGTCGATAGATGTATTGGGTATTTTACATCCAGTCTTCAACAATTAAGGTTATATAGAGATAGTTCACCCGTGAAGAACTGCTGGACGAGGACCCACCGCGAATTGAACCAGCGACATCTAACTTGACAATGTCATGATATGACCTTTAAACTAAAGCATTTGTTTCTTTTGATCTTATAAATAATTATACAAAGTCACTAATGATGACCAACCCGTGAAATATCTCTTGCAACTGTTGCAATTTTCAGCATTGAGAAGGAATGCACTTCAAATGCAATTCAAAGGTGGCAGTCTTGCCACCGTCTATTAAGTTATCTAGTCTTTGTTTAAGGAGAACAATAATGCTGTTACAAAGAATAAACAAAGGAACTTAGGTGAAATCATAGTAATTCACAATAGTATAAAAGAGTCTAACTTAATATAAATTTACAGGTTGTGGGTTGAGTCAAGATATATATTTTCTAACTTCCATATTAAATTAATCAAATATGACATTTCAACAACATATGCACGTGCACACTATCTCAGTAACGATATCAGTATGCCACATTAGAAACAAAGCTCTCATGCGCTTGTACAAATTTGAAAAGTTCAAGAATTTTGATATATGGTTATTAATATATGAGCCTTAGAATATTTTTGCATTTTGTCCGGCCCAATTATTAATATGCAAGATATCGATATCAAAAACAATTGGTACCATTTATAGATCGTGGGGCATCTGTGTGCAAAATATGACATGGCACAGATGTACTGTTCAGGAGATATCGTGTTTACAAGCAAAACGTTACAGACACAGAGACACACACAGACACACACACGCATAGACACACACAAATAGACACACACACAAACACACATACACAAACACACACACGCGTACGTATTTCACCTTCAATTGCAGGACCACCATTTCCGTCCCTTCTGTACCATACAACATGTGACCATTTAAAGACTAGTGCATAATTTCAGGACCGATTTTTTCAAAACAACATAAATTGATAAAGAAACAAAAATCAAGAAATTCATCAAATATTGATAGCCTGAAATGCAATTTGAAACTTACCTGTAGTCATGTAGTCACAACCCAGTTCCACTCTTCTTATTGGTAATTTTGGTGGCGCTATCTACATATCTTTAAAGTGTGTGTATTATTAATACGCATGTCAGAAACAGAGATTTGAAACACACTCTTCAATTTCAGGACCAGCTCGAAATTAAAAGCTTAGGATGGAAGCGCCCTATATTAATCATGAAAACGACTTCAAAAATCCCATGACTGTCTTTTCGGTCCTGATTTCTAAAAATGTCCTATTAATGTCCTATGTTTATTGGTGTGTATCCCGTAATTGATCCTCAAAATATATGTATGATTCATGCACACACACACGCACATACGTGCGCACACCCACACGCACAGACACCCAGCTTTACTTACAAAAATGTCATATCTTTCATTAATGTATACTGTATGGTTACAAATCAGCGTCAGGGCTAAAAAGACTCAAGTTTTGGGCCTAAAAAACTGCTTTAGGGTTAAAAAGAAGTCAGTGTTAGGATTAAATATGCATGTGAGGGTTTGAAATTTCACGGTTTAAATCTTAAAATCTGCATTACACTCGCGCGCACACACACATGCACGCACAGACACCCAGACAGTCCGCTTTACTTACAAGAATGTCACTTAATATGTCATATTTTTCATTAATGTTTAATGTATGGTTACAAATCCGCATCAGGGCGAGAAAAAAACCTCAAGGTTTGGGCTTAAAAAACTGCGTTAGGGTTAAAAAAAGTAAGTGTTAGTATCAAAAATGCATGTTAGGGTTTAATGTTTCACGGTTTAGATCTTATAAATCTGCATTAGGTTAAAGGAAGTCAGTTTTTGGCTTAAAATGCATGTTAGGGAATGAAAATTTACGGTTTAGGTGTTACAAATTTGCGCTATAGGGTCGAAAAAATCAGTGTTTGGCCAAAAAATGCATGTTAGGGTTAAAAAATTACGGTTTAGGTCTGAAAAATATGCATTAGGTCAAAAAGAAGTCAGTTTTTGGCCTAAAATGTATGTTAGGGAATGAAATTGTACGGTTTAGGTCTTAAAATTTTGCACTAGGGTTAGAATAATTCATTGTTTGGCCTAAAAATGCATGTTAGGGTTTAAAATTTCACGGTTATGTCTTTAAAAACATAAATACAAAATAACTGCGTTAGGGCTGAAAGAAGTCAGTGTTTGGCCTAAAATGCACGTTAGGAAATGAAATTTCACAAATTAGGTCTTAAAAATCTGCGTTAGGGTTAAAATAAATAAGTGTTTTGGCTAAAAATGCATGTTAGGGTTTGAAATTTCACGATTTAGGTGTTAAAAATTTGCGTTAGGATTAAAAGAAATCAGTGTTAGGCCTAAAAATGCACGATAAGTTTGAAATTTCACAGTTATGTCTTAACATTTTGGCGTTAGGGCTGAAAACTCAGTGTTAGGCTTAATATTTCGTGGTAGGGTTAAAAGTTTCACAGTTAGGTATTCAAAATTTGCGTTAATATTATTCATATTAATGTTAGGCTTAAAAACGAAAATGAAGGTTGGAAAATTCAATCTTAGGCCTACAAACTCACGTTAGTCTATAAAAATTCAAGCTTCAGTTTAACAATTGGGGCCACATTTTAGCCCAAAATTGCATTGTTTCTTATAATATTTTACTTTAAAACGGATGCGGGGGAGTGGTGTGGAAGAAGGAGGAGGTGGGGGTGGGGGTAGGGGGTAATCAGCGTTAGCCTTTATAAACTGCTTTATCCTTAAATGTTTATAACATGAAACTTTCAAAAATTGTGCAAATATCACGTGATCTATAAGGAGAAAAAGGCTTTTTTTCCACATCCAACAATTTTCACAGTATAATATGATGACATTTCTCGAAATTTTCTTATATATAAATATTTTGAAGTGTTCAAAATATGCAATCATTTTGAGAAATAACTTTTTTGAAGTGTTCAAAATATGCAATCATTTTGAGAAATCTGTAAAAGATGCATGATTGTCAAGTGAAAACAGCAACATAAAGATCTGGCCCAAAAATTAGATAGTTTTTCGAAATACACGATAAACATATGGAAGCAAACAACAAGAAATTGGCAAAAAATGCCCTTCAAGATTTAAAGTTAGCGTGCGTGAAATCGCGTGCGACTTCATGTGAAATACCTCTATAGATGCTGGCATGACATTTCTATGCAAAAGTTAACACTGCTTATCATCAAAGAGGTAGGTGCATTGGCTCAGTGGTTAAAGAGTCTTGCTCGTATGCGAAAGGTATCGAGTTCAATTGCGCGCAAGAACTGTATTGTGTCCTTGAAGAAGACCCAGCCAGAATTTCCAGCCTCTCAGCTGTAAAGTGTGTACCATCTTGCTGGCGAGTTAGCCTGCAATGAAATAGCGTTCTATTTAGGAGGAGTATTTTACTTTACATCGTCTTGCGCCAAGGAAACCGGGAGTAAGCACCGACCCTATCGGCATAATGGCTCGAATGGATTGAGCTAAACTCATAAACCCCAACATATCCATAACGTCATTGAAGGATACACCCATTATGTAGGCTTAAAATTGATTACAGAGCACTTTAACCAAGGTGCTAAAGAGGCATTTCAGCAAGTATTTTAAATATTTCGGGTAGTAAAATAAACAAATTTGCCTTCAAATAACACGCAATTCATTTCTTCTTGTTTTTGTTACATTAGTTGTGGTGATAATTCCACTTTCTTATAAAACTATTTTTTTTAAAGAAATATACAAGAGTTTTATTCTGGGACTGTATACATTACTACGATTTTATTCATTCATTAAAATGTAAGGGTAAGACTTTAACGAATGACACGAATAACACGAATTACAGTATACATCACACACAAACAGTCCGAAGAATCCGAATGACAGTTCATTCGTTTTGCAAAGCGAATGACAATTGAGTTACAAACGAAAACGAATGACAAAATACGGTTAGGTTAGGGTTAGGTTAAGTTGTCATTCGTTTTACTGGACCCTTGCTGTCATTCGGTTTAGTAATTAAGTTATCATTCGTTTTAGTAGGACCCAAACTTAAGTTGTCACATATTACACAGCACTTTTTATGGCGTCATGCATGCATGTTTTCATCAAGTTAAACTTCAAAGCAACCATAAAATGCTATTGGTGTTAACTTCGATTAAAACTTGGGTAAGTACATCACTAAGCAAAGTTAATCAATCTGACACCATGACAAATACATAATTTGCAAGTTACAAACAATATTTTGGCTAGAATGTCAGGTACATCGTAGAAATATCATCGAGCAAGCGATTGAGTGGTAGACAAAGTATTGAAATTGAATTGACTTTCATATAAATCCAGGCTTAGCTAGAATGATTACAAGAAGAGGCATGTATAACAGGTTTGCAGAAGACAAAGATGATGAAACAAGACACCAAGAAAATATACACATTGGAAATGAAGATATAGAAGACGTAAACTGGTTTTGTTTACTTAGGTGCGATGGTGCCGAGTGCAAAGAAGAAGGTGCAGTGTAATGAATGATACGAAGAACAGAATCATGAGTTTAGAGAAACATTTATCAGTCTACATAAGATGTGAAGCTTGACTACATTTCAGTAAATAAAAGAACAAAGCTAGGGTTTTACTGGTCAATTGTATACTATCTGTTTTATCATATGGATGTGAGACCTAGAAAATGGACAAGGGAGATGTAAAGACATTGGATGTGTTCCAGAATAAATGCCTCAGAAAACTGCCCAAAATGCCATGGCACGACTGGGCGAGAACCAGTGAGCTCCTACTTATTTGCTTATCCTCTTCGTACCTAGTGGCACATAGGGAATCTACAGAGAGTCTCATTGGGTTTTGATCCTGCGATCTCACATTCCGCGTCTTATTTAAGGTCTTTCAACCTTCGCTAGTTCTTTCCTTTTCTACAGTCATCCGCCATGAAGTTTTGCAGCCTCTTCTCTTCCATGTCAGTGCGGTGTTGCTGTCATTGTCAGGCTCCTGTCTCAGCACATGTCCAATAAATTTCCACTTTCCTCTTCTGTATCTCAGTACGCAGCGGCTTCAGTGGGGTAGCAATATCTCAGAAATAATAATAATAATAATAATAATAATAATAATACATAAATTTATATAGCGCTAATTTTGTAAAAACATTCAAAAGCGCTTTACATACATTACGATACGAAAACAAAAATAAGAATACAGAAATGACAACATAAATAGAAATACAATGGATCAAGCTGCACATTACTAGATTAATGTCTTTTTAAACAAAACAGTTTTAAGCTTAGTTTTAAAGGAGGTCAGGGATACATTATTAATACATTTGAGTTCAGTTGGGAGTGAATTCCACAACCAAGGACCTTTATAAACAAAGGTTCTTTCGCCAAGAGTGTTATGCTTAATACGGGGAACAAATAGGGACTTGAAACGAAAGTCATAGCCGGATGGTTTGTCAACTACCATTTCACATAAATATTTTGGAGCAAGGCCTTTAATGCACTTGAAAACTTGTAAAATAATTTTATATCAATTCTTTGTTTGACTGGTAACCAGTGAAGGGATTTCAAAACAGCATTAATGTGAGAAAATATTGGTAATCTGAAAATCAACCGAGCAGCAACATTAAGTATTCTTTGAATTCTGTAAAGTTGATAATCAGGCAGTCCAACAAGAAGTGAATTACAATAATCAATGTGAATTATAACAAAAGCATTAATAAGGGTTTTCATGGAATCTACATCAAGATATTTGGCAATCTGACGAATGTTATAAAGACCGTGATAAGCTTTGGAACAAATTTTCCCAATATGAATATTCATAGACATGTGATTGTCCAAATAAACACCCAAAGTTTTTACACTAACAGATGGTTTTATTTCAGCATCACCAACTTTGATGGATTGGACTCCAGCTTTAGCTAATTGCTGACGAGTGCCAATTAGAAGAAATTCAGCCTTGGAGTCATTGATCATGAGATAATTCTTTACCATCCAAGACCTTATTTCAGCAATAAGAGATTGCATTGCCTCAACTGCCTCTTTCTCTGAGATAGAAGCGGCAGTGAATGAACAGTAAAGCTGAGTATCATCAGCATAGCTATGGGCTTGTGGGATATGCTTTGACACAATACTGAAGAGTTGAGAAACATAGCACAAGAATAATATGGGACCCAAGCAGCTGCCTTGAGGTACGCCACAGTCTAACGGAAAGTTTTTGGATCTAGCACCTTTAACAAAAACATGTTGCTTCCTAGACGATAGATAGGATATGAGCCATTGTTGGATGTCACCAGCAATTCCAAACTGAGAGTGAAGTATGTTGAGGAGAGTGCTGTGGTTTACGGTATCAAATGCCGCACTCAGATCCCAAAATAACAAGAGTGTGCATCGTTGTTTGTCCATATTTAACATAATATCACTGTGAATTTTCATCAAGGCTGTCTCTGTGGAGTAATTTTTTCTGTAAGCAGACTGACAATCTGGAAGAAGAACATGTTGTGAGCAGTGAGAAACAATCTGGTCAACTACCGCCCGCTCGACCAATTTTGATAGGAAGGTCAAATTACTCACAGGCCTGTAGTTGGAAAATGAACACTCCAATCCTGCTTTCTTTAGCAGAAGGACAATAGTTGCATTTTTCCAACTATTAGGTACTGCACCATCTCTGAGCGATAAATTCAACATTGTTGTAAGCACAGGGAGAAGTGATTCAAGGCAGTCCTTAAGCATCCATGTTGGTATTGGATCCAGGATACAACTCGAACTTTTAGAAGATATAACTAGTTTGCGAAGATCATGTGCAGATAATGCTGTGAAGGAATCAAAAATCACATCAATAAACCGAAATCAAATGAAAAAAACAACAATAAATCAATCTGGCGGTTAGATTAGTATTATAGTCGATAGCTTACACAACACAGCGCCAATGCATATGCTTGTGTTCATTTCCATTTTGATAGCATGAATTTTAATCATTGCCATTTATTGATCAAGGCAAATTACGACGGAACTATAAATATGGGGTAAAAGCTCAATAAAGGGACAATGTCTTTCCCGTTAGTAGATGAAATATATGCTTTTTAAACTATAAAAAAATTACCAAAGATAATCGTTAACGTTATCGCTATCGTGGAAGAAAAGATGACAGAATATTACAGTCAGAATTTTAACTGCAGTAAAGATAATCGAGATTGTTTTTACATCTAGTAAATTTGAACAGTTTTGCTAATTCTTGTACATGTGGTAATATAATTCGAAGTTGAATTTTTAAAATTTGACTTCAGCTGTTGAATGAGTGGTTACAGATTTGAACAATTTTTGAGATTGATGAATTATGCAATGTTATACATTTTCAAGATTATCATCGTACCAAGGACTGTTACTACAGTAGTAAAAGATCGGCGGCTTTCAAAGATCACATTGAGAAAATATGATTTTGATAAATTACAAAATGTCTAACCTGAATTTCACGGATCCCTCGAGCCTTTCAAATGTTGACACCCACTTCTTTAGGTGCATTGATTTTCGTTTACAAGGGGCAACGAAAACTGCTATTTGATAGTCCCAAATCCACTTGAAACTGCACTTAACGTTTTGTTAGTTACTCATCATGCATGAAATTAGTCTCCCAACGCCTGCCAATAATTGGGTGTTGCTGATGACAGCCTATTAAAGGCATACATTGGGCACTTGCGTAGTTTGGCCAAAAAAGAGAAAAACGGTGGACTATATACGTGATTCTCTTATTATCAATTTGTGTTTTTTATGAGGTTTTATTTTGTCCACGTATACCTACTCTGTAGATCCATCACTGCTTATTTGCATCACCTTCCCACCCTCTTGATTTATTCGATGCACTACAGCATTGAAATCACATGATTAGTCTGACTAAAATATGATTAACATAGATCACCAATGTAGTTTTCAGATCAGTCAAACAAAAGTATCGTGCTTAATATATTTGTGTTATTATGTTTAAAAAACACTTTTAACTCGCATGAAAATAGTACAACAATAAGCTTCACTTTTATCAAACATTTCACGAAAAGTGTACCAAAAACTGTCAAATGGATATCTTTACTTGATTCAAACCTATTTAGTTACGTTAAACCCCGGTACCTCTTAGCACAATCTTGATTTGATATCTTTTCTTACCCTCATGAAATTCAAGATCTTAAAAAAAATCTTCACTAATAATCGTTGGAATTAGGTGATATTAGATAACCATTTATTGTTAGAAAATGTGTTTACTGCCATTAAAATTTTCTATCGTGTCTTAATTTGCGTTTTTCCTGTAAGCATTATACGGTATTTTCCCCTTCCAATTATTTTTTTAAGTTACTCTTATAGCTAAGATGATCATAAAGATCGTTAGATCTCTTCTTAATTTCAAGTTATTATAACCAGGAACTCGCTGCGGTTGTACCTTAACCTCATTAACCAGCCATTGAGATATGGTTCTTTTAACTGAAATGGGGAAAATGCTACAAAAATCGTCTTAGTCTTTATATCATCATGTTGAATGACGCAGATTTGTTGCCACTGATGACTTCCATTTATTATCTTATATGCTTGTTTTATAAGAGATAGTTTGGATTATGTTCAAGCGCAGTGTCATGTTTTTATCTGTAGCTAAAAATGGTTCATGTTGTTTGTACGAAAAAACGAAATGATTAAAATAGTTTCAAGGGAATGTTAGGATTGAAAGTGACACATCTACGGGATATTTTTTTTTAAACATACATACATGGTGGTATACACGCTGACTCCTGGTTCATTTGTGACTTTGAAGTTGACTTACATTGCGCACTTAATGATGTTAAAGCGGTGATTTTTAATAGGCGGCCTGCGGGCCAAATCTGGCCCGCCAGACAATCCACTCTGGCCCGCGAACAATAGTCATAGCGGGAAAACAAATCTGTGAATGAGATCTGTAAAAATCCCAAAATACTTGTTGTATTGTTTATTTTGGGGTTTTCCCAAGCAGACCTGCGCACTCTAACATCGCGGCTTACCAAGCAAAATGTTATCTTTTAGTTCCGTTATAAAATGGGCAGATTTGCGGCTTGTCGAAAGAAGGCTGATAAGAGAACCGCCGACATCTGGCATACATCCTTTTTATCGCGCGCGCTTTCTGCTGGTTTGTATTCAGGGATAGTTTTGACGGGTTTTGTTTGTCACGTGACGCTGGTTTTGTCAGGCGATTGGCCCACGGCCTGAGGTTGTTGTGAAATGATTGCCACTGGAAAAAATAGTTAAGAGCCCTTGTGTTAGAGGTCAAACATTTGTTTTCACGTTTTACAAAAAAGTTGGTCAATGATTTGAATAAAATATTTGATAAAATGCCATGATTTATGTAAAGTTCAATATTATGTTTGTACACGTACAAGCAAAATCCTAACAATGTATCTCAATTCATCTATTATCAATTATTGAGCTAAATGATTAAACTATCGAACGATACTTTTGGTGGTTGTTGAATTAGTCAGCGTTTGAAAATCAGAGTGGATGAGAATAACTCGAAGTATCCACAAGCTAAACATTATAAATGCGTTTCGGTACGTAGAGTGAATTACCCGCAGATGAGGTTCAGAAGGTGATTGTGAATGTTTCGTAAAAATAATTGTTCATTCTTAGACTACAAGACCACCGTAAGATATTTCTTGTGTTTCAAATATTCACATTGATCGTGAAATTATAGACAATTTCATTTCAAGTACACCATGTACACTAAAAGCAGACAAGACAAAAGAAACGCAAATGCAAACGGAAATGCAAAACCCCATTTTTTCACAGTATGCAAAATAAGAGACTGTACAAGACTGCCACACATTCTAAATGTAACAGAATATTGTATCTGAAGATTTGAGCGGATGAGCGCTAAGCGACTTACCTATGAACGTCTAGCATATTTTTATACAAATCAGTAGATTATAATTTCGTGCGTAAGTTAGACCAAACAATTATATTCTATATTGTTTAGGCAGGTATTCTATCGTATATTACTAACATGGGTGAAGGTTTTGAAGAAAAAAAATACTGACAAAGCTTAAGATGTCATTAGATTTAGAATGCAGTTGATAATGAACATATTAAAGATTAAATTGTTAAAATGTTCACGTTTTACTACGGTAGTACGGTGTCCTATTTTGCGGTATTAAGTTGTTCTATACTCAGTCATAATTACAACCCATAAAGTAAGTAAGCATTCATACTAATCCACAAATATTCTCTTCAGAGACATCAGCACGCTTTTGTCGTACATGAACTTGATAAGGTGAGTCCTATGTAGAGCAAAATCGTGCTTTTGAATATTTTACTGAAATCGAAGAGTGGACAAGTTTGACAGCCTCCACTTAATATATAACAGCTCTCTGGTTTCAAAAAGTACACGGGATCACACGTCCTCTGTATTTTGTTTCCGACATTTAAGGGGTTTTTATACAATGTTTAAAATTTCAGGTGATATCAGTTAAAACTAACGTCCTTGACTTAAAAGCTTCTCTTTTGAGACCGCAAAGAATTGGAACGTTAATGTATGCATTATGTTGTTCAAAAGCGTTACCCATTGTATGAAACCACACAATATTTTATTAAATATGTCAAAAATTCCACTCGTATTAATAAATTAGTTGAGTTTTCTGAAGGACCGATAATGATAGTTTGCATAAGACATTAAACCATCTGCATCTTGTTTACCTTTTATGTTGATGCAAAGATATTGTGGTACCCATATTCATGTCTTACACTGCTCTAATATCAAAATGTACAGATCCAATTCATTACTGCAGGTAAAACAAAGAAAGATATAATATGAAAGAATCATCTCATGAAACAATATTTCACATATAACAACACTTTTTTTACTTTATCATGGTTATGGTAAGAACACGTATATAGCGCACATTACTGCAAAACGATGCACTCAATGGCGCTTTACAAAAATAATTATAATATAAATAAACAACTTAAGTGTAAACAAAGAATCATAAATAAACATAAAAAGATAAGTGAACTACGAGTAAAAATATAATTACGAAAAATACTGAGTAAATAAATGGGTTTTTAAAGCCTTCTTAAACAATGGGAGGGTGGCAGTATTTCTAACATTAATAGGGAGGCCATTTCAGAGTGTGGGTCCAGCAATACTAAACGAGCGGTCAGCAAACAATTTCTTTTGGGTAAAGGGAACATTAATAATGAGGGCGGCAGAAGACCTAGTGGCATAGGAGGATGTTTTAACATCATGTATGAAGTATGCTGTAAAAAACAGGATGGATGGAGACATCATTCGAAGCTGTATCACTGTCAATCACAGCATTCTTCTCCAGTTGGTGCTGCTCAAATTTCCATGCAACCTAAATGACTGATGGGTAAATACGGATCTGGTCCTGATACTGCACTTATTTGAGCCCTTTTTTCAATTAGAAATATAGTACTTATTTGATTTTTCTGTTGCTCTGCCACAATCTTTCAGGGACAGTAAAAGGTAGTAATAAGTTAATATCAAGACAATGTGATGCTGCAGTACTTTCCTCTCAAATAGCTAAAGAATGCTTGAACAAAGTTTAACATCAAATGATACTCTAGCTTATGAATACAAAATATGACATGTGAGGTAAAACAAATTTGTGATGGTCTACCCAAATCATTTAGGTTTTGCTATACAATTTTTTGACCAGATGTTTTTTTATTGAAGTTTTGAGCTCTTTCAGTGTTTGAGCAGAAGCAGAATTCAAAGTTTTTTGCAAGCAGCACAAAGAGTAATTTCAAGTAGATAAGACAGAATTTTAACAATGAAAACATTGACCCTTCTCACATTCTGGGCTGCAAAATACAGTAATCTATATTCAAAATTTTAAATCTTGGGCAATCTAATACGGGGACGATGCGAGCTGTGAATGTATGCTTTATATGTTATATTTATGGAACTGCCATTTCCAGCATTCACTTGAATCATATTTTGCCTTCTGAAGTTTTGTTATGTAATAAATGATGTGGTCAACTGTCGCAAATTATTTTGTGAGATGACTCATAATAGTACTGGTCTAGTCTAACTTCTAAGCAGGAACAATTCAGTTATTAGTTTGACTGAGTAAGGTAATCAATGGAATATGCTTATAGGCCTGGCCTACGTGGTATTAGAGGCTTATGTCTCTCTCATGCACCTTCTTATGCCTACTCTTTCCTCGATCATCAATCATATAAATGGGCTTTTTTGCATAACAATTTTGTCCGACTTCGCTAAGGTGGGTAATGAATTCAGGTCGTACTACAGTAAGAGGCCTTAGTTGGCCCATGCCTACGGCCAGTGGCACTAACGTTAAGCCTAGGGCCTAAATATTTGGTGCATAAACAGATCGTCTTTGGTAGGCTTAAACCTAGTACCAGCAAATCAAAAATTGTGTATAACGGTGTATAGAATATCAATTGTTTATATCCGTAAGCTCTGTTAATAATCGTACAAACAAATTAATTTTATTTTGCATCATTCCGTCCTATGTCTCAATGCATTGCCATAATAACAACCCAAGTGTTACGGAAAAGCCACACCTTATCACGTTAGGAAGGAAAGTTGGTCTAAGAAGTGAGAATTTGGACTGGCATTTTTCCTGAGCATTTTCATCCACTAAAAGTACTTGAAGTTGGCTTAAATTTGACGACACTAATAGTTCACTTTATAGAAACATATTGAGCCTAATAAAAAGTTGTCTGCTATGAGGAAAAGTGACTTTTACAGATCAGAAAAACGATTGACAATTCTTACCTTTTTAAAGATCATCACAAAATGGGCCACGAAAAATCTTTATTTGGGGAACTTTACCGAGACTGAAAATGCCCGGATTCCAATTTAAGCCGAAATATAATGTCTTTTACGTCATCTGATCTTCTGCTGTAGTGACAAACATTAAAACAAACATTGAAACCGTATAAGTTAAAGCAATTTGAATTATCCGGATTCATTTGGGGGTGATTGTTTTGCAAACCACGAATGCTCAATTTAAACTTCCGGGTCAAGTCCTCAGAAATTAATAATACCACAGTAACGGTCATATTGGAAGTTCATGATCTCAAGTGTACATAAATAAATTTCTTGAGTCTTCTAAGCAATGGACCTGCATCATGCTTGCATTATTTTTTAAAGTATTATATATCCGTCACTATGTACTGAATTTTCTTTAGTAGCTTTCGTCAAAGTTGATGGACGAATTGAGACTGAACTTGATATGCACGAATGGACACTTTTTCTTTTCGGAACAGTTTGTATGAATTGTCTATTTCCAATCATTCAATCGATAATATCACTAACTTACTTACAAAACGATTCCTATGGGACATAATGTTAGACCAGAGAGTGTGACGTCTTCGACCAATATTTCATATAGGCCGAAGGCCGAGAGTCGAAATTCTTATACCTTAGTATGGATCCTTTTTGGTGTGTCCTCCATCCATGTTGGTTCCAAGAGAGGGTAACAGATATGTCAGTACATTGAAAATTGGACAGAAAAAAATGTAGGAAAATTGCAAATTTAACCTAAAAAATACAAATTGAAATTCTTTACACACCAAGATTAATTATATTTATCTTAGTTTTAATCATAACTTGTCTTTTTAATCAAGATTAACGTTCATTTTATTTCTAAGAAGAACACAAAAACAACGATTTCTTTTTACAGTACATACAGGACGACAATACATTAGCGCAGCGTTTGATTGTAGACAGGCATGCTGCATGTATCGTACTTACTAACTTAGGCCTAAGTATATTTCAAGAAAATACTACGCTAACAACTTTTCTGATAAATGATAAATGATCAAAATTAATAGATGTCTTGAACAATTTTAGTAGATCTTAAATAATGTATTATCTTAATTGTGACAGTTGTTGTTGAACAGTCTGAAGCTAACGCCGTATGTACGTCGTTAGTTTAACCTTAACTGGCCGACGTAAACGCTGAAAAATATGAACAATAATTTCAGTTTTAATTAGGAACAAGAATAAGTTGCTTATCAAATCTTTTTTTTTTTTTAGACATGTATATAGGGATTGATTGCTTTCAAAAAACGTCGCCGGGGTAATCATAGACCATTGTGTTGGCTAGCCAGGCTACAATAATGTGACGTTAGTGTACTCCGGCCTGGGCTACATTGTGTGAAACCACTTGCAATTTGGTATCCTAACGTAAGGTATTGATGGGAGGAAGCTTCAAGCCTTCAAGTTCCTCATCGATTTGTTAATTAGAATGTGTAACAACATGCTCGTTTCAAGCATATAATATTACTTTTAATTTCGTTGCAATTTGTTGTTTGCTTTTGTTGTTTTGTTATTGATAGATTATCTCCATTTTTCCACAGACTCAAGAAAGATGGTTTCCAGATCATTTATACATATTATAGTAAAGTGAGGTGGGGTTACTTATTAGTCACATACTCACTGTACACGCGCATTTACTATAAGACATTTGTTATGTTTACACTAGCAAAATTTACTGGATCAGAATACATTGTACAGTAGGGCCTAAACATTAGCAGTGATTAACCAAAAAAAGAAAACGTCAGCTACTTAAAACCAAAAGAATATAGTAAATGTCTGTCTTGAAAAAAAAAAAAAGAGGCCATGCTTGAAATGCAGCATTACAATTGTTAGCTAGGGTCGGGTGGGCATGAGGCAACTATAGGTCTAATTAGTTTTATAGTTGGCATGTGCTTATCAACATAACACCTATCAATCAAAGTCTAAACAAGCTCACCAACTGGCAGATAGGTGTGTATAAAACAAAGTAAAAGCAAGCTAACGCCAACTTGTTAGATAGGTAGAGATCCATGACATTTCTCACTGATTTCTTTTATTTCTATTTTGATATACAAGTTTACAGTTTCGTTGACAATGTTTCTGTTCAACCTCCATTACCAACAACTGCAGGCTCTTAATTCATAAAACTTCAAAGTTCAACTTAAAAAATAAACATAAAACGCTTTGGAATAGGCCTATATATTGTATTGCAGCCTATTTACTTCCAATCCACGGGTATATTTTTTTTAATCTATGTGTATTATCTATTTAAGTTTCTTTCAATTTCTTTGTAAACGTTTCTCAAGCTTTCAATTTTGCCGCATGCAATTTCTCTTCTCATTGGTAGGCAATCTTTAGTTTTGCTCTCATTTGTTTTTGCTTTGGTATACAATGAACAAATTGTTACAGTGCAAATAGTATTCCAAGTTTATGTTGTATGATTGTTAAAAATCATTGACTGTACTACAGAGTAAGAATATTTTGCAATGTAAATCAATTTTGTACCAGATATGAGTGAGCTGAATACCTGTATATCATTTTGTAGTACACAATACCCTCCAAAATATGTTCTGACTACAGGCACATGTATAACAATTTTCTTGGGCAGTGGAATGTACTGTTTACAGGTTATGAGGAAATGAAATGGTAATTTTAGTGTACCTTTTCATAGAAATTTGTCTGCATAACTAAAAAACACCCCAAGACTGATTATTCAACATCAAAATCAAGCTTTTGTTTGCCTCAAACAGTCATGAAAAAACACACTACAACATGTATTTTACAAGGCTTAGCTCAGTTGACTATAGGCCACATTTGACAACCATGAGGGTCTATAGTATTAGGCTGTACATTTTTGCTGATTTTTTATTCTTTCTTAAAAACTCATATTGTGAAATAATAAGATACTGTAGTCTGATAGTTTACCTATACCTACATCAGCACCATCTTCACAAAATTTTCTGATTTCAGCTAAAGCTGTAGTAATTATAAGTGGAGGGCTTATGGCAGTATGGTCATCCACAGAAGATGTGTCATAAGGAAACTGCCAGGAATGTTTGTAAAGTTGATTGTCAGTTGTTAAAGTTAAATTTCTACGGGTGACTAGTCTAGCAAATCCAAATCAAAACTGTGATCTTGAAGCTTTTTACTTATTCTTTTGTAGATTGGTTACCTCCAAAATTAAGTGCTAATTCCTCTATCATAAATGTACATGAAAATTTAAAGGAATACATTTTAGAAGTTTATGGCAGATTAGTATGTGTTGATCTGCCTTAAACACGTGGATTTACACACACCATTTCATGTAACCTGTACCAGTTGCTTGAGTCATTTGACATATATACATTTCCTGTAGTAAGTACAATTTGTACTTCCTTTACCCTACACACAATTGAATTATTTAATGTTTTCCCCTTCAACACCAGACAGTTTCATAGGTTTGAGATATGTATGGCAAAGCTACCCAATTTACTGGGTTGAACATGATAAACTGATAATAACAATTAATAGCTTTTTCTGACAAAATGAGCCCAACTGTAACAATTATAGCATACATGTGTCATAGCACTAGTGTGTAGTCTACATAGCTATTTGCCTTCACCTTATGTTTGGCGAAAAAAATATTAATTTCACAAATATGGGTGTCCAGTATTCCTCATGAGTTATTTATAAAGTTTTGTTTGAAATTCAAGCAGTAACACAACAAACCACCAGGCGAATCATGTTAGGTCTGGGCAGCTAATCGGAAGCAAGTCGTAGCCTAAATTCTTATTAGTCAAATTCTAACTGGCATTTGGTCCTGCAAGAATGTAGGTCTAACGGTTTGGTCTGAATTTGAATAAATTAAGTTGGTAATTCTTTAGTCCTTTTTCATACTACCCGAGAATCCCGACCCTAAACTAGGCTTCAATAACTAGGCCTAGATCCACCTTAGGTATATTACATTGCAAATCTCAAGCAGTCTAGGACCGCAGATGTCCTACTACGTACGCATTTGGCTAGCCTAGCCTTATTAAACGGCCGACAGCAATAACCATCACATGTGGCTAGGCCCATCGCTAACGCTAAATTATTATTAATTGATAGGTCTACGGTGTTGGCCGACCTTCACCCACTAGGCTAGGGCCTAGGCGTAATGCATAACGGCATCGATGAGGCTAGGCAGTAAATCCTTTAAAATTCTTTAAGTTTAACGTTTCAATCTGTCATGTTCAGACAAACAATGAGTAATAAACGCATCGGCATGGTATATGGTACCGTACCGACCCGTACCGGTATCACAAAAAGTACCTGCATGCATTGTATGCATGGCATATGGTTTGTAATTTTTTCGCACTTGTTCCATGCATCAAAATAAAAGTTGTTATATTAATGACATATACAAATATTACTTTAATAAACTAAATGTTCACAAAAAGTAACGATAAAATTAAATCCGTAATAGCAAAATTATAAATCCAACAATTTGCGTAGAGTACTTAATTTACACATTTCTTTGTTATTTACTATTTTTCCAATGCTTGAATCTCTACTGCCTTCACTTGGAACCAACATGGGTGAATAACCTAAATAAAGTATCACGATTTTGTAACACTGTAGGTAAAGGAGTTTCGACTCTTGGCCTTCGACCTATACCTTGTATAGGGCGAATGACGTCACGATTTCTGGTAAGACGATGAACTATCATTGAAAGTTCATGATCGCAATTGTTATGTAAAATGTCTGAGTCATACACACTCAACGTCAATTTAAGTTTTATTATGCACTTCTATGTATATTTATTGTCAATGAGTAGTCTGTATTGCATTGGAAGTATTTCAAAGTTAATCTTAATAACTCGTACAAAATAATAATGTATTTTGCTATATATTCTCAAAACCACTACCGACTTCCAAATATTGTCTTCACTTTCACTCAGCGCTGCTTCTAAGCTCAAATTTATGAGTATATTTCTTTAATAGAAAAGCTAAAATCCCTTGCTAGAGTCCTCCATTTTCAGTTATTTTCGCTTCATTAAATTACAATTTCTAGTTTATAATTGTTGTTTTTCTATCTTTTATCTCTTGCGAAAAAAAAAAATTTCACCACCAACCAAGTTTGGTAATGAAGCAAAAATCTAATGTCATTTTGTTTATATTCTGGCTCCGGAAATTCAATTTCAAACGCAATACTTCTATCTAATTGTATTTTTGGAACAAAATTACATTACGTAGACACTTCATTGCAGTTTCTGAGTTTATCAGATCTTTCTCAATGTAATGAAGAAAAAAACCTAGTGGACACTTTGTTCTAATGAAAGAAATAATGCAACATTATATTCCTGTTGCACGTTACATGACAGAAGCAAAGAGGGTAACAGTTGTATAAATTAAAACAACAAGTGAATCAAACCCGTTCATTTTGCAAGTATATCGATGGAGGAGAGCTTCATGAATAATGATTTCAAATATACATAAATATATGCATCACATGTGCATTAATAATTATATAATTCTGCGTGCCAGCCTCACAAAGCTGTTGAAAATCAATTGACTTCGAATATGGTAAATGCTCAAGAAAGATTCGCGCCCTTACATCAGCGATGTTCGTTTTTCCACATGTTAGAATATCAAATATCTTAAGGCCACCAAAAATGTACGCATTACTGCCCCCACACTACATACATACAGTATACAATTATACATACACTGTACGTACGGAGTTTATTACCGAATGGCTTAAGCGGCAACAGCGTGTGCATTATTTATAAAAAAATATTTAGTGAGGGCGCTGCGAATACCAATGTCGTAGATGTCGGGGCACAATATTGGCATGTTATAATTTTGGCTGTCGCCAAAATGATTTTATTGTTCTGAGTATAAATTGAATACATTAGATGGATAAAGAACGATATGAATAGGACATTTCATAAACAATTATGATAGTTGGTTGATACAATGTTGTCTTATTCTTCTAAAATGCAATTAACATGTTTGTGAGTTAGTTCTTCCAAGCTTAATTCAAAAGAAATATCTGCAATAGAGCTAAATGATATATGAGCCGCATGTTGACAAATCTTTCTCGATGTGTTTGATAAGCAAAACTTTACAAGAATAATAGCCTTGATACCCAACAAAAGCCTCATTTGTATGTTTATTTGGAAAATGATTCTTAAATAGACACTGGTCATTCTAAAAATCTACCCTTACTTCTTCGGTGGCAAACAATTATGTTTAATGTTTTTACCCTCCTGTATTGTGATCTTCTCATTCTATCATTTATAAGTGCAAGAATGACAAGTGAAAGAGTCAAGATTATGTTTATCAGTTTGTCAGATTGCTTACTCAGGGTCAAGATAATGTATGTCAGTAAAATATATGTAAGATTATATTAATGAGAATAAGTTATGTATGACCAAGGATGCACGCACGGCGGCGGAAGGAAAAAAAGGTTGTGGGAGGAGGGGGGGGGCACTAAACAGCCGTAAATCCATTTAAAAAGAATGTCCGTTAAGGTGACACCGAAGGTGTAACTGCGAGCGCGTAGCGCTCGCTTTTCGGCGTAGGGTCAGAAGCAAAGATCCGGTAGGGGTCTAGGGGGCGAAGCCCCGAAAGCTTTCACAAAATTGGTATTTGAAGGGCAAAAACGTACGTTGCAACGCATAGGAAGAAAGTATATTATACAGTTCAGAATTCATGCCAACGAGAGATATAATATACAAAAACAAAAATATGAAAACGCATAATGTGGAAATATAATGTTTTATTGTTCACGTTTATCTTCATGGATATAGGTCTATGGTCATTCTTTGAAAGATATGTGTAGTCTAAAAGAAAACAGTTTGATAAGCTTCCAATAATTTACTATGAACATGTGTAAATTTGGTCAAACTTTTATTAAAACGTACCTGTACTTTACCCCACTCCTTCCTCCTCTATATCTCGGTGTCTTAGTTCATGTATACAATATTGCACAAAGTGTTATTATATTACTAATATATTATTTTACATTTTCAAAATTTTCTCTGAAGAACGCCCTTTTTCAGAGAAAGTGCTCTTTTGAAATCTAAATACATAATAAGCACTTGGAATTTCAAAGCTTGTTGAAGTACCAGAATGGTTCTGACTATTTGACGAATCTATTGCCTTCTCTCAGGGAAAAAAAAAATCTGATGTAGAATGTCGCGTTCCCATTTGAATTTTTCCGAGGTGTAGGAATGAAGTGCCCTTTTATACGAAATAACGAACCCCCTCTCAAAATCCTGACTACGGGCCTGCATAAAAAACTATTTGGACTCATAATATTCTCAAAAATGTCTGCTGTTCAGTGTAGGCTATTTGAAAACAAAAAGTTAATGCAAAATTAACAAAATGAAACGGGCAGCTTTTAATTTATAAAGAACAGTTGAAGGTCTTAATACAATTATTTTTTTTACCCATGTTTTATGATGCTAGTGAGCAACCTAAGTTTCCAAAATGTTAGAAAATAATAATATCCGCTTTCAGGTATAGGCCAATAGGCAATAGTCAATATTGCCAACATCCAATAAATCCCGTTTACAACGTGTTACAATCAGGCCTGGGAGGCGAGTTGTCATTGATCAGACGTAATGCAAGTAATCATGACCATATGACTGCACATTTTCCATTCTAGTCAGAGGGTCCATTACAGAAAATGTGTTGCAAAAACTTCAAAGTTTTTGTTTTGTATAATTGATGAATATTGTAAATGTGGACTGCATGATCTAGGCTATCATATAAAGAGAACATATAAAATAAATCTCGGGGTGATGAAAAATATACCAAAAATCGAAAAATACAAATAAATATTGGGGGTCCTGGCCCCCATTAAAATTATTGCGGGGCCCGGTCCCCCCACTTCCGCCGCCTATGAACTTGCGTGTTCCCGCAAGAACCATTCTTGCTTGCTAGGCTGTCTTTGTTTAAGACGTATGTAGGTAAAACTTCTAAAAATCTATGAGAATAATTCTTCAACTTAATAATCTTTTAAAGTTGTCTTTTACATTATGCCGCCGGTTGTAAAGTCAGGGAAGTTGTTGTTTTACCTTATGAATCCTAATACCACAACACTATAAAGAGAACAAAGCAATGCCGTCAAGTTGTTGTTTTATGTTTTGAATCCTAATACCACAACACTATAAAGAGAAAAAAAGCAATGCCGTCAAGTTTTTGCTTTATGTTTGAAATCCTAACACCACAACATTATAAAGAGAAAAAACCCAATGCCGTCAAGCTTATTCCGCACCATGTATAAGAACAATATTATGCTCAACAGTTTCGATAACTGCAATTTTGGAAAAATCCCAACACTTGACATTCTGATCTCAATCTAGTTTTCATTTCAGGAATCATTTAATTTGCACATTTTGAATAATCTTTAAAAGCTATTTCTATGTCTAAATTTTCTTTCAATTAATATGTCTTTTAGGTTATGTGTAATATAGAAACAATAATGGTGCCACGACATCGTCCATTTCTTCAAATTTCCCAATATTCCTTTGGGTGACTGAAAGTGGGACAATCAATTCAGACGTCTGTGCGGCTTCCTATTGATGCACAGCTTCTTATTGTCACACACAAGGTGCTTCTTATTGTCATACTGCTTCTTATTGGCACACACTAGGTGCTTCCTATTGTCATACTGCTTCTTATTATCACACACTAGGTGCTTCCTATTGTCACACTGCTTCTGATTGTCACACACAAGGTGCTTCTTATTGTCATATTGCTTCTTTCTGTCGCACACTAAGTGCCTCCTGTTGTCACTCATGTGCAACAATGGGAAACACATAGTGTGCGACAATAGGTACGGTAGCAGTCCAATAAGCAGATTAGACTTTTGGCCTAAATTACGTGGAAGTTAATTCTATTTATGGAGGGTCCCCGTTGTTAACAACAGGTATCCTTGTCAGCAGCGCCGGTAGAGTTATATTATTGGGGGGGGGGAGGGGGAAGAAATCACATTTTTAGGATGATTTTTCTGTCGGAAATTTTACAAAAAAAATTCTTGTCCCTGCCTCTCTGTGTCGGAATTTTTTTTAAAAGCAAAAAAAACAAAAATTAACATTAATTTAATACAAATGTTCTATTTCTGTCAGACTTTTTGATACAAAATCACTTTCTGACTAAATGCCTTCCTGAGGCTAAGACTAAGCCTTTAGCTACGCCACTGGGAGGCACCAAGTTTGTTCACCCCCACACTGCCACATGAAAACATTAAAAATAAGAATTTTGACCAAGAAATTTTTGGTATTCGGAGAACTTTGCCAGGAGGAGGGGGGGGGGGTGGCACTTCTGTGCCGGCGCCACTGACCCTTGTATCTGTAGTAGGGTCCTTGTTTCTGTAAAAGGCATCATTTGGATTGTATTGGAGTGGCTTTGAATCTGCAGACCAAGCATTTTTATTTACAGGAAAGGCAATGGCGTAGGTTTGCAAAGGGGCCTTTTGCACCAGTAGTAGAGCCGTAGTATTTGCTGGAGGGCCCTTGCGAGTGTATCCGGGATCGCATGATCAAAGCACATCTGCACCTAAAGCTCGGATCTGCAGCAGTTACTGTGACAGTTTTAAAGGATCGAGGACATTTGCAACACAGACTTCATGTTCAGAGCCAAGAAATTCACACATGATACAGATTGAGTTTGGTGCAATGGATTTATCCAAATTAGAGTTACATTTTGTTTGATATATTTCATATCTATAAGTTTGTGTGTGGTTTGTTATTGCTCTTCCGTAAAGGCCCATTAAATAATTTACCGGCTTAACGGTTCACCAGTCCACCTGCTTAACAGAAAAGACATCTTCTTGAGCCTTGTCCCTTGAATTGCCCTTTGAGTTTATGAGGGGACTTTGGATGTTTGTGGTTGGACCATGGGGAGGGAGGAGGGGGTTCCAAGACACGTCTTCAAGGCCCTAAAAGCCTTTATAAGTCAATTTGAAAACATATCTTGTTTTCTAAATCTATGAAAATTCTTGTGAATCGGTTTGCACGCCAGAAGTTTAGATTTTCGCCTGAAGACCCTTCCGCACACCTGTCTGAATTATAAAAAAAAATCTTGCAGTTATTCTTTCTAAGGAATGTATGTATAGAATAAATACTGAACATGCAATAATATATTATAAAATTGTATCAATGTATAAAGCTATTAAGTAACTTTGCATTGAAGAGTGATATCATAAGAAGCAGTGTGACAATTGGAAGCACCTAGTGTGTGATAATAAGAAGCAGTGTGACAATTGAAAGCACCTAGTGTGTGATAATAAGAAGCAGTGTGACAATTGGAAGCACCTAGTGTGTGATAATAAGAAGCAGTGTGACAATAGGAACCCGCACAGACGTTTCATTTCCCGATGAACAGATGAATGATAACTTTATATTACAGAATACAATTATGTTAAAAGGGTTCAATAAAAAGTTGATTGGTGGTTATTTTGTACAAAATATCTATGATTTACGTATGCATATATTCCAATACATGCTCTCCCGATAAAGGCATGTTTCACGATAATCATCCACCGCTGCTTTGCACAATATTAACGATGATGTACTGGGTTTTTTCCTTAAAATTGGGGTGATAAACTTCACTAAGTAGTCAAATATCATTTTCTCAATCTATTAAAGCTCTCTGTATTAACCGTGGAATGTTTCAAATAAAAACTTGATCAGTTGATAAATTGCTCCTGTTTTGGACGAGGTACTTTATAATCTATTTAGTAGTTTAGTAGTGATTTGTGTAACTTTATAAAGTACAACTTGCATTTGAGTTCACTGTGAGTCATCGTGTTGGTCAGGTCCATATAGGTCTCTTCCTTAGTCGGCAGGGTCTACTGGAAACGTTTCGAAAAAGTTTCTAAATTTTTTCCCCTTTATCTGTTCATATCCTGTTCGTCCTTCATTTTGAATTTTATGTCATTTACTATTTGACTATAATTGATAGTTCAGACAAATTCCCTTTCAGACGTTAGAAAACGCCAATCCACAGATTTAAGTTTAAGAGTGTTTTGATTGAAAATAAAACGACTGTCGGTGCTATAAGATTCTAATCTTAACTTCCTGCCTCGTCAAATCTGTGGGTTGAACGGAATTCTATTCTTGTATCAATTTAGTAATAAACATGATGAACGCTGTTGTAAATCTAGAGGAAGAGGAAGTGATTTACTTCAAAGTCGATTGATAACAGCAAACACCTAACTGCCTAAAGCAAGGCAGATAAGTATAAACTGTTTTATGTTATATTTCGAGGCAACCAAATAATAAAATGCATCATCTAAGATGTTAGTAAGAAAAAGGTTTTTAAGCTGTGCTTTTAGGAGAATCTAATGATATCAGAGAATTGGTAATGAATTGCAACTTGAAGCAAATAAACAATTATTTCAGAAACAGATAATGGATATTGCAATAATTTGGTGAGAGTAATTAGCAGATTTATTTATAGCTAATCGTTTATACTTGCTTATGAAAGTTAAAACTTATTAAAACTTTAATAAACGCAATTGTAAATATGATGAAAAGTTATCGGTCGGTTTCCGAACGAAATCATTTTCGTGAACGATAGTTTTTGCTGTTACACATGTGCAATAGCTAAAACTATCACTCACAAACGCAATGTTTATAAAGGTTAAAAACATTATTGCTACCATTCATTCTTCTTTTACATGTGAAGAATGAAACCATATTTTAGAGTTTATGACAAAAGGGACGTGTCTAATCCTTTTTTTTTGTGCGAATGCCTTTCACTGCACTAAACGACAAACATACAACCGATCATCAATGACGTCATGCGCAGATTCGACGATTTAACGCGCGCGTATATACATTCCCATACCGATGACTGAATGATAGCTTTCTCACCGATCTTGAATACGATTAATGAATGATTCATGATTTTATTAGATATAGCTGATTTTGACTATTAAAATTCTTTTTAACTTCATTAACTAATTCCACCACTATAATAGAAACCTCAAGATTTTCGTAGATTAAAAAAAGAAGAAAAAACAATCTTTCAGCAGCGAGACATTGTAATTGAACTACATCATCTTTGCAATATCCCAAAACTATTTGCATCAAATAACAACATAACAAGATTACGGGCTAAAAAGGTTTAGTCACCCCATAAAAAGCCCAAACTAACACCACCACAACCACAAAAAAAATCAAAGACGCCCAGATTAATAAAGAACTTATCAATGTTGACATTGAAATTGTGAACAGAACTAGAGCTAACTACCCACTCAGGCAAACCATTCCACTCATTACCAACTCTTTGCAAAAATCTAAAACGCTGAATATCTATCCGTGAGAACTCTTTGTCAACTTCAAACTGTTACCACGTGTCACATGAGGATTAGCTGAAACATGCAAGAAATAACAGAAAATCAAAGCATCACTACCAGATAGGAACTTAAAAACCTGAATCATATCGCCACGTATTCTTCTCAACTCAAGCGTGGTCAAACCAAGAATTCGCAACCTAGATTTATGATAGAGATTCCTTACTTCGGGAATGAGTCTAGTGGCTCTTTGCTGAACCTTCTCCACAATGAACTAATCCTTCTCATAAAAGGACTTTGAGGCATGAATAGCATACTCAAGGTGAGGCCTGACTTAGTGCTTATACAAAATAAGAACACCCTCTCTACCAAGAAAACAAACATTTTTTTCTAATCAAACCAAGCATCCTATTTGCCCTTGCAGCTGCTGAAGCACACTGTTTAGAAGGTTTTAGATTGCTAGTAATGATAACACATAGATCCCTTTCTTGATCAACACAACCAAGATTTGAACCATTCATGCAGTAATCAAAAGCCAAATTGTTCTGACCAAAATGAAAAACTTTGCATTTATCAACATTGAATGACATCTGCCATGTTGGGACCAAGAAACTAAGTTATCCAGATCAGTTTGCAAGAGTGAAGAATCCCTAACATCATCAACAATCCATTACAGCTTTGTGTCATCAGCAAATTTACAAATCCTGGAGCCAAGGGAAACATCAATATCATTAATGGAGATTAAGAAAAGAAGCGGACCTAATACAAAACCCTAAGGAACAACACTTGTAACCTTTTTCCATGAAGATACTTCACCATTAACAACAAATCTTTGTGACCTGTCAACTAACCAAGAATATATCCAACCGGCACACTTTCCATCCACACCAAGTGCTCTTATTTTCATCATGAGCTTTCTTAAAAGAACCTTATCAAATGCTTTTTGGAAATCTAAATAGATAACATCCACATTATGACCAGAATCTACTTGTTTAGTAACATCATCAATTAAGTCTAATAAATTAGAAAACAAGACCTCTTAGGTAAGAACCCATGCTGGGACAAATTCAACAAATCATTGACCAGTAAATGTTCTAGTACAACATCCTTATCAATGGACTCAATGACCTTGCACACAACACTAGTAAGACTCACTGGCCTATAGTTACAAAGCAAAGTGTTGTCACTCTTTTTAAAAATGGAAGTGATATTAGCAATTCTCTAATCACTAGGAACAACACCAACATCAAAGCTTTTTAAAAAGATAATACTCAGGGGAATAAAAAAGAACATCAGAACACTCACGTAAGACAGCAGGGTGTATACCATCTGGACCGGGGGCTTTATTGAATTCAAATCCTTCAATTTCTTAAACACAACATCAACTAAAAAATCAACATTCTTTATGGATACAGGAGAGTGGACACTAAGATTATCCACATCATCAGCAGGGGACTCCTTCGTAAAAACAGACACAAAATTAGTCATTCAAAACCTCAGCCATATCCTTACCACTATTAATAGTAACACCATCATTACCTTGAAGGGGACCAACAACCTCCTTGGTGTTTTTTTCTTTGAGCGAACATACGAATAAAACGACTTAGGATTAATCCTAACGTCTTTTGACAAACGTTTTTCAAAAAGCACTTTAGTATATTTTATCAAACCCTTTGTGTACTTTTCATGATCCTTATACCTAGCAAGCCCTGCATGACACACAACATTTATAACAAGGCCACAACTTCTTCTTTTTCCGAACATCCTGCAAAACCTCCCGAGACATCCACACTGGCTGATTACGCCTACAGACTTTCTTTAATAAGACAAACCTATTTACACTCTTTTGAAACTATAGTTTAAAAAGCATCCCATGCTTTGAAAAGATATAATCCATGGAGCAAAGAAGTACAATCGAATGACAAATTATCCTGAAGTGCAGCAAAGTCAGCATTAAATAAAAAAAAAATTATCTATGAATTGGTCATTTAGCAAATATTTTTCCAAAATTCTCCACAAGATTAATTGGTTGCTCATAGTGCATTCCTTTCTACTATCTCAAAATGAAAATTTAAAACTAAATTGCAATTTTGTTCATATTTTGCACTTTTGGGATTATGAATAAATGCAATGAACTTTGCTTATTTGAAACTGAAACCTAGTGTTGATTTGAAACGTCCATTAAATTGTAGTCAATTGTTTTTGTTGTTGAAAGCTTGATACTGAATGCATTAGCTCCCTTGGTGAGCTTCGATGCATATTTAATTGTATACTTTGCATTGCGCAATGAACAATCAATAATGACCGCGCTAATTCGAGAAGATTATCCAGTATAAAATACTTTAAATAACTTTCAATTAGATAAAGATTCACTGTTTCTCCGTGTGCTATGTTTAACCATGGCGCTACATTACAACACAATTTACTTAAAAACATTGTTGGAATTTATCTCAGCAAGATGGTGTATAGAAGCTGTGCTTTCTCACTGTGTACAAACAAACAGGGAGGAAGCTGTTTTTCTTACTGTGGACAAACAAACAGGGAGCTGTCATATTACTCCCTAAAACAAACACCATCAGTCCTATTTGACCTCAGATATACATTTCACAAGAATGTTAAAGCAGAGAGACCCTATACGCAAACGCTTAGAACAATCGATCCTGCTACAAGATAATTCATCAGCAGTCGTGTTGATAAACGAGATAAAACCGAGAAAAAAAAATACATGTCCTTTGTTAAGTCAGATGTAAAGTGATTTCCGTCTGAAAGGCACGATCCCCGCAGAAATGGTTATTTAATAGATCTTTTAGGACTGCAGACAATTTTACCCCGTCATTGTAAGGTAACATTAAGTGAACACTTTGCAGATCTCAGTCATTATTCTGTCACGGTATGAAACACTCCAGATGTAGCATGCAAGATTCGTGACATCCAAGACAAACACACAGCCGCTTTACCACAAATCAAGCTCTTATAAGTCACAAGTCTTATAAACATGCATAAATTAACAGTTTTCGGAAGATCTATATCCAACATATCAACATTTATCGTTTATTTGGAGTAATATTGATAGCCGGCTGTGAATAAAGATGCAAGGAAGTTAAGTATTGGAGTTTAAAAGAGAAACGTCGAACGCAAGACGTAAGCTGATGATGTATGTTGACGCCCACAGCTTGATACTTTATTAGACATACCATTATCAGATTATATTATTTAAGAATAGACTTTTGGAACTTGAAATTTTAATTTCCGGGTTGAGGACTACTAAACTTTTCAAAAAATTCAATATACGCAATTGTAATTCATAATTAGAAAGAGCGTTCAAATCGTTTTAGTGAGAAACTTGTCGTAAAAAATTGGTTGAAACGTAACAAGTATATGAGACACATAGCGGTGACGTCGCTTTGGCGGCGTACGTTTCATTCCAAAACGGTAAATAATTGGTTGGTCAGTATTTGTGTGAATATTTCAATCAATCTAAAAATTTGGAAAAGTAGTATATATTTTCCTCCACCTTAACACGTCTTTAAGTTCTTCCCTAAATCATTTCGGTTCGTACCGACGATCGGGGGACTCAATCAGTATCAAGCATGCGCACTGAGCTTACAGTGATATATAGAAGCCGGCATTTTTATTGTGAAGTTTCAGTCATAGACGATTATCAGTCATTTCATTGAAGGTTTGTAGAAAAGTTTGCTCTATTCATGTTCAATTTCGCAAAAGTTGAACAACTTTGTTACTATAGCGCAGTTATAGCTAAATAATTTTCAAAAATACTTTAAATTATTTATCATAATTTTAGAAAATTTTGTTAAAGCACGACTGCCTAACGGTGACACATAATACAAATTTATCACTATTCTTCAAATTTTAAAAGCGCACGGTGAAAAGATAATTCACATGCCATTATTTCAAATCGTGAATAAAAATTTGAACCCTTTGTAGTAGTTGAGTTCCCCGCACTCGAAATGTGTCTGATTCTTATGTTACTTCTATACAAACTTTGAATTTAGATAGATGCATTGTGAGATACTTCTTTAAAGGATTTCCCGATCGGGAGAACAAAACTGTTCTCTCGATCGGGGGTACGAACTGGACAGTGAATGATAATCATTAACAATAATGAGAATATGATTTGACAGTGTCATTGACATACTAAAATATCTGTCAGAATCATCTGTAGTGTCCGAGTTACTGTTAAATCAGTGTGAAGAATTTGTAATGTATGTCAAAATTGTGATGTATGAAAGAGAGGACAGCTCAAAATCTAACTTCTGAAAGGTTTCCATTATGACGTGGTATGTGACGTTACAATTGGCTTCGTGCGGTTTTGACATGAAGTTATCCTAGAAAAACTTGTTTCATGGCACCGCAATTAGTTTTCGTGAATCTATATCTGAAGAATTATTGAGAGAAAAGAACTTTCCCGTAATCCCCATTTCTTTGGCTTACGTAAAAAACTTGCGGTCGACCTTTGCAGCTTTATTTTCGCCCAGACCTTCTGAATCAGATTAATTGCCACATCCGTTCAACAGACGATTTTGCACCAAAAGCTTACTGTATTACTGTGTATATCTCAAATGCTATCTTGTAGTGATTATGCGACAGAATACTTAAATCATACAAGAACATTCTTACTAACAGACGTACACCATACCTAAGCATGCGTAGGGAATGGCAAGGATGGGTACAATATTCACAATTTTATAATCGTATTAAATGTCAGTCAATTTCTATCTTTTCTTGATTTTCTTAAACAAGATTGAAATTCCTAACTTGAAGATTGCAACTTCCCGCAGGACATATGTGTTTTACACTGCCTGCTACTTCAATCTTGAAGCTGAACTGTTTGTTTCTATATCACTGGATTGTGGCCAACGATGTTTTAAGAATTGATTACACTTGCTTCTAGCTGTCTAGATTTACTACTTTTCAATTAAACTTTTCAATTCTAATAATAATTCTTTTATCTTTTTACTTTATCTTGCTAGAGAAACCATTCATTGAATACGAGGTAAGATTTTCTAATGCGACATTAACACTTACGGTAGGTTGCAAGACACTTGTTGATCAAAGAAACAATACAATCTAAGAAATTATTATTTTAGATTTAATTAGTACCTGAAGGGAATATCAGTCATCTAATCCATAAACATCGGGTTTTTCAAACCCTAGTACAGTCCAAAACAGTAAAAAAGTATATGTACACCCGGACCCAAAAGCATTGAAACAAGCATTTTAAATGTTGAAAGGTAAAATACGTTGAAAGAATATTTCTATTTGACTTGGTAAATAAAATAAAAAAACGAAACCAGTTGAGCACAATGTCAATGAGATATGGAAATATAACGATGACACCATGCTATATATGATTTAATAGTTTTTCTTCACCAGTATAAGTGAGAAGGTTGTTTTGTATTACATATCCTACCACAATGATCTTTGCCGGAGGACGTTTACGAAGAGTATTTGTAAGTAAATTACATTTGTAAGGTATTCATCATAGATAAGCGAAAGCTTAACGAGCTTCATCTATCTTCATCTGCAATTCTGCTTTCGGTCAACAATTTTATTCTTTCAAATGATGTTTTTCGATTAAGAAGTTCTGCGGACATATATATTGATGTTGATCCTTTAAATTATATTAAAAAAAAAAAAACGATTTCCACGGGAGATTTAAATGAATATGAGACGTGTGACTGAATAATATACTATCACATGAATGGATCATTTTTCCAGTAAATTGTCAATTCGAAGGTAAAGATCACTTACAAGAGCTGTAATGGAAGCATACTTCTCATCAGTTTTTTGAGTGCCTGAAGTGACAAAGAGTATTTGGTCATAAACTATAACACACGGCAACATTATAATTACGCAGCTCAAAAGAAGACAATCAATGAATGTATAGAGAACATATTGTGTTCACGGAGAAAGAAATATGCAATACAGTTTAAAGTTTTTATTGATTAAAATATTTGCCCATAGACTGATTAGTCAATCAATGACCGGAAGTGACTTTCCTAGTATATTGTATAATTACCGGCGTGATGTCAAGCAACGTTCTGGAGATAAGATTCTCTCTTCATTATGAAAATAATAAAGAAGACAAATTTAAAATTGAAATCGTACTGATTCTGTAAACTGGTAAACGCCTGGAATTCCTTTCGGCATGTTCGGAATGGCTATAATTTTCAAGGTGGTATCCGAATAGTGTTCCAGACATTTGGGATAATGGTGAGGTTATCTGGAGGAGAGAACGATTCAGTGACCTATGCCTGTCTCAAAATGATTTTTGTGTAACCTTTTCAGGTATTTAAACCTATATTACTCATCGATGTTTTAAAAGGCATATATTTCAAAAGTACGAGGACGATGTTTTTTTGTGAGTTGATAATTTGCTTTGTATTTTTCCAAAGTAATTGCTCATTATATGCTAATGGGCATTTTTCCAACATGTATCTTATATGATCACTATTCCATTGATTGAAAGAAATATGAATTTTTTGCCACATTGCGTAAACCTTCAATTTATCGGAATGTATGTCTACCGATTCAGTATTTTATGTCTATAAGCCCGCCACGGCTATCCCAAGAGCACCGTGGATTATATTTAAAGACAGTGGTCTGAAAATCTTTACCATCCTGGAAATTAATTTAAAGTAGATATATATTTAGTTGCATTTTTGGAGCAATCAGGCTGAATTCTTATGGACAGGTACTATTCTAGACGACGGTTTACAGTGATCTTTTTATGATCACCAACTACCGTGGCAATATGTAATTTATTGACATTCGGAGTGTCTTTGGTTCCATCAACGTGGAAGTATTTTTTTGCAGTTTTACTATGGGCTCCCAGATTATTAAACTAATGCTCTAATAGTCACAGTAGCTCCCAGGTTACAGTCGGAAACTTTTATGATAACATTATTACTGCATAGATCCATTCAAATTGATTGTTCTTGCAGACGTGAAAGAATTATTGAGAGAAATATTTATTTGAAGTATCACTCTGGTCCTCAAAATGAAGGTTTCTTGATATATACGGCAAAATTAATTGCCTTTAAGCCAAAATTACCCATGATGCAGCACACGTTTTAAATACTTTAACTGTGTAAACGAACTTTAAAGGGTTGTAGGAATTTGATATAAATCGAGTAAAAAACGGAATCTTACATTTGGTTTGTATTTTGAACAGCAACAACGACAATGACAACGACGATAACGACAACAACGACAACGTATGATGGTAATGGTGATGGTGATGATGATAAAGATGATGACGACGACGACGACAATTATTATCATTATTAATATTATTATTATTATTATTATTATTATTATAACTATTATTGATAATAATAATTATACATGTTTAAAGCGCTGAAGAATATGAAAAATAAAATAAAGTACACTCGCAGATTAGGAAAATATAAGGGAAAAGCTGCAATACAAAAATTACATTATACAAACAATTTGAAGTACTAGTATTAGAAGGTGGCGTCTGAAGGAGATGCAGGGAAGATGAGATGGAGGTTTTACTGGACATGTTATACAGGATTACATATTCCTAGGACTTAACTGAATAATGAATGCAGCATAATGTACTTTATATTAGATAAGGAACAGGAGCTTAGAAAGATATAGTGCTTGAACAGAAAATCAATATCAATTTCGCTACTAATTTCCTTCAACGGACATATAGTAATCCATCTCCCAGTCTGTCGATCTGTCTTACAGTAAGGATGTTGTTAAATTACTGAAAATAAACTAGTCAAGAAAAGTAGAGACGTTCAAACCATCTTTCTTTTTCGATTTTGCATCTATTAAAACAATTCCAAACGTTGATCAAATTTACTCGAAATTTGATATTTCCAGGATTGAAAGGCAAACAAGAAAAGACTGAATGGCCCAAAGAACTATAATCGCTGTTTATTAAGTACGGCAATTCGTTTATCTAACGCGAGACTGTCTATATTTTAAGCTCGTTTTGAAGCTCATCAAGATTTAATGGCTTTCCAAAATATTACTGTTGTCTGTTTGTATGTCCAACCAGGAATAAATAGAAAAAAATATTCAAAAGACTTCACATTTGGAAAAAATAAATAAACAGTTGTTATCAATTAGGTGGTTATAGTAGTGGGATCTCCGTTCGCAGAATACGTGAATTTATCAACGTTAATGCTCTAATATTTACCAAGGACTTGCTTCCGTCAGACGAACAGGTTGCTTGTATGTTTGAATTGTAATATCTGATAACTGACATGCAATATGTTGGAATATCATTTTTGCAGGAAGTTGTTTTCATTTGAAGTCTTCGTACATGTAACATCTACTTGCGGTCGATTTGGCCTTCGTGATATATTCCAACGGAAAGCAATTTACCCCACGATTTTCCTGTTGAACTATTAGTACTTTATTTGTTATATTGAATACAAACACTACTAAATGGATTAAGTTTTATTGGCACGTGTAACACATACATAATTTTCTGGTTAAATTTACAATTGTGTAGGTAAAGTCATGCTTATATAATGTCTTTATTAAATTCATTCAGAAATTTCAGGTAATATACTAACTTCTTTACTCACATGTGAGTTTTTTTCATGGTATTGAAATATCTGGGTTAATCTATTTCTCGTTAATTTCTTTATTTACAAATTTAGTAACTAAATGCGAATTGTAGTACATTAAGTTGAAATAAGTCAATTAAGCTCATTGTGAGTAAAAAACAGACAAAGTAAGCTACCATTGTTCCTTGTCGATTAAAATAATCCTCTAGTGAGTATCTAAACTCAGTATCGCGTTAATGTACTCAGCATATGAATAAGCATAAACACAAATACAAGTAACATCCACTCACGACGTGCACGAAATATCGTTTTTGCCTGAGTCAGGTATTGTATATTCATTTATATGTATTTTAAGAACATATTGTTAAATTTGTATAGAGTACAGAAATGATTGATAAAAACTAAATGTATTAAAAACTTTAGGATCAATTTCAGATAGGGCCCGAGAGTATACGGTTCGAGTTACGTTAGGCAGACATGTTCATGGCTATAGGTCTAAACATTAATCGATAACGTTAGGCCTCGCCTTAGAACATATACTGATACCAGGCCCATGCATAACGGCACAATATGGTACTCAATGTAGGCTCAATGTAAATTTTTCCATACACATTGTTAGGTGCCCCTATGTTAGAGGCTCAATTATCATTACAGTGAGTTAAATATATAGAGATCCGAACTTTTCAAATGAAAAAATGAGTGTCTCAAAATACATTTTCATTCTTTTTTGTAATCTATAAATGAAAAAGTTGTATTTATAAAAATGCATTTTGTAAACTGTATGTTATATAAATTAGATATAATGTAGCCTGATTCAGGCACGAGCGATATTCTATGATCTCATTTCTCTTTTTACTAACCTGTTTACTCACTGTTGGCTTACTCACATAAACAACTACACCACACAGTAAGTGTATTTACTTGAAAGTGGGTTAAATATGGGATGAACCGTAAAATACACAGATGTGATTAACATTACTCAACAAATTTGAATTACGCACTAAATTTTACTCATTTCCTTGTGTTACTTTATTTAAAATGTGTGTAAAAATGATATGTAAAGTAAGTAATTTTTTGATATTTTTAACCCAGATATTATTATGTGTGAACCTATAAGAACAATAATAAAGAAATATTATTCGGTAGAACTAGCGGAAGGTTTAAATTCTGTAAGAAACATTCTTTTTTACATTTTCCGCAATGTCTGCACATGATACTAAGAAGAGAGGTGTTACCAAAATCATGATACAGAATTTGCTTTTAATTCCCCGAAAATGTGCAGGAAATTGTCCGTTGATCGTGTTGTGTGTGGGTGTGCGTGTGTGGGTGTGGGTGTATAAGTAATACGTGGGAACACCATACCCACGACCCTTACAGTAGGCGGCAACTCGCTTGGATATGTTGAGGACTGCCCTTACCTCGAAAGCCTAATCAGTAGTTAACAAAGGCACCCGGAACTGAAAGACATCAACAATTCCAGTCAATTCAGAAAATTGAGAAATACAGCCTTAAGTTATTAATAGTCAAGTCAAATCTGTTCTACTGTACGGCTCCGAATGCTGACGGATTGTGAAAACGGACATGAAGAAGATATTGAAGCCTTTCATAATGGATGATTTGGCAAAAAATATAGAAGATTCTGCCCCATAAATATATCAAACAGACCTTTATTTCAAAATAGAATGCAACCGAGTATGGTTTGAAATCTGAGACACTTTTGCGGGCTTGGGCATGTTCTAAACATGGACAAGATGACGTTCTAGGTGGCGTATATATATCAATAATTGAAATCAAAGTAGACACTTTTGCGGGCTTGGGCATGTTCTAAACATGGACAAGATGACGTTTTAGTTGGCGTATATAGATCAATAAATACAGAGAAAGCTAACTGAACTGGGTATATCCTGGGGCGAGGCGCAACATTTTGCCCAAGACATGCCAAGCTGGATAAAATGCATCGCAGATGTGTATCCCTTGCAGCATTGAGGGATGAAGATAATTAAATAAAAAGTGATAAACGTGTCCAAAGGATTAAAGCATATTTTCACACTTTTGTACCAATAAACATGCCTTTAAATGAGCAAATGGACACTCTATCAAGTGATCCAGGAAATATCATCGCAAAGTCTCTTATGCCTGCGAGAATTAGTATACGATATATGGAGTTATGAAGAAACTAAATAAGAAGTTTTCATCCATCCATCGATTAGGTATTGTCGTCTTCGTGTTTGTCTGTCTGCCTGTCTGTTCATATGTACGTATGTGCACAATACAGTTTTAATTCAATACCTCATGACAAGTCCGATGTTACATCTATGAATCTTACATCCTAAGTATACCTCATCAAATACTTAAATGAGTTTGAAAACGGATGACCTTCACCTAGTTCGCGAGTTCATAGAATGTGTAAGAAATGCAGTTTTAGCGCATTAACTCCTTAAACGTTGATGCTACCTCAATAAACTCTTCATTATAACTTCACTTCACAAAGATTTAGGATATGACCTTGACTTAATTTGCAGGATCACCGAGAAAACTAGAAAATGTGGTTACAAAAATCGTAACCACTGTGTTCTTGGGCGTGATACCAGGGAAATGCGAGGGTTTTCTCGCAATGTCAATGTGCTTCATGGGAGCTTTCAACAATTCAAAACAAATGGAAGCATGAAGCCACTATGCTATACCAACTTACGAACGATCCGCAAGTTTCTTAACACAAATCTTTGATAAATGGGGAGGGGAGGAAGGGGAATCCTTACATTTGATTTAGGTAGTAGAATAATCATAGATTGCAGTTCAAGTGATTTTGTATCTTATATTCTAGTAACTATTTACTGCACTTACTAACGTTTTAAAAACCAAATCTGAATAGAAGGGTGATACAATTCTCTCCCTGCTTGTATTAAAAATCAGGTAAATATTCCTTTAAAAAAACATTTAATTTTTTTATTCATATGCCGCAATACTTTTAATTTATGATGTTTATCTTATTTGTTTCTTCACCATTTGTAAATTCTAGTTTTACTCTTATGTAGTTTGGACTCACGTTTGTAAGTATATGCAACTTGTTCTATCGCGAACTTGCTGTGGCCATAACTTCTGTGTGACCTGACTGTATATGTAGTACTAGTAGTCAGGTAGTTGCGCTCTACTGCACAATCCATGCACGCTAGCGGTAACTCTGCATTCGCCTGATTATCGATGACGGCACCTTGAAAAATTATAGTCGCACTGTAAAGTCGGTTGATATGATTTTACAACAAAATTTTATAATCCAACGTCCAAATACTCTCATTAAATGTTATACACGTTGTCAAATAAATGCTAGTATCGTACATCAAATTCGACTGTATTACTGATAGCAAACTCGAGATATGCTTGACCAAAGAATGCAGTCACGTGACTGGATCCTTGGTAAGATCACAATATATTCTCAGGAACTCTGTTCCGAAGAACATCAATACAAAGCCAACTTACCTGTAACGATAATTTTGAACACAGATATTAAAAGTAATCGAAATCCAGGTCAATACCTAGAGGCATGACAGACTTGACAGCAGGTAGCTGGAAGTACCTGGCGGAACGACCTGACTTACAACTTACAGCATTAATTGTACTTACCAAATCGTTTGATTTGATTGCAAACTATATTTTCGTAAAGAAACCTGCGAATATTTCCAAAAGATTTTACCTGGATCCTAAAATTAGTGGTGTTATCACATATCAAATTGAACCATAATCATAATTGAACCTAACTCGAGTTATGCTTGGCCAAAGGATGCAGTCACGTGACTCGATCTTTGGTAAGATCACATTATGTTCTGGTAAACAGTTACATTGTTTCCCAAAAACATAATGAATAACTGTGTCGGATATGTAGCCTAGTCGTAGTACAATGACTCGTGAAACTGAATATATGTCCTTAAAATTTGCATGGTCCCAGCAAACACAAAATGCGCAGAAAACGTTATGGCTATGTTTTAAGTTGGTCTTTTACGTCTTCGCCTTGAAAAAATAAAAGAAGACGTTCTCAAAACTATTCTGAACGTTTGCCATATAAATGATAGCCAGCAGTTTCAAGTTTGTTTTCTGTAGGTCCTCATCAAACGTTTTTTAAATGTTTTCAAACCCTCCACACAGTTATGTCCTGGAATAAACTTAGTATCAAAGGGGAATGTTGCCTATATGTAATTGAAATTCACAATTTTCTGTTTTAAGTGTTTAAAGTAAAAAAGTTACCATTATATCTTGTCACGGAAGAGATAGAAGGCGTCACAACAACGTTTGTTTAGTACTACACATACAAGACCTTGGGAAATCAAACAAAAACGGCATGCACCAACAAGGAACACCGCCCTTCTTCTAAAAATAGAGCATTTTGCTAACCCATTAAATTGTAAATGTAACAGTGAAGCGCAACAAGTGAGGGAAACGTATTTTTAGTGACATTTCATTATCCAGAGGTCATTCTTTTAAACTTTGTGTTTAGTATACTCAAGACTGAATGTATGGAGTTCCAACTTATAATTATGATGTCATCACAGCACTTCCTGTATTTTTTTTTTTTGAAAATTAATTTTGTATTTTCTAAATAATTGGGGACATTTAATTCTTCCGAAATCATTAAGAATAGTGTAAAATAAAATTTAAAATGTTTTCCAATCTGTCCTTGTAACTTATATTTGAAATATGAAAAATTAGCAAGAAAATTTTCAAAGAAAATCATAATGATGACTTAAACTTAGTATAAAAGTCATTCCTATACGGGCAAGACATATTTAAAGTTCAATAACTTCTTCTAGGAACGTGATATCAACATGATTTTTTACCAATCAGTTTCTGAAAAAGTTCTTTATCAGATACATACAATTCCATGGAAAAATGTTTTCATCAGTTTAAGTGGCGTTTGAACAGACATTTGAGGTGTCGGGTAGTTACATGAGCTTCACTCAGTCTCCATTAAGTCTTCCCACACAGTCTAGTGGTGAGGTGTGAAAAACAGGTGAAAACATGCATGTGAATATACACAACTTTGTGACAGCTTGTGAAATCAAGCAAAACAGCAAGAGCGCGTTGTATAAAAAATCTCTGTTCATCAATCATTTTGTAGACCTGTAAATGAAAATAATTCGTGTATTTATTTGATTTATGTGTTGCTTTGTTCCAATCTTTGTATATAACTGCTTTGTCTGTTTGTAGTTCGCCAGTGTTGCGTACCGTTTAAGCATACAATGAGGAAGAGTAGTAATGAAAACTTTGCGCGTGCTTAAACAACTCGAATTCTAAAATGTTAAAAAATTAATTGCTTGTAAAGAATATCATGTACGGCTTCAAGCGTGAAATATGCCAAATCACAACTCCTCAATGCCACGTAGTAGAATCTAAAATTAGAGTAAGTCCTAACTTTACTTTCAGACAATCAATATGATCAATAGGAGGACACATTTTTTGTAGAGAATGCCTAGGGATATCTTTAGAGCTAGGAGTGTATATAGAATGCATGACAAAACAACACAGAAAATACAGGTGGTAAATTTGGTTCAAAATGCGGTGACTATTATTACATGCTTTTATTGGCTGCGAGACATAATAACAACAAGAAATTCTGGTCATTCTTTAAACAAAAAATTGTTTCTTTTAATTAGGTGAAAGATAGAGATTAGTATACCTATTTTAAATCTGTTTTTAATATTGCATGTGAAAGTAATGATGTTTATAATGTTTACTCTTATGTACATGGTATTAATAATTGTATTCATAACGATATTTTAGACGCTGATATCAGCAGAGAAGAATTGGTAGAGGCTCTCATCAGTCTCAAAAATGGGAAAGCCTGTGGCATGGACGACCGGAGGTTTACAAAAATACCCTTGGTATAATGGTTGATATCATTCTCAACTTGTTGTAGAGATGTTTTACTTGAGGTGTATGGCTAAACAATGGCAAACGGGAATCATACAACCAATTTATAAGAAAGGGGATAAAAATGATCCAGCCAATTATTAATAGTAATTACTTTACTTTGTGTACTTAGTAAACTTATTTCCAAAATGTTAAGCAACAGATTAACCAGTTGGATGGAAGATTTAGATATGATTTCGAATGCACAATCGGGGTTTACATGTTTAGAAAACAGTTTGTTTCGTTTGCATACTTTGATAACAAAAGCGCGTAGCAAACCGAAAGGGAAGCTGCACATAGCTTTCATTGACATCAAAGGTGCTTTTGATAATGTTAATCGTGCTATTCTGTTTCACAAATTATTGGGTATGGGTATACACGGAAGGTTCTTCAGAATCTTACTTTCATTGTACGAGAATGTGTATGCGTATGTTCACTGCAACAATGGGTTAAACCCTACGTTCTGTTGTACAAATGGTGTTAGACAAGGGTGTGACTTATCACCGTTATTGTTCGTATTGTTTATTTATGACATTGAGACGTATTTGAATAATTGCACTTATAGTGGCATTCGCATTCTCGGTGATAATAATATTAAATGTTTGTTGTACGATCTGGGAGTAATGTCGGCTAACCCTATTTGTTCACAGAAACTATAATAATAATAATAATAATAAGTGAAACTTATATAGCGCTAAATCAACTGGGCTGCTTAAAGCGCTTAACAGTAAATTCTAAATATGAAGTGAAATAAAATAAAACATAAGATAGCATAAAAGATAAAAGCCAAATATAACACTAAAACATAAAACTAAAGACAAAATAAGTAAGATACATGACTACGAATAAAAAGCAAGTTTGAAGTAATACAATTTTAAAGCAGTTTTAAAAGTGGCCAGAGAATTACTTGATCTAATGTTGAAAGGCAAGATGTTCCATAATTTGGGGGCGCAAACAGAAAAAGCCTTGTCACCTGCCTTGGGTTTGGTTTTCTTCTCACACAAAAATTGAAGAGACGATGATCGTAATGACCTGTTCGGGGTATAAGTTTCAAGGAGGCTAGACAGGTAAGAGGGTGCAAGACCATGCAGGGCTTTGTACGTTAAAAGATTGATTTTGTATTTTATTCTAAATTCAATTGAAACTAATGGATGTGATAACTTTTTACTGTGAAGCTAACGATTTATCTCTTAATATTGAGAAGTCTAAAACAATGGTCTTTAGGAGAGGAGGATATTTCGCCAAAACAGATAGATGGTATCTGCAGAAGCGTAGACTTGAGAATGTCAGTTGTTATAATTATCTTGGATTTATCTTCACCCTAAGGGTAAATGGAGGGCATCACAGGAGAATTTAAGTAGTTCTGCTAACAAAGCAATCTTTAGTTTAAAGAAATTTAGACTTGAAATGGGTAATTTACCTATAAGCAATACTTTACACATTTTTGACGGAAAGATTTTACGGTACCTCATATGAGTTATGCGGCTGAACTTTGGGGAATTAATCTTTATGATTGTACAATACGTACCTATAATCAGTTCCACAAGTATATATTAGGACTGCCACAAAAACAGTAAATCATATTGCCTTGAGGAAATTAAGTAGATTGTCTCTGTATTATTTTACTGCTATAAAACAAATCTGTTATCGGCTAAATGTGATAAAGCATAATGACGAGTAAAATACAAACTTGTCTTATAAAGAACAATGTAGTTTGGCCAACGATAATATTCCTTGTTAGGCACTTGATGTGAAATTTCTTCTTTGCTCCATCGGTTTTGGGCGTGCGTGGTATAATAAGTCACTTTTTAACGAAAACAATTTTTACTTCAATTCAAACAACGCCTTCTTGACATGGATAAGCAAGGTTGGGTATCTAGAGTAAACGAAATAGAAAGCCTTCGCTTATATAAGATTATAATACATGAACATTATGTTAAACCATACTCTTACCTAATTGATGATTTTTATTTAGGAAAGTGTATAGTCAAGCTGAGGTGCGGAGTTTTAGAAGTTGAGGTCAACGAGGGCAGCTTAAAACATTGTTGCCTTAAACGAAAGAATTTGCCGGTATTGTTACATGGAAAATTGACGACGAAATAACCTACGAAATCACTTTTCTCAGATATTACTAAAATGATAATGTTTTGACAAGAAGACGGCTAAAATCTTTGTTTAATTCCAATTCAAAATCTCTTTATCATTCCCTTGCTTGCTATATTAAATTTGCTTTAAGGCATCGAAAAAATATAGTCCTATCTAAATATTTCTATGTTCTCATATTATTGTATGTTGTGTTTTGTAATGTTTGTGAGTTTATTCCTTTATCTTTGTACGTCCTCTTGTTATATTTTTGTTCATGAATATTGTGGCAAGGGCCTTGGGCCCAGAGCGTTGTAATAAATTGAATTGAATTGTATTTATCGTGCGTTATACTGCTGATATCATCATTGGGAAATGTTTAAAAAGTGGAAAAACTGATTTGTTTGACATTTTCCAATGAATACATGTATAATGCAAAAGATTTCCTCTCTAATTTACAAAGCTCTATTGCAGTAAACTTTAACTTATTCGTTCGTTGTTTTACAAGGGAGTTGGTTACATTACAACAATTCTTTTGGGCACCGAATACTTCATTAAAGGATTAGTTCAAAAGTCAAGCAAGTATTTGAAAGAGGACTTTGGAAGATACAAAGTAGTGAAGACAGCATTAAAAAATCTTACTCGACTAAGGAGATATCTAAATTTAAATTTGGATAATTTGTGTAGAAACGACTGAAATCAAACTGTTTGCGATGTCAAATCCTCAGATTCCTAAAAGTCTGTATGTATTCTATCATATTTTGTCCTGCCATGGAATATGTCAAAAAGCAGCAAAACTGATTCTAGAAAGGACATACCATCTGAAGAAAGTTTAAGAAAAAATAATCTCAAAAGTGAATTCTTTTAATAAACTTTCTTTAAAATGCATTAGCAATTATACTAAGAATGTAAGGATGAAGACCCCAACTTTCCATAGTAGACTTACTACCCCAGTCATTTTTACACAGATAAGACAGAGCTTTAAACTTTAATATCTCCTTAATCGAATAAGATTTTTAAATGCTTTTTTCAACATTTTATTTCTTTTGATGTCGTCTTTGACATAAGATGGACATGTTTGACCACTGAACTAATTCTTTAAGGTGTATACATCGTTAATTATCTTTTTATCTTTATGTGGACATACTATGAATTGTCTATACTTTTTCTGCATATAAATTCGGGTTCCTTTTTGTAACTGAACATATCTGATCACTGGGATACATTTAATCTGTGATATATAAACAAGGAACCCTCTGATCCTCTGCCAAAAATAGATAAATCATTATCGAAAACAATCAAAGAAAATATATTTCAACAAAATTCGATTAAAAGTGATCACTTTACCACTGGACCTATCTTTTATCATTTTAAGGTGTAATTATGCAAATTTGTGAAGACTCAATATTGTATATTCAATTTTGATCCTTCTTGAATACATTGACATTATTTTGAAGGAGGAAAATATTGTAAAAAATTACACTTAAACATTGAGCTGTAGCACATATTAGATTTTGAATGAATAAAAATTCCTCAAATTGAAAGACGATAATCTGTTCTAAAATTCCAGTGGCTTTAAAATCCTTTATTAAATATAGAATACTATGAGCTTTAAATGGACAGTTATTTTAGATACGTTCGATTATCGGCATTCGTGTGCAACTAAAGAGAGATTGCACCAGAAAGTTGTATGGCAAGTCCCCAATTGCACTAAACCTAGCTCCTCCACAGACCTTTTCAAACCGATTTTAGCCGAACGAGATTTCTACGGCACTTTATCCAATCAACTGCTGGGGAAATTTTTCTCAGTGTTACCCAACCGTTGCAGTTTTTGGAGGAAAATTTGTAAGCAGCAATGCGCGTGCGTATTACCTTCATGCATAGTGCACGAAAGCATTTTCGCTTGGTCTCAAACCGTGCGTGAAATTTGCAGACGGAAACATTCTCCCAGCATTTGATTGGTCGATACGATTGCACAGTATACGATTGGTCCATTAAAGGCACGTGAATTTCAGTCATGTGTCATTATTGAATTAGTTTTCCGGAAATTACCGATTTAGATGCGTAAAAGGTCTATTGGTTTATGGTGCGACTCTAGTGACATACCAGTGTAATAAAAGTTTTAATGCGCGAAGTTTTGGAAAATAGAGGGACTCATCACGTGACTCTAAGTCATCTGGAAGCCATTTTGCAGTGAAATCGTCGTTGCGTTTCACGCGTCTTCACACAGCTCAGTCACATAACACGTACAACAAACATAATGCATGCCAACCTACCAGTACCAGTTCAGTGAATTTTATTTATAGCAGTTTTTTGTTCGCTTCCGATTTTACTTCATATTTTCCTTACGTTTTATATATTCACCAGGTATACGAAGATTGACTTTTACGTGAACGGCAGCTGATTGTTCGTTATACGCAGACAAAGCCTACATAGATGATATAAAGTGCTCGCTGCAAAATCCTCGTGTGAACCGTAGGTTGAAAGCTGTTGCATCGTACAGCAGAAACCCACTTCGATCGTCGATCGGGATCAGATGAAAATCGAGAAAACTTATTTGTATAACCCGACACACGTCTCTTAATGCAACCAACAGCACAAAAGATTCCGGCATATTTATCTTACAAAAACTAATCTTATATAACAACATGCAAACGTGTGTAACTAATTAAGTGTACAGCAGATGACAGTGTTCTTTTCCGACAAAATGGCGGTATAAACAAAGTCACGAGACCTCATGACGTCAGCTCAAACACCTTTATATAACATGCATGTTACATTAGTATAATGGTAATTCGAGTGTGTCAGTTGGTAATAGCTGTTTTGAGATTATTGTGTAAAGTGAAGCTTTTCTCGCTCGAATGTTGTTTCATACAACATCAAAGGGACAAATTTAATATTCGATTAAGAAAAGTGGGTTGCTTTAACCCTACCGATTTTATTTAGCACAAAGTTGAATGATACACGAAATTTTGTATCACACTAATATGTAAAACTGCAACTGCAAAATGGAAAACTGTTACAAATTTGGCGATAAATTCTTGTATTTCGCTTATTTTATATTGCACTTGCCAAATCTTTATCAGCTCCATCTAAGATCATATTTCATTCAGTTTTCGAAAAGTAAGTCTCTAATCTTCTGAAATTTAAGGAATTTCCCTACGAGAAAGAGAAAGATATTCCATGCTCTAAAACTCATATTACCTGTATTACCCATATTACAATCATTGGAATCATGTTCATTTTAGGAAAAGGTTTTTTTCTAGTCTTCCAAAAGAAAAAGAAACATTGGATACTTGTAGCAAAAAAATGTTGTATAATCTTGTTGTACTCAATGGATGATCTTCAATTAAGATGACAATTGAAAAAAGAACAACTTGTTAAATTTGACTTTTTTAATTAGTATATCGTGTAATGCTGTGTAATGACGTAAAACATGATCTTCTTTTAGGTAGAATGTAAATGGAATCTTTCTCCATAGAGCTCTGATAACCTATATTCAGAGTTGTAACCTTATTTCAGATAATATCTTGACGTACAAATTAGGCGTAGGTTTTGGTGGTCAAAGAGTGGCCGTTACCGTCGGTGGAAGCCACTTCCATAAAATAGAAGAAACACTGAAAGAGGAATTCCGTCCCCATAAATGCCTGTAACACCACCACCAATTATGATACATACTAGTAACGTCACTTTCGCGGCAGTTACTAATTGGCTTACCATTAAGTGTGTAAATGTTTCGACCAATCAGAAACGTTTAATTATGATTTATATTATTCCCACTTGAATTCAGATAACTGTCCTTGAAAGTATAGATTCCACGTATATCTCGTAAACAAGAATAATGGAACATTTATTACCTCCTCCTTTAACACTTTGACATATTACAGGACACCTCAGGATCTTCTTATAGACGATAGCCCATGCGAGCTAGTATACACACATCTGGTGTTGCTTGTAATTAATTCCAGTGTTTGGCAAGGTACTGAAAACTGGCAAATGATTGTACTTCATTTCTTCTCTAGTGCTTATCCAGAAAATTTATCCAGACTACGATTTGATATATGTGGATAAAACTACATATTTTGGCAAACTGTTCCACACCTCACACCTAAGTAACTGTTATGGTCAATGTCATTCATACTGAAGGACTTATCCATTTTAATCTGGTAATGAAGTAATGTTCTTAAAGATCTGAGTGGATATCCACTGTCAAGTACACTGCTGAAAACGTTATACTTTTTTAACATGTATTTTAAGCGGCTCACGTTGTGTAAACAATTATTTTTTCAGTCACATATAAGTCTAATTGGACTTAATATTCAAACTTATACAGAATTTGACAAAACCTTAAAAAACACTTCACAAGTGAAATTAACCCACGTATCTAGTAAGCAAGAACAAATTAATATTACTTTACATAAACCCAAACAGCGTATGACGTTGTGTGAACATTTGTTTCTCTTACATGGGTATTTAGTTACTACTTATATGATTTCATTTTAAAAGTCTATATCATTTTTGACAAGATCCTCAAAAAAGGACTTCATAAGTGCAATTACTCCGCTAGTATCTCAAAGTGCCAGCATCGCCATAGCGTACTTCTCAAAAGTGTTGCCTTGCATTGACAGCTTAAGTAATGTTGCAATCATGATTCAATATTTCATTTTTTAAATCGGCTATCAATCGAAGTATCAAATGACCCTAATGGTGCTAACCGAAAGTCACATAGCATTCATTTTTACCTCAGAATTACAGTGTGCATTAGCAATCTAGTGATCAAATGGCATATTTTCATAACCAGTAAAAACGTATATATCATGTTATCTTTTCAAACTAAAACTTTACAATATCACATAAAAAGTGTATGAAGCAAGATTAAAATCCAAAGTGGTTAACTTATTTAAAACATGTGCGAAACATTGACATGTTGCAATAAACAATATAATAGGATTCATCCTCAAAATAGTACACACTGATCTTGCCATCTTTTTAACAAAAATATAGTTTACAATAACTTTAAAATGTTTGAAACATGATTGAAATTTATAGTAATTAATCATTTATTTAAAACATGTGCGAAACATTAGCATTTTATAAAATGTTGAAAAATCGTTATAATAGGATTCGTCCACAAAAAGTAAACAAGTTGATCTCGCCATCTTTTCAATAAAATAGCTAACAATAACTTAAATAGTTGAGCGTGTTTAGAACATGATTGAAATTTCAAAGTGGTTAATTATCTATTTAACAGTTTAATTTAACATGAATAATAGCTTTTGGTAGTTTAGAATAAAATAAATTCTTAAATTATTGTTCCATTATTAAAGGACTAGTCTGAAAATAGTTATTGAACAGATGATCAACAAGTCCCATCAATATCGTTATAGATACCAATATCGTTACAATATACCATTTTGAAGCTCTCTCAGTTTCGTCAGGCCCAATTAAGCAAGAAAATTTGTGAGGTCATAGATTGAAGGTTAAACCTTCAAATTGTGTACTTCCATTGTTTATAAATCCCCAATTAATCTTTATCTTGCATGATATAAGGCAATAAAGGAGCAAATTGGTGAAAAAATATGTACATTTTTGCTGTAGAAAGATATTCAAGCTCCAACAACATTGTGTAATAGCTGGTATCAGACTAGTACTAAAAACATCACACTCCCACATTGATCTAAAATCGTTGTGTATATCATTAATGTACTTTTTGAGATTGTGTTACTAAGAACCAGCAGATTAATGGCATAACTACTATCTGCAATTGGAAGAAATTTTGAAAACAGTTCAATCATCATCAATAAGCAATTGCCAAGAAAGCGATAGTGTGACGTCACTCCTCTATAAAACCAAGTTTGTGACAACGTTAAAACGAATTATCTCATGAACGGAAAAAGTGTCTGTGGCAGCAATCTTACAGAGCTTTTGATATTAATACGGGGGGAAAGCAAGGATGTATTTCGTCTCCACTTTTGTCCTCCTTTGCATCGACTGGATTATAACTAATGTGGTGCAAGCCGACAGAATAGGCATCAGATGGACACTGACTACCTTGCTTGAAGACCTGGACTTTGCTGACGACGTCTGTTTTCTTTCGCATCGTCATGTTGATATCCAGGCCAAGACGGAAGAATTAGCATCTATACTGCACGAAAACTTGGAATGAAAGTCAACACTAAAAAGATCAAACACATGAGGATGAATGGAAGGACGGTTACGGCAGTCAGCTTACATGGAGTAACATTGAGGACGTGCAGGAGTTCACGTACCTTGGTTCGAAAATGACAGCAGATGGAGGCACTCAAGCCGAGATATTATCTACAATCACCAAGGCTAGTTAGGCTTTTGCATCCCTCAGAAACATTTGGAAAACAATTAACATCAATACAAATACCAAGATTCGTCTCTTTAAAAGCATTGTTTTGGCACTCTTATCTGGACAGATGGAGCAGAATCCTGGAAAATGATTAAAGACATCAATCAGAAGCTTAATACCTTTTAAAACAGATGCTTACGTATAATACTTCGGAGATTTTGGCCAAACAATCTCAAGTGAAGACTACAAAACTCAACGCATGACATCATCACAGAGATGAAAAGATGGCAATGGCTAGGACATGTCTTAGGAATGCCCTTAGCTGCTTAATCAAGAGTAGCTCTCCGTTGGACTCCGGATGGGGGGAAAACTAGAGGAAGACCGAAAGAGACATGGCGCAAAACTGTGGAGAGTGAACTTGAAGATAACAAGTTCACCTGAGTGGTGATTGAGAGACATTGCCTGGACAGGCAGGAATTACGATCTTTAATTTCGTGGTGGCCTTGTGAGAATCAAGTAAGCTAAGTAAGTACAGGTTCTTGGCATGTTAACGTATATATAAATCGTTCGACGACAAAGTTTGATTTAGGATCTTTGAATTTTTAACAAAGGTACTCCTAACATCAAACATTTTAGAGTTGTAGGCATCAACTGGATTTCTTAACACACATGCTGTTGGCATGCTTAAACATTTTAGATAATCTTTAAGTGTTTCTCTTAACATTCCCATTACCTCTCTCATTTTATTGGATGCGACCTAAACCCATTCAATGCCAATTTTTTTTAGGCAACATAAGAATAGAATGATAGCGGTTTTTTACAGTTCAAATGTTTATCAAAATTGTCGTAAGGTCAAATTGATTTCAATTTCATTTAAATTCTAACCGTATAAAACATGTCCTAAAGTTGAAATGCATCAATAGTATTTCTCACCTAATGTCATATGATATGACATTCGGTCATTTTAATACAAAACACTTTAGCATTGGCTAGAGTCATCAATACCGTACCTCCCTTAGCACGTCACGAATGACAAAATGCATTTTCAATCTATGGTTTTAATTTTCTTGATTTTTTTAACGTGCCAAAATCAATATCTAACTAATTAATTAGATCACCGGAACAATGACCAATTTTGAAGCAAACATTAGAGAAAACTCAAGATCATTCTGGATGGACATTATTTATATGCTTTTCACCACCAGTATTTCCTAATACAAAAATAAAACATTTATTTACGTTAAGTTTGATTATTCATTGATTTACTATAGGAATGACTAGGATTTTGTATCTTATTTACGGTCCAGAAAAGCTCTTATTTATTAGATGTGCGTGAAATTCGTGATGTACTGCAGAAGAATACCGTCTACATAAGATCATCGTTTCCAGTCCGTAATGTCCCCGCAGTTATCTTTAGTTTAGTTTAGTTTATACTTTTAGGCAAGATTTCTTTCAATAGAGTATGTTTAATTTTAAAGTGCCTTTATTTAGCATTAGCCAAACTCGTTCAAAACGTAGTAGAACATTCGATAACGATAAACGAGCATGCATACTTTTGACATTACAAAGTTGCAACTTGTATTAAACAAAAAAACTTTAAAACTTAGAATAGAAATATAATGAATTAAATACGATAATTTAAATTGAATACTTCTTATGATGTTGCTATGATATGAGTTCTAGTCTGACATTTTTACTCTATTTCTTTCTCGTACTCATACTAATGTAATATATTCGAAAACAGACATGTGTTTGGAAAGAACACTTTAGGAAGTAAGGTGAAAACACATCTTCCCAACTCGTATCAGAAAAAATAAACACTTAAGGAGTAAGCTGAACACACAATTTTCCAATTTAGGATATGTTTGAAGGTTAATAGGCGTTGAGGAGTTATTCTCTGAAGATTGTTGTTCAAAAACATTAAGGCCATAAGAGCAACAAAACATCTCGATTAAAATAGATTAAGAGCATTTTCATTGCAATGCATTTTTAAATATTCAAGAAAGCACTCTAACAGTCCAAGTTTGGTTTGGACTTCGGACACACAACCTTTTGTACAGCTTTTCTTGTTTTATCTCTCATTCTTCTTGATGTATATTTTGATCTACGTTGTTTAATTAATATTATAAACAATCAAACTTTAGGCTAATTATCTGAATATTCTAATTAATTTATCAGTTTATCAACTCACAAAACTTGAAGTTAAAATTCAAACTTCTTATTTGTCATATCAGTTTGTTTGGAGATTGGTTGTAGCCTTAAGAATGCTTCATACGTGTACAGACTGTCTAGTCAGGAATATTGACCTTGCTACTCTATTAGAATATTTAGTTTAATATTATAGGCTACAGTTTTCGTCCAAGCAGAGACAACTAATATTAGTTTTTGTAAGATACTACAGGACCCTTACTTCTAACAGTCTAAACAATTGGTCAGCATTTTCATTGACAAGTACTTTAAGGCTTTTCTCATTTGCTTGCAATAACATAAATGTGAAAGTCGAAGATTAAAAGGCAACATCCATCAAAAGTGGCAGTAGGAAGCTTACAGAAATCAATTCTGACAAATGTGGTAGTTCCTTCCGGGAAGTAGATTGATGTGCTTATGCCACAGAGGCGTTTGTTATTTCAAAAGGTATTGCGGCAAATGTACTGGATACTATTAAAGAATATTCCTGTGATGTAGATTTATATGAAAGAAGAAAATTACAAAAATAGTCAGTGCCAAACCATGCTCATATGTCTTGAAAAGACTACTTCAATAGATAATCTTGATTTTGCTGTTAATTTTTTTTTTATATCTTTGATATTAAAACAAGAAAGTCCTTCTGATTTATAGGAAACATTGTCTTCTCACCTATTAGGGTCTAACAATGTTTTTAATAAGAAAAATTGAAACATTATTTTCATAGAAAAAATACATACCATACAAATTTGCAAAGAAGTGCAAATAAGACATCGGAATGTATTCTGCACCGGTTACATTTCATCATACTTGTGAAATCATTGAACTCTTAAAAGGTTTAGCTTTCTACGACACATTTGCACGTTACCTGATTACAGCAATATGTTAGAATATTTCCGTTGAAATTTACAAACTTTTGCCGTTTTCAATGATACATGCAAAAGTGACAATCAAAAAAGTGGAAAATTACAGTTACAATAAAGACTCGTTGGTTTTTACCTATTTGATGACTTAAATACCATAATTTAGATCTGATGTATTTATACAAAGACAGTTGTATATTAGTGGTTTTGTTTTGTTTTATAAACACGAATGTAGCATACGCCTTCCTCAAATATTATCCAAGTATGGACATGTACAATGTACATTCTTCGTGAGGTACTATATAGTCAAATAATCAGGAGACCGCATAGGAATAACATAATAATAGTAAATAATAATGATCAATTTATATGGCGTTTTGTGTACACAATCATTTTCGAAAACACTTTACAATGGAGAGAATAAATTAAGCTACCCCTAAAACTACCAAATACACCTAGCAACTCAAATAACAATCACAATTGAAATGGTTTGAAAAGAGGATTTTTAAGAAGTTTTACAAAAGTGCATTTATTTTTACTTTGTTCATTCCACCAAAGTACTCTCACCCTAGACAGAAAATGCCCTCCCACTAAGTGCTGTGTGTTTTATAGTTAAAACATGAAGCCAAACATCATTTCTATTAATGATATTATATTTTAAGCTTTTAAAAATATTAGATTTTGTATTTAGTTTGGCGCTTTATGGTAGATACATCTAATAACTAGTACTAAAATCTTATATTTTATTCTCTAATTAACCGGGAGCCACTGTCTGACTGTAGGGTATAGAAATGAGATATGTAATCATATTTCTTAGCCATTGTTACTATCCATGAAGCAAACTTGTAAATACGTTGAATGGATTGAATTAAGTTATTTGGTATAACACTTAGGAGGAAGTTACAATGATTAATGGGCTAACGCATGTACAAGAGATTCGGATGAATAGTTTGTTAGACCTTATTCTGTTAGTATTGTCAAGATTGATCAATTCTGATCTACATTATTTCATTACATGGGTTATTATGTCTCGGTTGCACACTGTAGAGGGCTTTTACTCACATATCACCAACATTGACAGTTCTATTAGTTTTTAAGCTCTTGACATTTTTGCATTATTCATTTTAATTTTGTTCAGTACTATCCACTGTCTAAACTCTGCCACACGTCGTTCCTAAATGGTCTCCATCTCAGACAAGCTAACAGTGATCATTGAACTTAGCATCAATATATCTGCACATCCTCCTACTTTTAGAACATAATTTTGTATAATGCTGAAAAAACTGGGCAACAGCAAGAACCTTGAGGAAATTAGAATTCTATGGATGTCTCACTGCAAAATTATCCATTCATAGTTACTTTCTGCTTTTGATTGGATATATAAACAAGACGAGTCAAACCACTTCATGAGTCAAAAGCTGCTCTCGAGTCCGGCATCACCTCTAATGGTACCATTTGTCCATAGCCATCAAAAGATCTGACTTGAACCGGACAAGAGCAGTTTCAATGTTGTGATGAGCCAGATAATCTGACTGGTATTCAGGCAACATATCGTTCTCATCAAGGTATCTACTCCATTATACACTAACTGCTATCTCAGTAATTTTGGAGAGGAATGGTAAATTGTTTACTGGTCTGTAATTCTTTTTATTATCCATTCATAGTTACTTTCTGCTTTCGACTGGATAAATAAATAAGACGAGTCAAACCACTTCATGAGGCAAAAGCTGCTCTCGAGTCCGGCATCACCGCTAATGGTACCATTTGTCCATAGCCATCAAAAGATCTGACTTGAACCGGACAAGAGCAGTTTCAATGTTGTGATGAGCCAGATAATCTGACTGGTATTCAGGCAACATATCGTTCTCACCAAGGTATCTATTCCACTATACACTAACTGCCTTCTCAGTGATTTTGGAGAGGAATGGTAAATTGTTTACTGGTCTGCAATTCTTTTAAAAAAATCTGTTGGTAGGCCTTGCTTTTTAAGGAGTGGTGCTACCATCACAATTCTTTGGGAATCTTCCCTCTGTAATTAAGATCTTCACTATTTTATGAAATGTTCTCTATTTTATGAGATGTTCACTATTTTTGTAATAAGTTGCATTAACACATCAGAAGAAAAATTGCACCAACATCTGATTCCTTTAAGATGCCATCTAACATTTATTTCATGGACTACTACAAGTGACTTTTTAATAATTAAAAAAAGTGAACAATTTCTTGCCATTGTTGGACTACAAAGCGTCTGATCAGTCTTACAATATAAATTTTTTACCTGATTGCAGGTTGTCAGCAGGGTTTGTACATTGACTTTTTAGAACCCAAGTTTGAATATTTTTGCTTGGTTGTTTGCTTCAACACATTGTATGCCAAATAATAGTTGTTTGCTAAATACATAAAGGAATATGATTATGCGATATAATATTGTCATCTTTTCACCGCGTGCGCTTCTTAATTTATCATGAACTGAAAGTTCGAGAAATTTGTAGAAAAATGGTGACTTCTTATCATGTGTTACCATTATGAAGTCGCGGGAATTGTTTTTGACTTACATTGTTATAAATATCATAAGAGTCAAATCACACTATTGCATTATCATTTTATCTTAATCAAACGGAGTGTTAAGAAATAATACACAAATAAAGCGACTATACACCAAAGTCTATTCCAAAACTTCGTTATTGAATAGACTCGTACTGCGCATGTTTCAATCTCCCAACTGGGCGAACTCTGAGATCTCTCGATCGGAAGTACGAACCGGACTGGTGTGCGCGAATCACATCGTGACTGCATGATGAGAACTATCACATTAAGGTGTGTGTGTGTAGTTCGGATTTCTTATTATCGTCATGATGTTAATCATCCAAAACTATAACGCTGGGCTGCTGGAAGGAAAAGAAAGCTTTTTTTATATATTGTAAAATGATGGTGAAGTGTTTTGAAAGCAGACACTGAGGGACGTAAGCAGAATAAGAGCCAATTGAGCCTCGGTCTCCTTTATGCGTAGGATGTCTTTTTGGCATTCTCCATATTTGTATATTACAGCATAGCAGCTATCATGATATCCCCGCTTCTCTCCGCCTCCAGTTGTGGTAAGAATTTTGTTAAACAAAACGTTGTTTAACGAAGTATTGGAGCATAGTATTTTATTACTATCTAATGATTATGCAACCCTCTAGTTATTGGAATTCATCTCAAAATTAAATTGTATTTCGGGATATAATGCAAAGGCGTGAGGTGTCATTAAAAATATATTAATGAGTTGTTTTAATCTAATAGAAAGGCTGAAAAGGATGACGTGTGAATTAATAATGAACTTGATCCACTTTATCAAAAGGGAAGAAAAACAAACAGGTGCTAATGGAAAACAAGTGACTGCGGTGATTTTAATTTGGACATAAAGCTTTAATGGTGATTGATGTAATACATTTTAATAGGCCTCAGGGAGGAGACTTGTAGCCTAATTAGGTCACAGACGTTAGGAAACATGGATATTTTAGCTAATGTTGTTGTAATAACTATTTACACCATTTACAACCAAACATGTTGAACTTTATATATCATTTCATGTTTGAAAAATCCAGTCATATGTATATCTATATAGAATTATTTATGCTCAGCAAGTTACAACTCATTATAATCAGGAACCTTTGGTTATTCACACGTCATACTCACATTTGATTTATACTTACACTAAAAGAAAGGCTCCAAAATGAATTGTAAGTGGGTCATTAATAACATTATGGCACAGTTATTCTAGGTGAATAATAGTTGTATATTTCATTCACTTAAAACTACTCATACAAATCCTTTTCATATTCTCCCTGCTTATTGATATATTGAATTGGAAATTGAAATCTGTCAAAATAATGTTTAGTTCGTAGGCTTTATACACTGAACTTCCCTTATATCAGTATATCAGACTGGAAGCCAACCAAGAAATATTTAAATGTGTTCGTATGGTGACTGATTTGAGCTGTCAAATTACTTATCAGAAAGTTTTAACAAGCTGATATTCACGAATTCGTCTTTAGTACCTTCAACCGTTATGTCCAGCTCGAAAAATAAATAATATGTCTTGCACTTTGCAAATCCAAAAAAAGTGAATGATGAACAGAATGACCGAACATCAAATATTTTCTATTAGGTATTGCTTAAATGCAAACAAGCACATATGATATTACACCTGGATTTATCGTGGTCAATATCCTATTTCCATACGAGAAATTGTTAATGACACAGACAAAATTTAATCTTTGTATGTGCTATGGGGCAGACAAAATAAAGTAATGTTATTGTAACCCATGGGATGTGGTAAAAGATACGTTATTGGGGTACCATTTATTAACAAAACCATCTGAACAACGTGTATCATTCTTGGTGAACAAAACAGAACATCAACTGTATTTATTCAATCAAGTTTTAAGCCACCTTTGTCAATACCCTGGCAGATGTATTATTTTTTGTATAATACTCCATGAGAGGAAAAGAAAAAGGTCATCAACATTCGGATCTGTTAGAAGTTTGCCTCATTGACCTTTAAAATATAGAACGGTTCCCCTGCCCCTCTTCCTCTTCATATAAATGAATTCCTGACAGCTAAATAGGTTGTCACGATGGTGGTGTTCCTTTTTATTGACGT
>JAIGNY010001761.1:1917500-1927500 GCA_020152595.1 Chiridota heheva
CTCTCTCTCTGCGAAGGTTTGAAGCTGATGTGTGTTAAGACCCTTGACCGATTGTAAGGCGATCAAAATTAAATTTGTACAACCTGAGTTGAAGTGTTTTCCTAGTGGTGTGTTTGCTTTTCCAATTTTCTATCTGTGACATCTGTGTCTTTGACGTAATTGCCCCCTCCTCCTCCTCGCCACATACTGCTTCCCACAATCAGTGCAAGTAATTAAACATATAAACAAATATAAGAACAATTAAATAAATCTAAAATTTTGAAAACCCTTCACGAAGTGAAACTTTTAAAGGAAACTGTAACTTTCATCACCTCACAAGCAACACAATTTTGCTCATGTAATCTAAAATTCCCTTAAGTTCTGGGGAGGCCCTTTGAAAGTTTAGCCCTTGCTAGCAATTTCTTTCAGTTTGGTGGCTGTCTGTAAATAACCTTCGGTGGCGACTAGAAAATCTTACTCCTTTTTGCTGCTGAGTAGGTTTTTGAAATTTGTTGTTGATTATTAGTTGTTCGGGGGTAAACGAGGGTTTCGGGTGACTACAAATGGGTTTTTGTAGGTTTTGTAGGGAACCCTTTGCTTCTGTTTTTACTAAGCAAAAAATCCCTCAAATATGTTTTGTCTTTCTGGATTTTATCTTTAACTACCACTGACGTATATCTCTCTTTAGGTTCGCTCCAAGGGATTCTAAGTTTATGTAACAATCTTCCTCATTAGAACAAATTGTCTTTATTCTCAGGGTTTGACAAAAAGGAATATTGTCTTTGACTGAGTTTCTGTGGTACTAGGAATAATGGAGGTATAATGGATCCTTACATGAAGGTTTGTTTAAAACCCTCCTTAAGCAAAATATCTAAGTCTAAGTACGTCAATTTGGAATCGCTAAACTCGTAAGTAAAATCTAATTCGCTTTGGAAACATATAGTTTAATTGATCTATAAAAATCAAAAAAGAATATAGACCCTTGTCCCAAGACATCATCAATATATCTTTTCTACAAGAGTGGTTTTGTTGAAATTTGTTCTTCCATTTATTCTTCAAAAAGACCCATGCCGAAACACGCGTAGCTTGGTGCCATTTCGGGGCCAATAGAAGTACCATGAATTTGTATATAAACATCATCATTAAACTAACAAATTTTACAATCTAAACATAACTCAAGACACTCGAGGAGATTATTAGTTTGCGCTTTCTCAAATCTTCTCCACTCCATAGCCTTTCTGACCCCTTCAACTCCTAGAGAATATGGTATACTGGGGTATAGTCTGGTTGCAAATGGCCAAAAAATGACAAGTGCTAAACATTTTGGGTACAAGTCGGGAAATGATTTTAATTAATAGTTTAGGTGTATAAGAGTCTAAAAAAACCTGTTTCCACCAAAAAAAAAATATTGAGGTGGCCGCCATTTCTAATTTCAAAATGGCCGCCAAATAGAGCATATTTTATAGAAATATGAGTATTTTGGCATGTTTTAGGTAAGGTTCACATTGAATAACTGGTAGAAATGTTGATCTTATATAGAATAAAAAGTCTTAACAAGAATATATATGTTCAGCAGTTGGCAGCCATCTTGAAATTCAAAATGGCCGCCATTATCCAGATAATTTAAACAGAACATATTTTCACAGTAACTTTTAAGTTTAAAGATGATAGATAATAGTTCATTCACAGCTGTTACGAAATAAAATATAGAGCGTGTATCATTCAGAATTTTTTTGGAAACCTCGTCATCTTTGTTTTCAAAATGGCCCCCAAAGGTTTGTTTCTACTTCGAACTTTAGACAAAACATCAAAAAGTTGTTCCATTCAGTATATCTTGAACTTCTCAGTATATTGAAAGAAAATTAAGGTGGGTGTATGTAAATTTGATTCAAAGTAAAATAAAACCTGGTGATTTAATTATTCGGATAAATTTGATGTTGGTGGCCATTTTTAGTTCCAAAATGGCGGAATGGCGGCTATATTTGATTTTGAAATGGATAGTTTTCATAAATTATTTCCCAAACACCATTGCTGGAAGCTGACTTCAACTGTTCAACTTGAGATTATTTAAAGGAAAACATAACTTGCTACGATATGAAAACAAAAACTCATACAAGGTATATTTGAGAAATGACTGCATCATAGTATATTAAAAGGCAAAGATTGTGGATTTCGGCAGTACTCTGTGCATGAACATCCTCGAGTGCAGGGAACTTTCATGGAAGTACACTTGCATCTGCGTGTTGCACACCGCAAACCCTGGAGAGGACAACTGCATGCTATAAGTTCTGGCCACGTTTCTAGCATTGAGTCCACTGTGAGAAGGCGCGGTTTCAGGATTCCATCTGTACTAAGAAACCAGCCGCTCTCCTCTGGAGATGGTAGTGATGGATTTTGTTCAAGAGCCATCTTCCATACACATGTCTGGTAATGGGCTCTTCTAATGTGCAGATGTAGAGCATCTGCAGTAGGTGGTAGTGTCTCAACATTTTTTTTCACCTTGTGAAAAAATGCACTTCTGATTTCTTGTATTTTACTTGATTCAGTAGATGGATAATACAATCTGCAAACAAATGCTTCCGCATCAGACATAGCCTTTTTATCAGGAACTTGAGCTTCACCTAACCGCTCAAGCAGTTGTGGGTGCTTTACAAATTCCTCCCATGCCGATTTTTTGCCTATTCCAGCAAATTGGCTTGTTGTGTCACTGCCTGTAAGGGCATGAAATGCAAGCAATGATGCTCTTGCCTTGTCATCAATTTGGATATGATGAACAGGAATGAAAGATTGTTTTTGCTGTCCCCCTTGCATCCACACTTGTTGACATAGGTTGGGCATATGATATACAAGAAGCACCAACACATCAGTATCACGGCATACAATATTAAGTAGTTGAAATCCTGAGTTCTTTGCATCTTGAGCATGAAGTAGGATACGCGTGTCAGCCTCCTCGTGGTTTGATCGCAGATTTGACACATCTCTGCCAGACGAAGACCATGCCTCATCTGAGTTTGAGAAACCACCGCCAAGAACCAGCTCCTTGTTAGGATCTTCACAGGGATGATTTATCATTTGTGTGCAGAGAAAGTTTGCTAGACTTTCTTTGTTTTTCCCTAGTGTAATGAATCTTTCCCAGCTGCCAATTTTCTGATCTCTGCTGGTTACTCTGGTTTCTATCCCCTTGTTTTTTCCACTTGCACGCTTGTTTCGTGTACCACCTTTAATGGAGTTGTCAGATATTGATCAAAACAATGTCCACCCTGTTGCATGTCTCAGAAAAATGTTTGTAAATTGACTTTTGAAAGTTGTCACACCATTCACCAAAGGTTTTAACTCCTATATGATTGCCAAGAGACTGAATTACTGCCATAGCATCCACAATAGTACATGTAGGACTGTTGCTGACTGGTGGTAGATTCTGTGCTTTACCTTGATCTAGAATTTTGCCTAAATCTGATTTACTTGATGGATATCTCAGCTTTTCATCAACAGTTGCTATTGATAAAGGCACAGGTGAGAGTTCACGTTCCAGCAACCCATCTATATCAACTTCACGTCCTGCATCTAATGCAACAATCACTTGAATGCGTGCCTTGGTAGTGGTTGTTTTTACTTTATCCACATTAACAGTATGACTGTACATTGTACCAAACGTGTTAAGTTTCTGTCTTTTGATTTTATCATGGAACTTTGTTGTCTTTTTGATGAGTCTGTCATTCACAAAGTCGTGTATTAACTTCTTTCCTGTTTTCTCTGCTTTCACAAAGTCATTCTTCACATCAGTACTAGCAACATCTCCTGTGGTGATTGATATCAGGTCTGACGAATCATTGGAAAATACATCAAAGCGTTCAAATTCTTGAACAAGTTTTGTGATATCTTTCTGATCTCTTTCCATTCGCTTAGGTCCCAGATCTTTATGTTGCAAATCCGTCTCACTCGTCACATGATACATTTTCTTTGTGTCTTCGGCGAGCTGAGCCCGTTCATTGTATGTAAGACACCAACGTTCTCGTGCTGAATCTGTGCGGGTAATGCCAACTAAACCACCAGCAACTTTGCCCCGTTTGTTGATATGCTCAAGTGCTTGGTCATCAGGGATTTGATTGAATCTTTGTGAAGTTTCTTTAGTACCGAAGTCACCATCTGCAAAGCCTTGGTAAACCTCTGGTGCTGTCTCCTGTAGCATCTTCATATCTGCTAGAAAAATTATACCCCACCTGGTGTAATTAACATGGTCAAAGAGAGCAAACCAGGGTAACATTTCAGCTAGCGACGAAAGGTACAGCGCCCAGTCTCCATCTCGAAGAGCACGGGTAAATCTCAGAAGAATAGTAACAAGATGCATATACTTCCTCCAAAATTGGAATGTTGTTAGGTCCTTGTGGTCAGCATCAAATTCATCAAGAAGTGTTAATATGGGTACAATATCTTCAATGAATAATGCCAGTGTCGATTCTATCTGCTCATCATCATCTTTGGAAAACCCTTCAATAATCTTCCCTGCTGTTTCTCTCAACTTGCTTCCTAACTCCTTCTCATTCTCTTGTGCCCAAACAATAAACTTTGGCCAAAGAATTGTCCAAAGTGCTTCAAGTGTAAGTTTATGTGCACGTATAACTTTGTTCCACACCTTTCCTTTGAGAATATTCTCTGCTGTGTTTTCTCCAAATACTCCACACTCTACCCATATATCATTGAGACCAGCTCCTTGCATGAACTGACCAATCACTTTTAAAAAATTCATCTGTGTGTGGAAGCCTCCTAACATGATAACAAAATCTTTGCAATCTTCCAACTTCTCCCATTGAAGCATTTTAGCTTTGTTGTAGAGTGCTTCATCAAAGGTAATTACTGTGTATGTTGCATTTAGCTTCTTTGTCATTGCTTGACAATTTTTCATCACTGTCCAAATCGTGTCATAATCATGAGCAGGAGCATTGATTATTGGAAAAGGCCCAACTTCAGTTTGTGGCAAATCATTCTTTGACACTTTCTGGTTGAATCCACTCCAGGCAGGTACTTGCTGGTTTTCCTGATTTTCTTGTCGCAAAAGAATCCATGTCATGTCCATGCAGAATGCTTTGGCTATCATTTCCTTGTCTGGGTCGTACCAAGTGAGCTGTACATCTTTCGGCATCACTGGTTCTAGTTTGGCTGCAAGCATGTTTGAGTTTGAAGCTCACTCATTTCTGATGGAAGACTTGTTTTGGATCTGTTGGATCTTAGCTTAACATTTATTTCTCTTTTTGGCTCATTTGGTGCTTTTTTGCGAAGAGCCACATATTGTGTTGCATGAAAAGTGTCCATACCACTGAGTGTTTCTTCATTGATATCGATATTGTCGTCTGCATAATGGACATATCCACAATTTTCCCAAGTGGTAAAATTACGTGGTATCATCACTTTTCCATGGTCATTGTAACGCTGAAGAGCATCATCGGCAATGGCTTTGTCAATCTGAATAACATGCTCATAGCTGATAGAATGACCTGCTGCATGGAGAAGTTTTATGAGCCCTTTTGACCTCGTGGCCTGGTGAATAGTAACGCCAAGACCAATATGCTTTGGTGTTAGTTTCTGCCCTCCAGAAGCAAAAAAATGATGTCTTGACAAATACTGAGAATTTTCGTTCTAAGAGCATTCTCCTTTTAACTCTCATTTTCAACATCAAATACATCTTCATTGCAGAGAAGACGAATAAGAAAGTAAAGATTATCTGGCACTACCATCTGCGCATGTTCCTCATCAATTCCTCCAACGAAGTCATGACTAGCTGTAGCTTCAATGTCCCGACGTAGTTTTACAGCCACTTTAAAAATCCCGCTTAAAATATCAGTGTCGTCATTTTCTACTTGGTTACTCATAGAAGCCTCACAAATATCTATTCCTTGCACCTCTGTCATATCTTCTACAAATTTTTCCATAGCCATATCTTGAGCCACAGAAGGACATACTAGCTGCGGATCTGTAGTACACAAGGGTTGAACAAAAATCACATTATCACCAAGATACTCTGTATTTTCTCCTTGAACCTATTACTTCTGTAAACCCCTGAAACCATTGCAAAATCTGTGAGAAGCATATTAGAATATTGTTCCCAAATGCTTGTTAATGTATAAATGTGTCCTTCAGCAACACCTTTTTCAAGATCAGCCATTACATTTTCAAAGCAAATTGTTTCTGGAATGTTATCTTGGTTTTCTTTAAGCTTACTGTACTTCTTCAAAAACATGTATAACATTTCAAATGATACTTGGCCTCTGCAGCTATAAGATCATGTACTCCAGCTAATCTGTGTCTCATTACGCTATCAAACTGAGCGAGGGTCAGGACTTTTCTGATGTTGGGAAAGTCTGAACTTGACGTAAATGAGAGTAAGGTATATCATCCTGGCAGTACATGCACTTGTTCCAGTCTACCGAAGGCAGCGATGATCTTCTCGATCTTGATGAATTTTTCAGATTAGTTTCATCTTCCAGGAGTTGACTCTCTAGATGAAATGGTAATATTTCGCTGACCTTTGCTTTTGAGACGATTTATGTGAGCTTGGTTTGTAAATACGCTATAGCAGGGTCTATGCCAAAGAACATTTTTGTCAGTTTCCGTAGGTTGACTATTTTCAAACGGTCTAGTGCGTCTATAAACTTAGTGTCATTGTATTTCTCTCTTTCCAGGGCACTTTCAATTACTCGGGCAATTCCTTCTGGTGTAGCCGACGACAAAAGATGTTTTTTCTTAGGAACCTAACCTCTTGACACAAGATGCAATTTCCCCACTCAATTTCAGACTCTGTCACTCTTTTTCTGATTAAAGCTGCAGACTCCATCTTGATAATCTTGGAGGGAAAGTTAAAAGATGTTTTACTCCCTTTGTAAGAAACCAAACTGAAGTATTTTTTTCAAATGTAGGATATATATGCAATCATAAGATTTAACAAGGCACTGGTCCATGGGTTAAACCAATACAAAATTGAGTGGTATTAAAAGGATTTTGAAAAGCTCATTAGAACAAAAATTAAAAGGAGGACAGGGATACAAATTTCAGACAAATACAAGTTGTTATTGCCCAGTCGCCTCTATCTATAACATACACTCAGTCCTTCCCTCCATGAAGCCTTTGTTAAAGTAAGATACTAACCAAATGTCAGGTATTTTGAAAACATTTTCAAACAAACGGCCATGTACAATTTCTAAGGTGTATACTCATTGCTGGAAGTTTGCTAGTAAATCTAACATTGTCAGATTGAATTGAATTGTAGTTAGGTCTCGGATTATTATCTTAAGGTAACGTCAGGCATGCATTTGATGGTAATCTCTACTTAATGCAAATTTATATGAATACAATTATATTCTTAAGTATTTTACATTTGTCGTAGAACTGATATATGTAGGTACAACAGTAACACTGAACATGATGTTTTACCTTGTTAGCGGATAATTTCGATCTGAACATACATAGCACATATTTTCTATATTCATTTGACATGTTTAATAAACCTAGCCTTGCACCTATCTTTAAAAATGCAGATATCTGACCTCTATTTTGCATTAATCTTGAGAACACATGCGTGTGACATATATTACTGCAGCAGTGCTAAAATTTCTGTCACATGGTTGCCAGATGCATCTGATATAAAACTATCAAAATGTTGCAAACTTAGGAGTTAATCAAATTGTTTGCAAAATTGTTCAGTTAGAAGTAAAATTTAAAAATATATTATTTTTGACAATTTATTATAGCGGCCATTTTGATTTTCTTAATCGCCATTTTGTTTTTTAGCTGATTGCCATTTTTAGATAAATGAGAAACATCTAAAATTGTCTTATAAAGTCATCTACCATAAAAAAGCTAACATAATACCTACAGTAGTCCTGTATCTAACATAAAAGTTGAGATAATTTATATATACTATGTTCAATAAGGCGACCATTTTGAAATTCAAAATGGCGGCCAAAAAAAGAAAAGAAAAATTGGAAACAGGTATTTTTGTTATCTCCTATACCTATTTTATCTATATGGACCTGTTTCCAGCTTGTACCCAAAATGTTTAGCAAATCGATTTAGAAGCATCTTTTTGCTATTTGCAACCAGACTAGTACATCGATTTTGTATCAATTGTAAACATGAATACGTTCAATTGGAGGGGGCCCTTATGGTTAGTGTCCTGAATTATGTTCAGGATAAACTTAGTGTCTTTAAAAAAAGATAGGAGATTCTGCATAAGAGATTGAGTAGTAATCAACCAATTTTGATAACTTTTCAATCGCAGAACCACATCCTGAAATTACTGTCTCACTTTCACATCTTCAGGTTGATCATCGAGCTTATGTGTTTTTGGTAGAGTATAAACACGTGAAACTGGTGTGAGGTATAAGGCTGAGCTTTTGATAATATTATTTTCTCTCTGCATTTTCTGTATGACATTTTGAACTCTTTCAGTAACAGAGTCCAAAATAAGATTGCTAGATTTCTGGTAGATACTGTCCTGTGACAACTCTTAATATGTAGCAGCATTAGCGTATTTACTGGTATCTTGAATGACAAAAGCCAGTCCTCTAATCTCTGGTTTAATGATGAAGTTGTCGTTGTGCATCAGTAAGTTTAGTTCCTTCCCTTTCTTCCCTCGATATTTTGTCTTTGATGTACCTCGGGGTCTGGAAATTTTCTATTTCACTTCGGGCTTCTTTGATAAATTTGTTGGATACGGTAAGAAATATTACTTACCTCCAATATTTAATGTCTTTCTCTCCATGAAGGTCCTGCTCAGGTCCCTGGGAAGTATTCACTGGCTTTCATAACAGAAGTGAGCTTCAGATCCATTTCGAAAAATAACGTTGAATTATCACTGAAATGTTCAAGGGCCTAATGTAAGCCAAAACATAATTGCTATAAAACTTGTTGCAGTTCTAAAATAGTATACATCATTACAAGGAGGAAAGTTTGTTGGAAATGGTACTTTGAAAGTGATAAAAGTTATGTTGTTGTGAACTTAGGCTAATCGTACTTACGACAGCGTTTCACAAAATACAACTGCGACTTGATTCAAGCCAGCCTAATGTTAGAGTAATACATAAGCACCAAACGTATCCTAATGAAATTTTCAATCACAATAAGGTGAAGTTTATAAATGTTAAAAAATCCTTTCCACACGAAATACGACTGCAATAATTGTCTCTTCATGTCCAATGATATATTAGAAGAAAGATGTTGCTGAACAATCACAAGGATTTTGTGAATAAAACAGTTCCATTTTCGTGACGAATTTGCTACTCTGCAAGCGCAAAAACAGAGAGAAATGGCGCTCTTTCACAAACAACTAGGTAGACTTCTACATTAGCCCCCCCCCCCATCTTCTCCCCCCTTCTCTCCCCCCTTCTCCCCCCCCCCCCTTCTCTCCCCCCCTTTCCCCATTGATTAATGTATGTAATAAAGAAAATCAATCCAAACTTGTTCGCTGAGATTGTCTTTCTTGTTATTCAGTTGCAGAGTGAAATATTTTTCAGTACGGTGTAGGACTTTATACGGACCTGTATATGGTGGTTGCAAGGGTTTGCGGACACTATCGGTTCGTACCCAAACGTGTGTACATGTTGACAAATCTTTGAAATTAAACTAGGTCTTTCAGCCAGCCTGGTGAGGACAGGCTGCAATTGTGACATATGCCTTCTGAGCTTGTCAACATATGAACAAGGATGAAGGATTTGGTTACCAGGTGGTGTAGTAACCAAATCACCTGGTAAGGCCAGTGTTGTTCCGAAGACTAACTTTGCAGCACTTTTATTTGTGTCTCGTCGCGGAATATTGCGAATTGCCAACTTAATAAGCGGTAATGACTCACACTATGAAAAAGGATCTTCTGTCGCTTTGATAGGTGCTCTTAATTAACAATGGAATCGCTCAACTAAACCGTTTGCTGCTGGGTGATGCGCTGTTGTACGAATTCTTCTAGAACCTAATACTTTTCCTAGCTGCCTAGGCGACGGAACAAATTTGACTCAAATTGGGAACCTCGGTCAGT
>JAIGNY010001761.1:1940000-1942298 GCA_020152595.1 Chiridota heheva
CTTTCTTTTGTAAATCCTTTGTTTTTAAATGTCAATCATAAGCAAGTTCCGACTAAAAGTTATAAAGTCTTCGCCAGGCCCCAATAGAATTCTAGCAGGAATAGACTTATTCATCATTTTAGTGACTAAGAGTTCAAGTTGGAAGGAAGGTATTGAGCTGTTTGCCCAGCAGCTCAGTCATACATCACACATTTTGCACGATTTAAACACTTTTTGAACTTAAAAAAACTGATCTGCTCAGTTTTATACTCTTTCTGCCGACATATAAATTGCTAAATGTTCATATACCTGTAAAAGATTAGTTCAGTGGTCAAGCAAGTCTATCGTATATGAAAGAGGACTTCAAAAAAAGATTTTTATTTCTAAGTTTGTAGAAACGACTGAAATAAGACTAGTTGTGATGTCATAGCCTCAGCTTTCTCAAAGTCTTTATGTATTTTATCATATTTTGTTATGCGATTATGTGGCTTAAAAATAATCGGATATGTCACAATTTTTTGTATAGTTAAACTGAATCTAACTGATGGGTATCTATAATATACCACCTGAAAACAAATTCTTTAGAATACATTAACAATTGTTAAGAAGGTGAGTGAGGATGAAGACGCCAACTTCCATAGTAGACTTACTACACCAGTCATTTAATATCTCCTTAACGGAATAAGATTTTTGAACGCTTCCTTCACCATTTTTTATTTTTGAAGTTAGTTTTAAATAAAATCGACATGCTAAACCGCTGAAATAATCCTTTAGATAAAACTGTATATTAATTTGTAATTTAGATATTTTCCTTCTGCAATCGTTGCAGACTCTTATACAATTGTATTATACCATAACAGAGATTCACAACGCTTTTAGTTTGAATATTTGACTTGTGACTTGACTTGACTTGCGAACAAATGACTTGTGATTTGACTTGCAAGCAAATGACTTGTGATGTAATTTTACTTGCCAACAAGTGACTTGACTTGGTTTGCAAAAATATGACTTGATTACAACTCTGGTTATACCGGGACGGTATGCTAGGGGTGTGCATTCAATCAACTGAAAAAACCATACCCACAGTATGACAGATTTGTTGGTACATGCAGTATGAAATTACACAATTTTGATACCCGCAGAGACCTGTAGTATCGAAATTTCAACGAAAATATTGTAAAATTGGACCAAAACTAAATTAACAGAGTGAAGCAACATTTGTTGCACCTGTACTACGAATACATCAAAGGCACTTGCTCGGGCGACACATACATTTACTTGACATAGACCAGACCCCCGTTGTTTTCTTTTCTGAAGTGTTAACTCATTGGCTTGGTCAATTTGTCAGCAAATTTTACCAAACTTAAACATTTGCGAAAAATTGCAATGTCCTTGACTAATTACATCACTGAATTGCTGAACCGTGCCCCGCCACTGACGGAATTTGATGTGATGATGATGATGATGATGATGATGATGATGATGATGATGATGATGATGATGATGATGATGATGATGATGATGATGATGATGATGATGATGATGATGATGATGATGATGATGATGATGATGATGATGATGATGATGATGATGATGATGATGATGATGATGATGGCGATGGCGATGGCGAGGACAATGGCGACGGCGATGGCGGCGGCGGTGGCGGCGGCGGTGGAGACGACGACGGCGACGACGATAATAATAATGATAATAATAATAATAATAATAATAATAATAATAATAATAATAATAATAATAATAATAATAATAATAATAATAATAATAATAATAATAATAATAATAATAATAATAATAATAATAATAATAATAATAATAATAATAATAATAATAATAATAATAATAATAATAATAATAATAATAATGATAATGATAATAATAATAATAATAATGATAATATTAATAATGATAATAATAATAATAATAATAATAATAATAATAATAATAATAATAATAATAATAATAATAATAATAATAATGATGATGATGATGATGATGATGATGATGATGATGATGGTGATGGTGATGATGATGATGATGATGTTGATGGTGATGATGATGATGGTGATGATGATGATGATGATGATGATGATGATGATGATGATGATGATGATGATGATGATGATGATGTTGATGATGATGATGATGATGATGATGATGATGATGATGATGATGATGATGATGATGATGATGATGATGATGATGGTGATGGTGATGGTGATGGTGATGATGATGATGATGATGATGATGATGATGATGATGATGATGATGATGATGATGATGATGATGATGATGATGATG
>JAIGNY010001758.1:0-43353 GCA_020152595.1 Chiridota heheva
TATACATATATATATACATATATATACATATATATATATATACATATATATATATACATATATATATATATATATATATATATATATATATATATATATATATATATATATATATATATATATATATATATACATATATATATATATATATTTATATAAAATATATATATATATATATATATATAATATATATATATATATATATATATATATATATATATATATATATATATATATATATATATATATATATATATATATATATATATATGTGTGTGTATATATAAAAATGCACTCGATCAAACATCGAAGTACAACTTTAAACCATTTTGGAATAAACAAAGCCATTACACAGCGTAGAGCATGGTCCCTGCCAGAAAAATTTGTCGCTTTATATGGCCCACCAGGCACCCCAAAAAGGCTCTCATACTTGGTTGGGTTGGATTAAACATTAGAGGTACCACATGAAACCAATTTTAAATGAATACATGATGTACATTCCACAGAGCACATAATGCTCCCTACAAGACAAATTATCCGCTGCATAGGGCCTGCCAGATCCTTGTTTGTGTGACGGTGTCCATGGGGTCAGGTGTCCTAGTGGCCCTCCTCTATGTCCTCCTGTGTCCTAGTGTCCTCCTAGGTGCCCCGCCGTATTCTTGGTTCTCTGGTGTCCTCATATGGACTCTGATGTCTTAGGGGCCCGTGGTCTTGGGGATCCATCTTCCTTGGGGTTGGTCTCCGTGTCCTAGTGGCCTATTGTCCTAGGGTGGTGACAGTGGCGTGGTGGAAGGGGTAGCCCTAGTGAAGCTTTCCGAAAGTACGCCAAGTTCGCAAAGGGGCCCCCAAATCGTCCTAAGGATAAATGGGATTTGAGGGGGCCAAGGGCACTTTCCCCACTTGTTTCCAAATTTGTATCTTAGGTATGTATACACACACACTTTAGACTTTGCTCCCACTTTAAGTAGGCAGATCCCACCCATGAATCTTATAAGAATCTTATTTTTTCAGGAAACACTTTACCCATATATTAATAACTTCTCTTTAGAAATATAGTTGCTAATTTGGTATCAATCTTATTCAATATTAATCCGTAATGTTCCACTTTTGTGGTACAATAGCGCATGAATCTTTCACAAAAAGATCATGACTCGGTCTGGGAGGCTCATGTCTGGGAAGCATTATACTCTAGCTAGTTATATGAGCTGAAAAAACCCACATGTGCAGGATGATAGCCATACATTTTAAACAAGGATTGGGGATATGGGGGTGACCTCTGTGCAAAGACATCTTCAAGCACCGGACCCAATGAGATAATCTGATCATTTCTCTTAACTGGTTTTAGTGTATATTTGACAGAATTTTAAGCACTTTTCTGATACCCAAATTACGAGAAAAGTAGAGTTTCCGGGGCTTTGCACTTTGGAGCCCTATATAAGACTTCAACCTACGACCTTATGCGGTCACCTTTGAGGTAGTAAAGGGTGGAATGGGGGCAAGTGGTAAAATGCATTGCTTTCTATCAAACCTTGCTACTAATCGGAAAATCTTATTGACTTGTCAGAAAAAGTCCTTCAAGTTTTGAAACATCTCTATCATTTTCGGAAAGTTTTCTTTAGTTTTTTGGAAAATTCCCGTATTTTTCTGAATTTTTTTTTTTAAACTCGGGAACTTTCTTCACCTTTAAAGAAATGCTGACAAACCAAGTTTATCAGAATTACCAATAATTTTTCCAATTTTTTCTTAAATTTGACCAATCGCTTCATTTTGTGTTAATGATTCCCCAGTTTTAATTTTCAATCCGGAGGGGAGGCAGTTGTCTTTAACCTCCTTTTCCTATGCCTCTGGTGCATGTCAATAGGCCCACATGTCTAATATCTTACTCCTATGAGCAAGCACGTAGAGGGAGCACCAACATTCCCTTGCTCCTGTGAAGAATGACCCACCACGCAACTGGATGGGGCCTCGGTGTCCCAAGTGTTTCAATGTCTATTGCTTGTGGTGTCCTAGGGAAGGGCTTTAGTGTCCTAGGTAGCACTGTATCCTAAGGCGCGGGTGTCCTAGGGGCTCCGGTGTTCTATGGAATCCGGTGTCCTAGGAGTGGGGCCTTGTTGTCCTAGGGCCTGGTGATGTTCGTTTAAGAAATAGGCAGGGACGAGCGAGTCTTTAGAGATAATATAGCATTTCTCTAAAGAACACTTTTTATATTGTTTCCGAGTCGTACTATGTGTCTGTACGAGTCTGTGCATATATTAGCATGTACTTTCGTTTTTTAGTTAGATCAGGAATTTCCATTCTTAAGCCCAAAACCTAGTTATACGCTCAGTATTGAATGTTACTCCTATCGTGGACCAGGGTCTCGGAAATCAATATGGACCAGGGGAACCTTTACATACATGGCCCCTTATTGTAAACCATGGCCATTGAAACAACTGTTCAAAGCACTGACAAATCCAGGAAAAAATGAAATCATCAGCTTTTTCGGCCGCTGATAATTCGCCACTGCTTATTTCTTCAACGAAAACCTCTTCTCTTTAATTTTACCGGCCTCTTACGACCTGGGACTCTAGGACGTTGGCACCTTACGACCTAGACCCCTAAGACGCTGGTCCTTAGGACGCTTTTTTTTTTCTCGAAAGGACCCACCATACCTTAACAACTCTGGAAAGAAAAGAAGAAGTTGTTAGAATCTTTTGAGCCTCGGAAAATCCACCCCTGCCTATTTCTTAAACAAACATTACTAGGAAATTGTCCCTAGGACACTAAGGCTCAACACTAAGGGCACCGGAACCCCTATAGGCATTTTCACAATTGAGAGCAATATCGAAAAATGTTGCGTAGATGGGTTGGAAATTAAATCTATATTTGAATATCTGTTATACACATATTTCACCCTTTTCAAGTGATGTAAATTTGCTTTTAAAATCAATCCATGTTGCAACAACCACTTAGTAACAAATAACGAATCTCATTCACTTATATCGTTTGAAAAAATTGTATATCAATAGCATATCATCCACATTTTGGAATTCACAGATCTTTTTTCCTTTAATGGCTCAGCGGTTTATTAGTAGACCACTGGCAGAAAACCCCTGTGAAATTAATATTCTGGCCAATTTCTGAACAGGCTAATTGTTCTTATTGCCCGATCTTCGCTGGCTATCCGCCAACCTATTGTAGTCAGGGATAACCTATCTTTATTAAATCGAAAATAAATTTGATACTCAGATCTAACTAGTGCTAATATTGCTTTTCGCAGTTGTCAATTGTCCTACTATTACAAGACCTACAAACGGGCGCAGATGGGGATCTGGTAGAAATCCTGCAAGCACTAGAAAGTTTGGGTGTGATAACGGTTATGAATTACAAGGTGATAAAATGATAACGTGTCAAGCTGATGGATCATGGACAAATGAAACACCTACATGTATAAGTATGTTGTAATATTAATGTACGGGACTCTTGCGTAGATTTTCTCATACTTATTGTTATGATTTACGATAGATTACTTAGATTAAGCATTTCTTGCATGCATTTCTCGATGATTAAGCAATTCTACATTCAGAATTTAAAAGTGCTTTGGCTCAATGATTAAGGAGTCATGCTTGTATTCGAGAGGTACCGAGCTCGATTCCCGTCGTTAGCGCTGCATTGTGTCCTTGAGCAAAACACTCTACTTGCTTCAGTCCACTGAGCTGTAAAATGAGTACCATGAGTACAGGGAGTTAATCTGCGATGGACTGGCGTCTTGTCATGTACTCTCATCCACTTGCGCCATGGAAACCGGGGATAAGCACCGGCTTATTGAGCCTAATGGCTCGGATGGCTTAGCTTAAGCTTTAACATTTAAAATGTGGATTGCTATCCTAATCTTGGCAATGCAAAAAGCAGAGAGAATTAAGCATTTTAAGACGTAAACACCTTAAATAATTAGATTCAGAACACCATGCCCTTTTAAGGTTAAGACCGTTGTACGCTCAGAAATGTCACATTTGTGTAGAAAGTTTTAAATTAACAAAATATTAATCTTTTGCGAAACTTAATATGGTAAAATATTTCGTTGAAACTTAAGGGTTGAGTTAATGGTCGGGAAACTCATCAAAAATTCTGGTTTTAATGTTATGGAATTTATTTGTTGCAGTACCTCAGCAAACAGTTGTTGAGGAATATTTCGAATAAGCGAGCTTTATCGAATTATAATTCAAAATAAAAGCCTTCAGTAATTGATGAAACTTTGTAAAGAGACCATCAAAAAGCTCTGAAAAAGCTGCTTGAACTCCTTAATATCATCAAAAAAAGGATGCTATATAATTTTCAATTCATTTTGAGAACTATGTCTTAACGAATCGAATAAACAGCCTAAATAGAAATCCTTTAATATAACCCGAAGAACATACTGCAACTAAATGTTATGTTACGTGGACCAAAATAATAAAAATAAATCTGAATAAAATGTGTCAAATCGATATGGAGGGCAGCATATACATGTGGGTATACCCGGGACTTTTGCTACCATGATGTTTCTGATTACACCACTTGTACGGATAAGAACAGATATGGCATACAAGACAAAAGCTATCTAAATAATGCCTGAGAATCGTATAATACAATACATAATAAACTTAGATTTATATGATAGCTTTGCATGACCGAAGAAAAACAAACATAAGCCCTTTTAAGATCTATTGAAAGTATAGAAGTAACATTATCTAACAAATCCAGTAAAATTTTCAACTCTTCAAATGTTCATGTTTAAGTATGCATATGTATGATGAAAGAATGGGCAGATCTTTTCCTGATGTCTCCTGCATTAAACTCGAGGTATAAGGCGTGATCATCTGCATGACCTGCACATGATCCTTGGCGGACACCTTGATGGAGTGGCTGTTAGTTGAGAAGCTCTTTGCAAAAAGGACACTTTGTTTTTGGAGTATGACCACGAGCCTACACTGTTCTTTACACAAAGCTTGTTGATAAGAACATTTAGCAATCGATCAACCGTATCAAATACTTCCGAGAGGTTTACCATCGCAAACACCGTAACTTTCTTGTTATCTGTGTTAATTAAATGTCATTGGTAGCTTTAAGCAATATCGTTTCTGTGCATAACTCTTGCCAATATGCTGATTTGTATGAGGGCAACAGAATTTTGACTTTATCAACTAACAAATTGTTTGTTCATTAACAAGTTTTAACTTTCACATATGATATCTGTGAAATAGGAAGTAAGAAAAGTATTGTAAATAGAAACTAAAAAGATGTTGCAGGAGTCTCTAGAAATAGATTAAAAACTACACCATTTTCAAACAATTTCCGCCCACACAAACTCAAAAATAAAGTAGCAGAAAACTACGTTAATAATACATGTTAAAGTGAACGTTAGAGTAGCGTGGTAATAATACATACATGCAAATATTAAGTATTTTATTTTAAAACAAAAAAACATGTCTAAACAGACCATGGCATGGGATTCGTTTTACAGATGACTGTACAAATTTAAATAATATAACAACAGTATGACAAATTGAAAGTTGTGAGTCTTTATCTAATGACGGAGCTTCTTAGTTACAGGAATTTGTTGCAGGACAATTGCAGACAGGCCATGAACTGTTAGACGAGATATTTCGTTTCCAATTGCTTCAGTATACAGAACAGTAAAATAAGTACGAACACACTTGGGAAGTTAGCTTGTGATAAGGAAATCGGGAAACCGGGATAATCATGGACCAAAATGAAACCTCATATTGTTACTTACCCATCGCTATTATGGACTAGGAAATTAGCTGTAGCCGAGTTGTCAGCTTGGAGTTATCTTTACAGTTAGCTCAATTGGTAGAGCATCCGCGTATCAGCCGGAACGATTCCCGGTCGGGTCATACCAAAGACTTTAAAAATGGGATCTGCTGGTCTCTAGCTTGGTGATCAGCATAATATGGAGTAGGGTAATAGTACAAGCTTGTTCGCCGTATGTTGCTTGCAGCGTTGAGCCTCAACATTTTCCACTGTAAAGCGCTTTGAGTTACGCATTGCGAGTAGAAAAGCGCTATATAAGAACGACGTATTGATATAATTATTAACTAAATTATTAAATATTACTGTATTACAGTAAAATAAGTATGAGCGAACTGAAAAGATAAATTGCTATAAGGAAACCGAGATAAGCATGGACCAAAATAAAACCTCATATTGTTACTTACTCATCGCCATAATGGACTAGAAAAGGAAATTAGTTGTAGCCGTTTTGTCGGCTAGGCGTTGTCTTTAATGTTTTTTGTTTTCAATTCACACATATCATCTACTTTCTTTACATTTTTGTAATGTCAAGAGCTAGTATTGTATGCAACGTGGTTGCATCTAGTATTTTACAGTTAGAGGGTGTTTGCTTGTATCTGTGAAGAAAAGGACCATTCGGTCTCTCGTTCGTCTAGACAACAATTTTTAGCAAAATAACTTCGAATAGCCTTAAACTGATTTTCATGGCACAAATTATGCATTGCTTTGAGTTATGTAACAAAGGATTGCTTGAGCATTTTTCTTTTGCATGCTACTCATTTAACGCTTAAAAGGAGTATATTGAATAATGTAAAACCATTCTTAAGCTTGTATTTAAAAAATCGTTTAAAAAATTTCCTGTGTCAGGGGGAAATTGCATAAGACACAGTTTTTTTTTATTCAATTCGGAAAATGGATAATTTAAATGATAATACGTACATGCGATTTGCTTAGACGTTTAGTAGTCTTAAAACTGTCAAACGAAACTTCTTTTAAAAATTGCATATTGGAAATATTTACAGCTGTTCAATGTCCTTCTCCTGATGAAACAGCAAATGGCGTTTTAATTGGAAACAGCAATAAATATCAAAGCATTCGCCGAGTGCAATGTAACGAAGGATACATCTTGAACGGAGAAGATATTATTGAGTGCTTAGCAAATCAGTCGTGGAGCAGAATGCCATCATGCAAAGGTATTTATCGTCATAGTTTTTAAAATGATTTCATGATATATTTAGACATTTAACGTTTCAAGTTTTTGGCTTTTATTTTTGAAACATTCTTCATATATTAGAGATCTGAAAAAAAGTTGTTTATTTCTGGTTGAGACATCATTTTAAACTGCAATTTGATCAGATATATTCAATATAATTCAGGAATGATGACATGAAGGATTACATAACATGTTGCCATTCAGAAAAACAAGTTATATATACATATATAATATATATATGTATATATATATATATATATATATATATATATATATATATATATATATATATATATATATATATATATATATATATATATATATATATATATATATATATATATATATATATATATATATATATATATATATATGTATATATATATATATATATATATATATATATATGTATATGTATATATATATATATATATATATATATATATATATGTGTATGCAGACAGGCAGACATACATACATACATACATACATACATACATACATACAACATACATATATATACATACATATACACAACATACATACATACATACATACATACATACATACATACATACATATATATATATATATATATATATATATAACATATACACAGACATATATATATATAGATATATATATATATATATATATATATATTATATACACATATATATATATATATATATATATATATATATATATATATATATATATATATATATATATATATATATATATATATATATATATATATATATATATATATATATATATATATATATATATATATATATATATATATATATATATATATATATATATATATATATATATATATATATATATATATATATATATATATATATATATATATATATATATATATATATATATATATATATATATATATATATATATATATATATATATATATATATATATATATATATATATATATATATATATATATATATATATATATATATATATATATATATATATATATATATATATATATATATATATATATATATATATATATATATATATATATATATATATATATATATATATATATATATATATATATATATATATATATATATATATATATATATATATATATATATATATATATATATATATATATATATATATATATATATATATATATATATATATATATATATATATATATATATATATATATATATATATATATATATATATATATATATATATATATATATATATATATATATATATATATATATATATATATATATATATATATATATATATATATATATATATATATATATATATATATATATATATATATATATATATATATATATATATATATATATATATATATATATATATATATATATATATATATATATATATATATATATATATATATATATATATATATATATATATATATATATATATATATATATATATATATATATATATATATATATATATATATATATATATATATATATATATATATATATATATATATATATATATATATATATATATATATATATATATATATATATATTATAGTAAATATCAATTATTGACGTGGTTATATCATAATAGACCTGCAACCAAGAGCATTTTAATCAAACGAATGAGGTACCAATATCTGACCACAGATGCATTCACGGTGTAACCTAACATATGCAGATATGGATGGCTGTCTGGGACCCCCTGCTGCGTGTGTCCCATGGGGACTTCAAATAGAGGGCCCAAAATGCACTCGATCAAACATTGGAGTACAACTTCAAACCAATTTGGAATGAACAAGCCCATTACACAGCGTACAGCATGGTCCCTGCCAGACAATTTTTTGCTTTATATGGCCCACCAGACACCCCAAAAGGGCCCTCATACTTGGTTGGGCTGATTAAACATTGGAGGTACCACATGAAACCAATTTCAAATGAATACATGATGTACATCCCACAGAGCACAGAATGCTCCCTACAAGACAAATTATCCGCTGCATAGGGCCTGCCAGATCTTTCCGCCCCCATCCTTTCCCCCAAATGTGGCCTCTATGCCCACTATCTTAAATTTACCTAGAGTAAATATTGAAAAAGTACCACTTGAAACTAATTTTGAATAGTCGGGTACATCCCACGTAGTACAGAGACCCTTGCCAGACAAATTTTGCTGCTTAAGGCCCACCAGACCTCACACAAAGGGCCCCAAATTCTGAGTGGTAAAGAATACAGTCTTAAGGTTTTTATGTAAGCCCAGCTGAAATTAATTCATTTTAGCTTGATGTAACCAATGTTGTGGTTAATGTTGATGAGTGAAAGTGGGAAGGGGGAGGGAGAAAGGGGGGGGGGGGGGGAGGGGGGATGGTGTATGTTAAACAGCATTCCGTGTTGTGCTACAAATTCTTAAAGAACATTATTGTTTGTGGGACGGTGTCCCAGGGGTCAGGTGTCCTAGTGGCCCTCCTATATGTCCTCCTGTGTCCTAGTGTCCTCCTAGGTGCCCCGCCGTGTTCTTGGTTCTCTGGTGTCCTCATATGGACTCTGATGTCTTAGGGGCCCGTGGTCTTGGGGATTCAATTTCCTAGGGGTGGGTCTCGGTGTCCTAGTGGCCCATTGTCCTAGGGTGGGGACAGTGGCGTGGTGGAAGGGGTTGCCCTAGTGAAGCTTTCCGAGAGGACGCCAAGTTCGCAAAGGGGCCCCAAAATCGTCCTGAGCATAGGCGGGATTTGAGGGGGCCAAGGGCACTTTCCCCACTTGTTTCCAAATATGTATACACACACACTTTAGACTTTGCTCCCACTTTCAGTAGGCAAATCCCACCCATGGTTCTTATAAGATTTTTTTCAGGGAACAATTTACGCATAGATCAATAACTTCTCTTTAGAAATATATTTGCTAATTTTGTATCAATCTAATTCAATATTATTCCGTAATGTTCCATTTTTGTAGTACAAAAGCGCATGAATCTTCCACAAAAAAGATCATGATTCGGTCTGGGAGGCTCATGTCTGGGAAGCATTATACTCTAGTTATATGAGCTGAAAAACCCCACATGTGCAGGATGATAGCCATACATTTTAAACGAGGATTGGGGTATGGGGGCGACCTCTGTGCAAAGACATCTTCAAGCACCGGACCCAATGAGATTATCTAATCATTTCTCTTAACTGACTTTAGTGTATATTTAACAGGATTTTAAGCACTTTTCTGATACCCAAATTACAAGAAAAGTAGAGTTTCCGGAGCTTTTCACCTTGGAGCCCTATATGGGACCTCGACCTACGACCTTATGCGATCACCTTTAAAGTGGTAAGGGGTGGATTAGGGGCAAAAGGTAAATTGCATTGCTTTCTATCAAACCTTGCTGCTAATCGGAAAATCTTCTTGAATTTTCAAAAAAAGTCCTTTAAGTTTTGGAAAATTTCCTTCATTTTTGGGAAGTTTTCTTTAATTTCTTGTAAAATTTCCGTAATTTTGGGGACATTTTCTTCAAAATTTGGGAACTTTCTTCACCTTTAAGTAAATGTTGACAAACCAAGTTTATCAAAATTACCAATAATTTTCCCAATTTTTTCTTGATTTGACCAATCGTTTCATTTTATGTTAATAATTCCCCAGATTTACTTCTTAATTGGGAAGGAAGGCAGTTGTCTTCAAACCTCCTCTTCCTATGCCTCTGGTGCATGTCAATAGGCCCACATGTCTAATATTTTACTCCTATGAGCAAGCACGTAGAGGGGCGCCAAAATGCCCTTGCCCCAGTGAAGTATGACCCACCACGCAACTGGATGGGGCCTGGTGTCCCAGGTGTCTCAGTGTCCATGGGTTCTGGTGTCCTAGGGAAGGGGCCTCAGTGTCTAGGTGGCACTGGATCCTAGGGCACGGGTGTCCTAGGGGCTCTGGTGTTCTATGGGTTCTGGTGTCCTAGGAGTGGGGCCTTGTTGTCCTAGGGCCTGGGTGATGTTCGTTTAAGAAATAGGCAGGGACGAGCGAGTCTTGAGAGATAATATAGCATTTCTCTAAAGAACACCATTTATATTGTTTCCGAGTCGTACTATATGTCTGTACGAGTCTGTGCATACATGTATATTAGCATGTACTTTTTTTTTAGTTAGATCAGGAATTTCCATTCTTAAGCCCAAACCTAGTTATACGCTCAGTATTGAATGTTATTCCTATCTTGGACCAGGGTCTCAGAAGTCAATATGGACCAGGGGGACCTTTACATACATGGGCCCCTTTTGATAAACCATAGCCGATGAAACAACTGTTCAAAGCACTGACAAATCCAGGATCCAGGAAAAAATGAAATCATCAGCTTTTTCGGCCGCTGAAAATTCGCCACTGCTTATTTCTTCAACGAAAACCTCTTCTCTTTAATTTACGGGCCTCTTACGACCTGGGACTCTAGGACGTTGGCACCTTACGACCTGGACCCCTAGGACGCTGGTCCCTAGGACGCTCGCCTTGAGCATTTTTCGAAAGGACCCACCATACGTTAACAACTCTGGAAAGGAAAGAAGAAGTCGTCAGGTTCTTTTGGGCCTCGGAAAACCCACCCCTGCCTATTTCTTAAACAAACATTACTAGGAAATTGTTCCTAGGACACCGAGGCTCAACACTTAGGACACCCGAACCCCTATAGGCATTTTTACAATTGAGAGCAATATCGAAAAATGTTGCGTAGAAGAGTTGGAAATTAAATTTATATTTGAATATCTGGTATACAAATTTTTACCCTTTTCAAGTGATGTAAATTTGCTTTTAGAATCATTCCATGTTGCCAGAACCACTTAGTAACAAATAACAAATCTCATTTACTTATAATGTTTGAAAAAATTGTATATCAATAGCATATCATCCACATTTCGGAATCTACAGATCTTTTTTCCTTAAATACTTCAGCGGTTTATTGGTAGACCACTGGCAGAAAACTCCTGTGAAGTTAATATTCTGGCCACACTCTGAACAGGCTAATTGTTCATATCGCCCGATCTTCGCTGGCTATCCGCCAACCTATTGTAGTTAGGGATAACCTATCTTTATCAAATCGAAAATAGATTTGATACTAAGATCTAACCAGTGCTAATATTGCTTTTCGCAGTTGTCAAATGTCCTACTATTACAAAACCTACAAACGGGCGCAGATGGGGATCTGGTAGACTTCCTAACAGCACTATACATTTTGGGTGTGCTGACGGTTATGACTTACAAGGTGCTAATAGGATAAGTGTGTCAAGCGGATGGATCATGGACAAATGAAACACCAACTTGTAATCGCAATCGTAGGTATTTTGTAATATGCATTTACGGGATTCTTGCGTAGATTTTCTCATACTTATTGTTATAATTTACGATAGATTACTTAGTTAAGCATTTCTTACATGCATTTCTCGATGATTAACCATTTCTACATTCAGAATTTAGAGGTGCTTTGGCTCAGTGGTTAAGGAGTCATGCTCGTATTCGAGAGGTACCGAGTTCGATTCCGTCGTTAGCGCTGCATTGTGTCCTTGAGCAAAACACTTTACTTGTTTCAGTCCACTCAGCTGTAAAATGAGTACCATGAGTACAGGGAGTTAATCTGCGATGGACTGGCGTCTTGTCATGTACTCTCATCCGCTTGCGCCATGGAAACCGGGGATAAGCACCGGCTCAATGAGCCTAATGGCTCGGATGGCTTAGCTTAAGCTTTAACATTCAGAATGTGGATTGCTATCTAATCTTGGCAATGCAAAAAGCAGAGAGAATTAGGCATTTTAAGACGTAAACACCTTAAATAATTAGATTCAGAACACCATGCCCTTTTGACTTTTAGACCGTTGTGCGCTCAGAAATGTCACATTTTTGTAGAAAGTTTAAAATTAACAAAATATTAATCCTTTGCGAAACCTAATATGGTAAAATAATTCGTTGAAACTCAAGGGTTGAGTTAAAGGTCGGGAAACTCATCGAAAATCCTGGTTTTGATGTTATGGAATTCATTTGTTGCAGTACCCCAACAAAAAGTTGTTGAGAAATATTTCAAATAATCGAGCTTTATCGAATTACAATTCAAAATAAAAGCGTTCAGTAACTGATGAAACTTTGTAAAGAGACCATCAAAAGCTTTAAAAAACCTGGTTGAATTCCTTAATATCATCGAAAAAAGGATGTTATACAATAATTCTCAATTCATTTTGAGAAATATGTCTTAACGAATCGAATGAACAGCCTAAATAGAAATCCTTTAATATAACCCGAACAACATACTGCAACCAAATGTTATGTTACGTGCACCAAAACAATTAAAAATAAACCTGATTAAAATGTGTCAAATCGATATGGAGGGCAGCATATGCTTGTGGGTATACCCGGGACTTTTGCTACCAAGATATTTCTGATTACACCACTTTTACGGATAAGAACATACATGACATACAAGACAAAAGCTATCTAAATAATGCCTGAGAATCGTATAATACAATACATAATAAACGTAGATATAAATGATAGCTTTGCATGACAGAAGAAAAACAAACATAAGCCCTTTTAAGATCTATTGAAAGTATAGAAGTAACATTATCTAACAAATCCAGTAAAATTTTGCGACTCTTCGAATTTTCATGTTTAAGTATGCATATGTCTGATGGAAGAACGGGCAGATTTTTTCCTTTTCTTGCGAAAATGCATTGTCTGTAAACCATGTACCACATTTCAATGCATAAATGCAGCTGATGCTTGTTAAGTTGTATTTTATGCTGCAATACTTTGATTATAGCAATCTTATCATTCGTTTTAATGACTACTACACCAGTTAATGTTGAAAGTTTTAACCATCTCTTTTTGAAGTATTCTGGCGATTCTGGTACTTTTTTGTTAGTTGTTCATTCCAAAAGAATTTCTTTATCAGTCTTTCCCGCTTGTCTGAGAATATTGTCTATTGGAATATTGTATTCTTATATTTATTTGAGGATTTTGAGCTCAGTCTTCAGTGAGTGATAAAAACGTCGGACACATCTCACTGATATATGTGTTATTCTCCTCAAACTTATTAACTACAATTTGCAGATCCTCTTCTTGTATGTCATTTTCATTTCAAACACTTTATTCAAGCCAAACATTTACAACATTTAGCTGCTTGTATCTATCCAGTCAATAGTTAGAAAATTACCCTAGTGCAATATTTGAATAGTTATTTTGGGCAATAGTTTGAAACAAGTTATTAACTTGATCCTATTTATTGAGAGCGTCTGATTGGTAAGATGCACGTTTAACATAGTCTCTGATCATTCCACGTTTTTGCTGTTGAACTTAACCCAGGACCCAGAAGTACGAGATCTAATCAAGATGAAGGTGAAGTTGATTTGTCTGCAATATTGACAAAAATCAACAAAAACTTAACTGACTTGAATACAAAAGTCGATGGCATTTCTCGTGACTTAAGCTTATTAAAGACAAGAATGGATAACATTGAAGACGTACAAAATGACTTGAAACTGATAACACCGAAATAAAGAAGAAACTACATGTTTTGGAACTTAGAAACGATCAACTTGAAGCACATCTCCGTCAGGAAAATCTTTTATTTTTGGCATTCCAGGCACCCCTAAAGAATTATGGGCCGAAACGGAAATAAAATTGAAATCGTTCATGGGAGAAAAACTTGGCCTCGATGCTGATGCAATCACCCTTCAAAGATGTCACCGTCTAAAATCGAAAGGTAAACCCCAACCCATCATTGCCAAGTTTTTGAAATTCAAGGACAAGGAACTTGTGCTGAGGGAAGCGATCAAAAAACTGAAAGGCACCGGAATTCGGGTAAGCGAAGACCTAACAAAGCACACTAGGTACCTGCAAAAGAAACTGCTGCCCTATATGAAGGAAGCCCGAGATGAAGACAAGAAGGCGACAATTCGCTATGATAAATTGATTATCGAGGGTCAGGCATTTATCTGGGACGAAAATACCAACTCCATTAAAAAGAAAAAAGATTGATGGTCAGGTCCTGGCCGTTCAAGAACTGGTACAAGCAAAGAGTTTCGTTGGACCAATTTATTTCCTGTAATCGACAGACAATCCACCGTTACCCAAGAGCATAGGACCCACATCATTAATTATGGGAGTAACATAATTAGTATTAAAATACTTGTGTGGAATGTTGAAGGTATTCGCAAAAAACTTGAAAATCCCGATTTTAAGAGGTACTGCACGGCTTTTGATATAATTTGTTTCATGGAAACTTGGCTAGGAAGCAGTGACGAAATAAATATTGAGGGCTATAAGGAATTTACAGCAGTAAGGAAACGCATTTCGCGGGCTAAGAGAAACTCTGGAGGCGTTTCTGTGTTTTTCAAGAGTAGCTTGAAATTACAGCGGGTACAGAACTTAGGTTCTGATAATCATATATGGATACATCTTCCTTCTTCAGTAAACAACCCGCAGATATATTTGTGTGCATTGTACAACCCACCTGAGAATTCACCATATTCTGATGTGACCTTTTTTGAAAGACTTGAACAAGACATTGTTGTTCTAGATAGTTTGCATAATGAATGCTCATTTATATTAGCTGGAGACTTTAATGCTAGAACTGCTCAATTGTCGGATTTTATTGAATTGGACGATAACAATGCTTTAGGAATTTCTGAACCTGGTATTCATTCATGTCGATACTCTGTTGACAATGGTGTTAACTTGTATGGTAATTTGTTAATTGACTTATGCAGAAGTACGAACGTGCGGATTTGTAATGGTAGATTGCCCCTGTAAGGGAAACCGGAGGATATACTTACATTTCATCAACGGGGCAAAGTGTCGTTGATTACATAATAGCATCTCAGAAGTTGCTCGATAACAGAGTAATTACTAATCTTATAGTTGGTGATGCTGTAGATTCGCCACATTTACCATTAACTTTTGATATTAATTACGTAAATAGTGTTCACCATACCAATGTTAGTGGTGAACGATCACAGTCTATTGATTGTGTTCCTCTAATGAAAACAGTCTGGTACAAAGAAAGACAAAATGAATATTCTGAAAAGTGGGGAATAATGATACATTGGACACAATAGAGGAAATCATGGGCTTTTTTGGAAAATAACAATCCTGAAGTAGCGGTGACACAAATAAATGATTTACTAAAAAGGATCTATGGTGTGAGATGTATTAAGGAAACGCAATTCTTCCGAAACCGCAAAATTGGTTTGATCAAGATTGTTTTGAATTTAAATCAAGGGTTAGGAAAGCGCTTAAAGAACATAAAATACAACGTAGCAATGAAAGTCGGGAACGTTTTTGTGATATAAAGAAAAGTTACAATAAATTCATTACATACAAGAAAACACAATTCATGGAAAATAAAACAAAGAGCTTCTTACTTTAGCAAAACAAAAGACAATAAGAAGTTTTGGGCTTTCTTTAAAGCTCCACAAACAAGAATACAAATGATATTCCAGCTATTGAATGGTTTAAATACTTTACGTCTGTTTTTGAATTTAACGATTCTACAGTATATTTTGATATTTCATATTCCCCATTGGAAGTTTCTGATGATATTTTGGATGTCAACATTACAATTAATGAAGTTGAAAGCAATCAATTCACAAAAACAAGGCAAAGCTTGCGGTATCGATGGTGTTCAAATTGAAATCATCAAAAATTCACCTAAGGCGCTGAGGCGTGCTATACATGCATTGTTTGACATAATTCTTTGTACTGGCAAATTTCCCAGTGCTTGGCAAGTTGGAATAATTAGTCCCATTTTCAAGAAAGGGGATAAAGATTTACCAAGTAGTTATCGGCCTATTACACTATTGTGTGCTTTAGGCAAAGTATTTACAAAAGTTTTATGTAGTAGACTATGTGATTGGCTCTCGGATCATAATATCCTTTCTCTTGCTCAGGCAGGTTTTCGAGCAGGGTTCTCTACGATTGATAATTCCTTTGTACTTCACACTGTCATTTCTAAAGCATTGAGTAAACCACGCGGAAAACTTTACGCCACGTTTGTTGATTTTAAGGCTGCATTTGATAACATCAATCGCAGTATTTTATTCAAGAAACTTTATAATATGGGAATAAGGGGTATATTCTATGAGATACTTATATCAATGTATAGTAATATTGAGTCATGTGTGAAGACAAAGGACGGTCTTAACCCAAAATTTGATTGTGTGAGAGATCTAAGACAAGGTTGTAATCTATCCCCGTACTTATTTTTACTTTATATCAATGATATTGGAGAGCGATTGACGTCCACAAACACCCGAGGAATTCTTATGAATAACAATAATATTTGTTGTCTTCTTTATGCAAATGACCTTGTTATCTTTTCAGAAAATGTTTATTCCTTGCAAAGTTTACTGAATGTTTTCCAAGATTATTGTGAAGAGAATGATTTAAGTGTAAACTTAGATAAAACGAAGGTAATGGTTTTTAGAAAGGGTGGACACATTGCAAGAAGTGAACGTTTTTATTTTAAAGGCAAAATTTTTGAGACTGTAAATAACTATAATTACTTAAGATTAAATTTTACGCCAAAAGGAGTATGGTCAAAATCCCAAGTTCAACAGAGTTCAAAGTCTAAGGTTGCTTTATTCAATTTTAAGAAAATTTTGTCTAGAACTATTGATTTACCTGTAAGTAATATCCTTCAAATTTTTGATCAAAAGATAATGCCTATTTTAACATACGGTTCTGAGTTATGGGGTATTACCCCCCATGAAAGTACAATACGAGTTTACAATTCGTTTCATAAATATGTTTTAGGTTTACCACCAAATGCCATAAATATTATAGCTCTAGGAGAGCTGGGTCCTTTTCCTTTAAAAAGTCAAACAATACTAAAACAAATAACATATTGGTTAAGACTTCTTATTCTTGATAAAGACAGGTATCAGACTCATTGTTATGTAGAACAAAGAATATTGGCAAACAAAGGAGTGCTATCATGGGGACTGTGTGTTAAAAATATTTTGTATGAAACTGGGTTTGGTAATGTTTGGGAAGGGCAGGGAGAAGGGATTACTACACATTTCTATGAAAATTTTAAGCAGCGAGTTTTTGATATAGATAGACAGAACTGGTTGAGTGATATTAAATCTAGAAGTTCTTTGCGTTGTTATGCACAATTTAAAACAGAAAGCTATGCAGAGCCATACCTATTATTCAATAATGTTTTTAAGTTTAAAAAGTTGGTCTCCAAAATCAGATGTGCTTGCCTTGAAATTGAAGTCAACGAAGGCCGTTATTGTAATATAACCTATGAACAGAGGTTCTGTCAGGTTTGCAATTTGAAAGAAGTTGAGATGAATATCATTTTCTCCTAATTTGTCCATCCCTTTCTGAAATCCGCTGTAAATTTATCCCAAAATATTTCTTTCAGACTGCAACTAGAACAAAATGTAATATTTTATTAGCAGCTAGTTCTAAATACTTATTTTTGCAGTTATCACACTTTATTTTACACGCAATGGAAGCAAGACGTTTGTTTCTTTCTCTTTGATTATTGTTTGTTGTAAGAACCTCAATCATGTACCATTTAATTGTATCGTTAATGTTTGTGACAAAGGCCAGATGGCCTAGAGCACTGTAATAAATTGTATTGTATTGTATTGTATTGTATTGTATTGTATTGTATTTAAGCTCTCCACAACTTGGCTTTTTTAGAAATAAATGATTATAATTATTTATCTGAGCCTTTCAGATTGACCTCATTGCTTTTTTTTTACAGTAACTCTACGTGAACATTTGTTCAACATCTGATATTTCTATTAACATATGCATACATCTATTATCTCTTTGTTCACCCTAAGGTTTCTTAAACAAATTACGTTCTGGTTCTTTCAGTTAAAAGAAAGCAATGACATATTTTCTAGCAATTTTCTCCTATTTTTGGCCGCTTTTTCCAAAATACAATCTGCAGTTGTAATAGGGAAAGCTGCTACACTATGACATAATGTACTTTAATTGAAATGTAGGGCATTCTTACATTTCATATTTTCATTTTTTCCATGTGTGATTTTACTTAATTGTGCTTGATACAGTAACTTTAAGTTAGTGTTCTACCTTTCCAGTCCTTTAATAATACTATGATGACTAACATTGCTAAGTTGCAACTTATTCTATATTATTTTCATTTGATAAAATGTTAGAATGTAAATTGAATCGACATGCCAATTAGTACTGCAATTAACAATGTGACTATTTTGATTATTTATAGCATGTTCAACAGGCTGCTACGTTCCAAATTTTTCAAATGGCAGATTCACAACGGATACTATCCTACAACGGATTGTTTGGCCTAACTATAACTCCTGTAGATCGGAACCCTACATTTATCTTGTATGCAATACAGGCTATAGATTGAACCCTTCCACTGCTCATGCTTTCCAATGTAAAGAAAGGGATGTTTATTTTGTCCCTTATAATACCAATTCTATACCATCATGTAGGCCAATTGAAACATGAAAACAATTAGTTCGAAATGTGGATTCTCCCTTTTGTGGTGGTATGATCTTATTATCTTGGAGCTCATATATGGACATTATATCACGAAAAAGGAAAATATATTGATGCGATGGACCGTTTTCTTACCTGACTTATCCGCCGTGAGAGTCTTTTCCCAATTTTATTCATATTTCAAATAATCAAAAATTGATAAGAATTTCAAAGGTCCTTTAAATGTATATTATATTATATGCAGTTTTTCTAATATAAATTTCATGAATTTCACCAAATGGAAATTCTCACCCTTTAGAAATAAAAATATTTTTCTAATTTAGTTTGTAGTTTTTATTTAGGTAATATACATGTTTTTTAATCAATCAGGAAATCATTTTGGGCCAGACTTATTATTTAATAAGATTCAATATTAATGTGTTTTTCAAGAATATCAATTTAATTGTATCATAGTAAACGTCACTGTGCGAGCAAAAAATATAGCCAAATAAGGTATTTATTTTTGTAATATTAGTTCTGTCCTTAAAAGGATTGAACAAATCACCAAAAGTACCAAATTGCATTCTATTAATCTAAATGTCAAAACAAATTATTTTATTTAATATGAACAATGATTTCAACTTCAAAATTAAAATCATAGACAATTAGAGTAACAGTGAAGATCTTAAAATTTCACAGTGCTGACATATATCCTTAAACCCGTGTATAAGGAATAACTGCAAATATTGGTCAACAGATGAATTCAAACCGCATATTAAATAATACATGCATGTCGTGCTGCATTAGGAGACTGCATGAACTTGAAGTTTCAGGCTCAAACTGTTTAGGTCAATCGTCTTGTTTAGATTTATTAAGTACCTAAATAATCAATATTGACGAAACAAACTATTATTTTCGCCTATTATATTTAAAAGATTCACTCATGTGCTGTAATTTTACAATTTTCATTAGCCTCATATTTTCATGGTGCATAATATATGTTGTAACCGTAGACTAGGCCTACCAATGCAGGTTTTCAGATTAAGATGTAGATTATTCAAAACAAAGATTAGGTAATAAATGTCATGCTGCATTTAGGAGAAGTTTCAGGCTCAAACTGTTCAGGTCAATCGGCTAGTTCAGACAGGTTTTGATAAAGTACGTACATGACGTAAGATAAACGATATTGAACATTATTTTCACTGTTATATTTCAACATTTTTCATTCATTTGCTGTAATTTTACAATATCCATTAGCCTCATATTTTCACAGTACGTAATGTGTGTTGCAAGACATACAAAAGGCTTGTAATTTTCAGGTGTGCAGATGATGTACTATGCAGATAATTGTATAACTGGTAATCTGTCAGACTGAATAATTTCATGTGAAATCAAATACAAAGGTTACTTACATGCAATAGAAATACAAAAAGCAGCCTAGTGACAATATAAAGGAAATTGTTGGGCAGTGTGGTGCTAATCATTGAGCCAGGAAAGGCAAATAGATAAAGTTCAAAAAATGATTAAAATTGATATAACTTCAGTGTTGATATTTTGCATACATTATAAAAGTATTTTATTGTACCAGAAATAATTAAAAAGAGAGAAAATAAAGTTTAGAATTAAAATATATCGATCCCTGCTTCTTTACGAAGTGTTAATCCAAGTGTTTAGCTTTAAGCTGCTATTGTTTGTGTTTGTATTTCTTGTGAGCCTCTGAGTAGAATTCAGAACGGTACTGTACAAAACAAAATAATCGTTAGTAATTGCATTTGAGGTGTGCTCTAATCATACAAATTTACGCATTCACTGACAGCTTTCTTCTTTACGCTCAGTGGTGTAGAAGCGGGAAGAAAAAAAAGAGGGAATACAAGATTGACGGATGACTTTAAATCAACATATATTGTATTTGAAACAAAACTGCCTCCCTCAGAGGATTGACGTGCTGCCAGGTTGTATGTTTTCTCTGTGTTTGGGAGACAAATATTTTGAAGATTTTTGAAGAATTTTTTTGTAAGAAAATTTCCCAAAAATTGGCAAACAATTATCGAAAAGGAAGGAAATTTTCCGAATTAGAAAAAACAAAAAAACTTTTTCTGAAAATCAAAGAAAATTGCCTGGGAAAAGTGATACCTGAAAGGGTTTCATATTGGTGATATGCAGGCTTACTGGTTGGGAGGTAAATGATAAACTAAAGGAAAAACTATTTTTGAAATATTGTAGAATTGTAGAAAACTTGCCACAAATTCCTAAAAAGAAATGCAATTTTCCGAAAAGGAAAAGAAAATGTTCCAAAATTGAAGGAAAGTTGTCCGAAACTTGAAATTTCACAAAAATTAGCGAAATTCGGCGCAGGGGAAACCTAAGACCTGAACAGATTTCTCCTCAGTTGTGTTGCTTTCTTACTGATTGAGAGGTCAAATTAGGAAAAAATTAGAATAAAATTGTTAAAATTGAAGGTAAATTTGGTAAAATTATTGGAAATATTTATAAAATTTGGCATCATTTTCAAAAAAATTGCAAAAGTTTGTTCGATTAGCAACAAAGTTTATTGGAAATTAAAGGGATTTGTGCGCTTCTTATAGCCTTATAACTGTAGTAGCCACTTTGGTTCTAAGAATGCCAACACGTTAATCCAGGTGCATTAAATGAATATGCCATGAATATTCATGTCGATGATAGAGAACCATGAAAGAAACAATTTGGTGTAAAATCATGTTATACATTCATACAGTGTGATGTTATAGGGGCAAATCCAAAATAATTTGTGTACATTTCTTTGAAAGTTAATTGCCTCCTAAATTACTCGAAGCATTTTTTGTTTATGTATTGAGATGGGATATAACATACACTTTATAGGAACGTATTTTGCCCATCCTGCCATCTGCCCACGAACCTTACACTCGAAGTAAAAGAAACACTTTTATTTTGTTTGTAGAGATACATAAGAATTGTCTTATATGAATCACATTTTACCTGATACCAGATTTACCGATTTTTTTTACAAAAAATAGGGTTTCATCCACCGCCCCATCCTTCCACACACACACCCACACACACACACATCACACACACACACACACCCGGTATTTACGGCCCGGAGGATATGAACTTGTGGATGAACACGGATTAACAATCCGCTCTTTTCGAGAAGTGTTAAGAGAAACTGACAGCGTGTGAAACCTATGACCTCCAGCATCTCACGTACTCTCAGCTTACTGAGCAACCTGTCTCCCGAATTTCATTATCAAAATGCAATAACTCCACCTAAGGAACCAAGTGAATGCCCAATGCGTTGAAATTAACACTTCAGGAATAATCAATACTTTTTATTCCTTGCATTCGTTATATTAATGAAAAGTCATAAGATTCTATAATATATATTAGTACTTGCAGGAATTCGTTATTGTAAATCTCGGATACACGGAGTTATACGATATATTAACGATTTCAAACAAGATACACAAAATTACGCTATGACTTAATGGCTGCGTTTTTACGTAAGCAGTACAAATTCCTCCACTGCTAATGCAGGGATCGTATTGAACTTTTGATTCAAATTTCCAATTATTCTAATATAGAAGCTACCACAATTTCGCAAAGGTTGGTATACTGCATGTCACAATACGTGGCACAAATAAGGGTTCAAATACGTGACAAGTTGGAACGTTTTTGTTCTAAGTAACTTCAAGTACGTGAAAAGCTGTTTCAAGTACGTGAAAAACTAGAACCATTTTTCTAAGAGTGTAGAATTCTCAATTTGGACACACGAGGCGCTCGTATTACAGCAAAGTTTGCAGTGAAAACTTTTAAGACTGGACTTCATATACTACATGTATAACATGCATAAGCCGGGTTTGCCCGCTGAATGTGAAGGGGGAGGGGGGGGGGACCATATAATCATCCTAAAATAATCACCATACAAAAGATATCAATATGGTAAAAGTGGGGTGAAATGCCCCTATTGTACCCCAAAATGTTGCCTTTGTATAACATAATATATTTCAAACGCTCACCCGGATCTTTGAAAGGCACCAAAACAAGATCGTAGATCTCAGAATATTGCATCGTTGTTTAAAATATCTTTCTCGTACTTGCTCTGTTTCGTACTTGTAACAGATCATTGGTCATTAATCCGCTTGTATCGATAACAAATAACAAGGATCTGGATGTAACAAGATGAACAACAACTGACAAGAATATTATAGATATTCGTGACCGGTGTAAAGTTAGGAAAGTATTTTTGATATTTCTGCACGGTTTCTAATAAGTTTCTTAAACGAAACCGTGTTTCCAAATCTTTGATCAGCAATAAATCGAAAACTAAAATGACAGATTCACCGAAGATTATAGATAGTTGAAGATTTCGGACATGGATTTTTTCTATTGTTATTTTGGAGTAACTCTCTACTTTAATTGGCAGATTTCAAAAAGTTAAATACATTGCAATACTTTACCTCCCTTTAAAAAAATTGAAAAGCAATATTTTAAATTTTGTTATGAATAATTTCAACTTATTTTCAAAACGATACATTTATGCTAAGAAATGAGTTTTTTTCCTCTGTCTGTCATTTACCTTCTGCAGACTGTTTAGAAATAGTAACTCAAATGCTTATCTCAGTATATTTTAAGATAGCAATTTAAAATTGTCTTCTTTTCATAGAAGTAAATTTTGATTTTCTGTCATTTTGGAGTATCAAAGACAAGAAATCTTCTTCGCAATTTGTCCAAATTTTTACAATTTTCAGGGTTTTTCTCTACCTATTAGAAATGATAACCCAAATACTTATCTGAGTAAATTTTAACATGGTAATTTTAAATTTTGAATAGACTATTGAAAATATTGAGTGAGGGTGCTACGAGCAGTAATTTCGTAGACGTCTGGCACAATAGTTAACTTCAAAACAGTGAACAGGGTCAAAACTATCTATTTGAAGGTAGGTCTATGTGATCTTTATCAAAGATTTTCTTCCCAGCTCTAAAATCGCACTGACTAGCCCTCTTACCTCTTGTAATCCGGTCACGGGGTCATGATCTATGAGTTGATTTTCTGTTGGAATTTGAATAGTCCGTGTAAGGCAACCAGTATAGAACTAAATTAATGATTTTCCCATTGCAATCTATGATAAAAGCATTCAGCTTGAGGTCCTTTTCGGTAGCACAGAACTAATAAGGTATTACTACGCCCGCCCAAAATGTGAACCCACAGAGACAAGGCTAATACAAAATATTTTCGAGAGTTTGCATTTCATGGGACAGGAGGCTCAGAAGTTGACAATTTCAGAAATGGTATGGAAGGGAACGGTCTTGACTATGCGTGTTCAAATTGGATAATATTCGCTTCAGAAAAACAAGTTTCATAGGGAACTAATTTACCATGGACCCATACAAAAATTAAGTCATTCGGCGGGGGTGCACAAGACCTTTCAACTTCAGCCTGAAAAAGTGCCAAAACCTCCAGTGACTCCCTATTGAAAGAGCCTCAACAGAAAGACATTACATAGTACTTTTCAGAAAGCATCACGAAATATCCCCAACTATTTCACGTACTATTACGAAACTTAAACTTGCCTTTTAAAATAGGCTTCAATGGGAAAAATATTAGCTCCGTGCAACCAGTAGTACCAGAACAGGCGAGATTTCGGTATATTGTGATGTTTTCTACAAAAATTATTTAAAAAATTTTCAGATGAGAATAATTTCAATATCGGTACAACTAAGGTCTCTTATTTGTACACGCACCTACACACAAAAGTGAGTACACTACCTTATGGCCATATATATTTATTATGTGTTGTGATAAGGTAAAAAACAAGAACATGAGTTTAAACTACCAGAAACTTTGAGAAAGCTGATATATGGAATGACTGTGTGTCGCTTCAGTTTGCATAAACAAAACAAATTATTGTACCGTTAGGTCTTATTTTTCAGAATAATATGCTTTCTAACAATTCGAGAGATCTCCAGAAAGTTTGAGATCTTCAACTGTTTAGAGACCCTTACAGAGCTTGCCGCGAGCACAATTGTATTGAACCTTTTTGTTAAAACATGTAAAAAACAAGCTCGCGGCGAGCTTGCAATTAGAACCTTTACGAGCTCGTCAAATTTCCTTGACGAGCTCGTTTTTAGCCAAAACGAGCTCGTCAAAATGACGAGCTCGTCAAAATGGAGAGCTTGTCAAAATGACGAGCTCATCAAAATGGAGAGCTTGTCAAAATGACGAGCTCGTCAAAATGACGAGCTCGTCAAAATGACGAGCTCGTCAAAATGACGAGCTCGTCAAAATGACGAGCTCGTCAAAATGACGAGCTCGTCAAATTAGCGAGTTCGTCAGAGATGCAAACTCGCGGCAACTGAAAGAAATCCGACGAGCACGTTTCCTCGTGACACCCTTGCAGCCAAAGAAAGGCCATTTTGCAAATGCTTTTCTATGACTCAATCCTGCAGCTGGGAAGCCATGACTTCTCTGGCACAAACTGTCGTCAATCCAAGGACCTCTCTCATTTATTCAGTATTTTCCCTTCAGACAGGTGGATTAAACTACATTTAATCAGAAATCACTAGCTTGAATCCTGCAGAAATGCTAATAACATTTGCTAGTTTGAACAGTAAATGCCTAAAATGGCATCTCTCTTGTTTTGAATTTAACTGTTTGAAACCTTCATAAAGAACATCCTGTGTTTTCATTTGCTAACAAGAATAACACTTCCTCCAACTTGGTGCGCATGATCGAAATCTGATATTATCAGTGAACTTCCATTTAAACACAAGTGTTGCTTTATTGTGTGTTCACTCGTCGTTGTCGTCGTATAGCCATGGAACATTGAGATAGAAAAGAATTTATAAAAAGTATTTATTAAAAGAACGAAAAATACTGTACAAGTAATAGGAATCTCTATTTAACAGATTCCTTGTAAGGAGATTATATAACGGTAATGTACAGAAACTTGTATGAATTGGTAACAGAAAAATGGTTTATAGCTCCATGGGTTAATAGAGAAAGGGAATGGATTAAAGAGGGAAGGTTTTGCCCATGCTGTGTTCAGTTAAAGCAGCATTGGGGATGAGAGATACAACATAATGGGGCTGAATGCATGGTATATTGGAACTTCCAAGGAGAGTTCCAAGGGATTTTGGTCATGGAGGAGAGAGGAATTGGCATTTAGCAGATGCAGGGAGTTGTAAGGGTGACATGGATGACATGAGGAGTTAAGGATGGGAGACAGTATCATTAAACGTGTTTGGTTCTTGAGAAAGGATAAAATCCAGTATTTGTTTGGTCATGTGGGAGAAAGGATGAACCTAGAAGAGAGTGTGTCATTTTATCAAGGGATACTGTAACATCACTCAGGTGTTGGTCAAAATAGATCAATTAATGAGCTTGAGGAGAGGAATATGGCAAATAGGTACAAAACTGTTTGATGTAGCACAATTAAAACATTGAGTAGTATAATGCACCCCTCACTCAAGTTGTGCATTTGTGACAATCATACTTCTTTGAATACAAATCTGATCAAGTTATTATTAAAGGTAACAACGAGAATGGAAACTGAATGATATATATTTTACTGACGAACTTTCACATATCATTTGATATGATCTATAATTATTCTATAGTCATATCCCTTTGGTTTCTCTGTAATTCAATATAGAAATAATGAGAAAGGGAATAATAAAGATGAAAGATTATCCACAGATTTCCCACAATGTCTTTATTTCGAAATATTTCTTACATGGGAGTTACACTTGAATGTGTGTCTTTCATATTTCTTATGCGAGACTTTGGCTTCAATTTTTGTTCTTACATAGAAAGCTTGTCTAATTGTTGCTCGCCAAGAGCTCGTCAGATTTTGACGAGCTCGTCATAAGCTGATTTGATTGTTGAAGAGTTCGTCACAAGCTTCTCCAATTGTTGACGAGCTTGTGGCGAGCTCATCTATATTTGACGAGTTCATCAGATTGTTGGCGAGCTCGTCACAAGCTTGTCTAATTTTTGCTCGCCAAGAGCTCGTCAAATTTTTGACGAGCTCGTCATAAGCTGATTTGATTGTTGTTGAAGCTTGTCTAATTGTTGGCAAGAGCTCGTCAGATTTTGACAAGCTCGTCAGATTGTTGACGAGCTCAAGCTCGTCAATTCTTGTTGTTTAAGTTGCTTTACGTCTATTTTTTTTTTGACAAGCTCATGACAAGCTCGTCTATTTTCTGACGAGCTCGCGACGAGCTCGTTTTTTTGTTGTTGACGAGCTCGTCTTATTGTTGACTAGCTCGAGGCGAACCCGTCGCGAGCTCATTTTTCTGTGAGGGGATGACTGTTTTGTGTTCCAACTATTTGAACCCAAATTCAACGCAATTTCCATTTCATCTTTATGTAAATATACCTAGAGACCTAGTAAGTCATTTTAGCAACTTTAGCCACCTAACTGCAAGTAATCGATGAATTCAGGTCAAGGTCAGTTTTTCCGCGCTGAATTTTTCGAAATCTGAACGGTTAATTTCTTTAAGCGAAACATTTTGTTTATGTACTCTTAAAGTAGCCGAGTACTTATATCCAACGTGGTACCGAAGCCTCAAACAAATTTCCCAACCGTTTTAAGTTTGACCCACGAACTAAGTCAATGGGAGAGCATAGGAGCATTGCGGGTAAAATTGCGTAATCGCGGCCTTAATAGCTTTTCCATCTCCAACATTTTGGAGATCTCCCCGACTGTCTAAGAACTATTATCGGAATTATTATGAATAGTGGGAGTAGGTATTATATTATATTTTACGATTTAATTAGTAGATCCATCTCACGTTTAGAAAGGAAATGAAGGAAATAGCTATATATCGTCGGAAACTTCCAATTGTATAGGCATTGGTAGCTTCAAATCATTAATAATTTCGAAGTTTTCTGTTTCTCACAGAAAATCTCTAACACGATCAATAATAACAATCATACGATGCAATTATTACTTAGATGTAATCATTAAATCACAAACGCTTTCGAACAAGATCTCAAAAAATGCAAAATTACAAATATATATCACGTTTTAGAAAAATGAATGATCATGAATTGGAGAAATTAGAAAATGTAGATAAACTATTTAGCAAAAGTTATGTATACAATTTTATCTAAACGTCACGGTAAATGGTAGACTAATGAAAAATATCTTCCTTGTCATTTCCACTAATGAACAATACTCCATGTTTCTGCATAGGTATAGATGTTTTGAATATTCATCCATCCTATAATTCAGGGGATTATTCTCATTTATTCCTCAAAATTATTGAGCCAAGGGCCTACAATTAAGCAAGAAACTACTACCAGATTAAACCATACTTTCTAGACTAAACAATCTGAATGGAAATATTTTTTGATATCGATATTGAGTAGTTTCCTTGTAGAAATTGGAATTTTATTAAAATGGCTCGACAAACGTTCACCACTGAAAGGCAAACAGCTATTTTATAAAAATTACCAGGATAATACATAATTAAAACGTAATTTTGCAGCGTTGCAATATAATTCAAAGACAGCCGTAAATTCAGGAGGATCATCTTTTGACCGAGAAATGACATGTAAACCCAAGATGGGTTCTAAAGATGGCGGTCACGTTGGCAATTACATTTGAATGCTTATGACATTCTTGCTTTTTATGAAACTGAGCCAATCATTTTGGCAGAACTGTATTAATTAGCTTATGAACATATGACTGAGTACAAAATTAAGACATTGGACTTTTTGAAATAAAATTTAATACATGGCTTGACTTCAATCAAGATGATCACCACTACCTCCATGTTGGTGTGTTAAATATCTTCCCAAATGGTAAGTTTGGTAACTTTTGTAAGGCATGGGAAAGAGAAAGATAAATATGATGCTAATTAAAGTACTTAAGTATTAAAGTTATCCTTAAATCTAAAGCTTTCGCATATGGACTGTCTATTATTACTAATCATTGACCCAAAATGAAATGATTTTAAAGGATTAGTTTAATTAATCTAATGCAAAATAGCATACAGTATATGCAGAAACCAAATTCCATTAATGAGAGATTGATCTTTAATGTTCTATCTCATTTGTGCCGAAATGGCTATAATCGTGCTAGGTGGGACATTACATCCTCTCATTCTTCAAATTTGTAATAAAAAGTATACTTTATTATATTTTAAAACTAATATTTACTTGTTTGAAATTATTCTATACACGTATTTCAGGAAAATACATCAAAAACACAAAATCTAGAAAGGTAATTTTCGCCTGCAAAAAAGGATTTAGCTTTTTTTGTGGTCGCTTTTTAGCCACGCAAGATATTATTAGGCTTTTTTATATTTGATTTGGTTTTTGGTTTGTTTTCTGGCCGTTTGAAGACTTGTTTGACTGTTTTTATTTGGCTTAATTCTTTTCTCAAAGGCTTTGTTAGAGAATAGAAAGGAAATATTTTCTGATGACGTTCGGAACACGTATTGCATAGGATTTCCTGAAATCTTTATAATTTTTTTGCTTTTCTGTACATTTCACCATTTGGCCAGTGGGTAATCCCTTTTAAAATTGGGAATTTTGATGGCAGCTTCGGTTTGGTTTAATTTGGATCATCCAAACTGAATTGGGTTTTTTACTTGGAACGACCTACCAGTCCTGTTCCACTCCAGTCAAGTCTAGATGATTTAACAAGGCGTATACGACGTATTAAGCGCGGCTGATCTAATAAGCGCCCCCAACAGTTTTTAAGGGATAACATAATTTACTTGATTTATCTAAAGACTTTAAATAAGTTTGTATTACCTCATTTGCCTATTTTTGCATCTCATGCTCACCTGCTCACGATGTTTTTGTGGTGGTTATTGTGGGGCTAGTATATATTGCCATTTCACACAATACAGTTCGAATAACACGCCATATGCTACCCGGAGAATGGCGGCTTATTAGGAAGGGACACCGGGCCTAAAAAGTTGTGCAATTTTATTTTCGTAAGCGCCCGGGCACTTAATACATTGCTTACGATATGATAAAACTTATCCTTTCGTACACAATACCTGTTGTATATAGATAATACTTTAAAATCTCCTTACATGACAATTATAAACGCAATGTAAGTAAAAATAACGACGGTTTCGCTGATAAAATAAAAAAGCCATTCAGGACAAAATTGCTCTCTTGCAAGCACCAATGTGTTCGGTTTTGCAACTATGGTCATTCCACAGGCCGGCACGACGATAGTTGATATGCAGACACGCGGCTGCATTAATGGGCGCATTTGGTTCCCCTCTTCTCCAGTTTGTATATGTCCAATTAGTGTTGTCGTACCACTGAAACGTTGAGGAATCTACAAAACCAAAATAACGATCAAAGATTACCAACAATCCGGAACATTATAGAAGAGCGACATAAATGCAAAAACTTGAAAAATGTAAATAATGACTATTGTATCTATTTCATATGCTATTATAGCATATATGCTATATAGATATTTCATATATATATATATATATATATATATATATATATATATATATATATATATATATATATATATAGCATATATGCTATATAGATATTTCAATATCTAAATCTGCCATATTTGAATAAGCCTCAACATCTATGGCTATATAATAGGAAACAATACTGAATTTACAGCTCCAAATATCCTTGTCTATCTCTTCCGTCTTTACAGCCAGAAGTTAACATAGTTATAAGAGAATTTCCAGCGGGAGGACGATATTTTATTCACCAGGGTATAGATGCACGATGTGTCAATTCATCAAGTTCTTTCTGCATCTTAAAGGAGCCCTTGACCGAAGGGTGTGGGCGCTCGTTTTAGGGAATTTACTATCATTTTCATCGAAACCGGTTATGTTTCAGGCGCCGTTTTAGTGGTCTGGTACATGTTCACTCATCGAGTACATTCGTTCGTTGATATGCACAGTGATCAGTACCGCCAAGAGAGGCTCAAAAGTGGGCACTTCCCTATGGGCCAATGGTCCTAATGGGCATGGGTCATTAGGGTCCATACAAATTAAGAAAAGGAGTACACGTTCAAACAGGGGCCTCCAAAGATTGCTGAATGCTTGGAAATGACGGAAATAGTGTAAAAATTTAAACAAAAGTAGGTGATCAACTTTATTGCTCTTCAGCATTTTCCGATTTAGAGGCCCAGATTTACAGTTTGCACCTGAGCCCCGCGATCTTCTTGACGGCTTTGACGGTGAATGTGTATTTTGCATGGTGAATAACTAATGTAAGTTGTGACGTAAAGTAAGTGTACTAAAATGCGATGGATATAGAATTTGACAAATTAAAGGTAATGCTGTAAAGATTTATCAAAATATTCCAAATAAACAGAGCGCAAAGCTAAAGCCTAGGCTCTTTTACTGGTCCACTTGCAATATACTGTTAGATATTAGTGTGAGCAAGTATGTCGAACTTCCATACCACTTTCCGCCTTCGCGAAAATTTTACTGCAAATAATACAAACATGGCCTAACCTCAAAACGATGCAACGGACATTTCCCATCCAGTCATTATGGACAGATTCGAGAAAAGGGATTATTGAGAAGCAACACTAAACCACGGAAATTTACTTCCACTTATCCACAACAGATCAATTAACTTAATGTCTGCAAAGCCCACATACGATTTGATGGCAAAGGTTACTTGAATATTCATATCAACCAGAAACTTACATTACCGTTGAGTGCTAGATAGGCATTCGATTTTTAGAAGGACTCCTCAAATTACGCCTTCATGTATTGGTCTTGTACTCTTCTAATAATCATCGATATATTGATCAAAACCAAGATAATTTTTTAGTCCATAATACATTTCGTCCTGTTTTGACTTAGTGGTGAATGTGCAAAAGTAGTTATTATTCTGAGATAGTGACAACTTGACAATTAACAAAGTTATTGCAAATTACTATAATTAACAAGTACCTGTTTTCGTGCTTCTGAAATTTACATATTATTTACAATATTATTAATAGAACACGAGGAAAATAAACATATAAATGATGAAAAGAGCGCTTAAAGACATTGGTTGGTTGGTATACCAAGGTTTATAACATCCCAACAGACCCCATTGGAGTATTTACGTCAAGACGCATACGGCCGTTTTTATTATTGGAGCCATTCCTTACTGTGTCAAAACAGGGAAGATTTGAAAGAAGAATATATATATAAGGCATATATTGTGTGTAGCTACGCTTTTTGGTCATTTTATTTTCGCTGCAAATAACACTTAAATTCACCTTGACCAAAATATATCATGCTGAAAATAGCCTAGCCATGACATCATTTGCGCGTGTCTTTAAATTCTTGTGTATCTTATTGAACTCTTTTCTGATATTTTGTGGCGTACAGGGCAATAATTATGAACCACAGTCAATAACAATATACCCATGTATAACCCCACCTTGTTACATCAGAGAGTATATTATTCAAAATTGTATTTACATGTTGACCTGTAGCCGCCAATCCACGCCCGATTTGAATCTATTATAACTGCTATCAATGTATTTCCCTTTTCATCTGTAATTGAAACAAGCTTAGCCCCAATCTGTGACAACGCACGTGCATCTGGGGCTGGTGCAAAAGTTCTTTGATTGGAAAATAGCAGGAATTATGAAATTGCACTGCATTGTCTGGACAAGTGTCTGGAACTATAGGAAAGAGTTTTCATAAAAATGAAATTTCAGAAATACATGTAAAAAATATTGATGGGATCATTTGAATGAATTTGAGCCTTGAATCAAAATTTTTGTGGTGGTTTCTTGCCCGGTGGCATTTAAACTACTATATGAAGAATAAATTTACACTTCTATGGCCTTTTCATATTGCCTAGGTTTTACTTATTTATCTTTACATTACAACAAAGCTACATCATTTTTTTTTTTCTAATTGGCTCAGCTCCACGTAGGGTAAACTCGTTGACAAATACGTGTTATCTGGAAAGAAAAGGACTCGATGGTGTGCTATCCACCAGTGACAAACAAAACACGCTTGTGTAAAAAGGTTCAGCCTTGTAATATCACATTACAAACAATATAAAGTAACGGGGAAATGGATAATGCAACCAGTAATACTACAATAAAAGGTATCCTTTGAACAGTTTAACCAACGTTATTTTGACTGCGACTCTCATAATCCCAAAAGCTTATTTCAACCATGCTACTGTGATACCTATTTACTCAGAATGTTAGCTGGAACAACTGATGTCGGGGCAATTTGTTGAAAGCTTCTAGATGCACCATCAACGCCAGACACTCGGATGTTAAATTGCAGCGATGGCGGTATGATATTTCTGAAGATAAAACCCCCAGGAATCTCGCTGTTTATTGCGGCAGCGTTATACACGTGACCAGGTATGAGTTCACCATGAAGATCAATGAAATCAACCCTTCATATTTCTAGTTTATAGTCTATTCAGTTCAGAATGTAAAGCTCTTTATGATAATATAACAACCGTCTATATTCAGTTGCTTGGTGCCACGTCACTTCCGCGAGATGACGTCATTTACTGGAGTGAAAACAAAGATTTGCGCGATACACGTGAGCAAGTTCGCATGGGTTTACTGTGTGCGGTACGTATGGCATATGTAAACAAACACAGGTGATCGCTTTGTTTTCACTCCAATGCGCACGGTTACTATGTGGTTTGATAACACTGGATCACGAAGTTCTCGGATATCCAAGCAAGTGAATACCTTTCTTGAATCTTGAAAGTTCCATGGATAAAACACAAGACAAATTCTTGGACAGTCTGGGAGCATGCCTATTAATGGGAAAACAAATGTTTCTAAAAATAGGAACATTTTACCAGATCGTACCAATAGACAGCATTAAATAATACATGTAGTATTGATTATTGATGCTGGGTTATGTTAATTTTTTTGTAAAACTGTTGGGTGCTGCTTATTAAGAATGGACACTTATCACGCCAAATATGTTAATCTTCTTGTGTTTTCATTTACAGTGTTCATTGCTAAGGTGGATGTGCTCTTTCGTTTCACGCACTTGATGTACCTCAGCATCGATATCATCCACTCTGCTACTTCGTCCGCTTCGGGTTTCTGTAAATTTGATAATCCGAGCGTCATTAGTAATTTGGTGTGCTATAACAAGCCCTGCCTCTGCTTAAATCTAAAAAGCATGGGACTTACTTAATCATCTCTACAGAGCTAGAAGATGGGGATACTCTCGTTTTAAATGACCGGACATTCGCGGAGAGGTGGACGCGAGAGCTTGAGGATAAATTTCAGAAAACTTGCACCTGTATACAACATGACTGGCTGTGATTGACCAATCAGGCTCATGTTTCCTATAACTTCATGATTCATAAGTTGAAACTTTAAAGAGGCAAACTTTGGAAATTGCCACAAACACCCTATTTTTTGATTTGCAACAAAGACACTATTTCAATCTATTGCTTGTTAACAATATCATTTTGTTAATAATATCATATTAGATGCAAGAGAGCAACAATTGTATGTTTACTAGGTTGTAATCACAGTGATACTTATAAACAGATGCAAGATAGTAACAATTGTATGTTTACTATGTTGTAATCGCAGTAATATTTATATCAGATGCAATATAATAACAAATATATTTTACTAGGTTGTAATCACAGTGATACTTATATACAGATGCAAGATAGTAACAAGTGTTTGTTTACTAAGTTGTCATAGCAGCGACACTTATATGCAGATGCAAGATAATGCAAGTTTATTATATTGTTATGATCGTGATACTCATATACGGATGCAAAATAGTAGCAATGTATGTTTACTATGCTGTAATTATATACAGATGCAAAATAGTAACACATGTATGTTTATTACGTTGTGATCATAGTGATACTTATATACAAATGCAAGATAGTAAGAAATGTATGTTCACTATGTTGTAATCACAGTAATACATATATACAAATGCAAGATAGTAACACATGTATGTCTTCTATGTATTCATAGTGATACTTACTGTATAGACAGATACAGGATATATTAACACATGTTTGTTTACTAGGTTGCAATCACAGTGATAGTTATTTACAGATGCAAGATAGTAACACATGTATGTTTACCAGGTCGTTATCACAGTGATACTTATATACAGATGCAAGATAGTTGCAAACTTACACATTGTTTGAAAGTTGTTTTTTCTGTGGGAGTGAACATACAACGATGATAGGCAAGTTTTAAATTTTAATATAATTTTGTTCTAATCAGTTTCTTTTGTGCATTTTAAAGTACACTGTAGCTTTCAGTTTTCTGGAACTAGACATGAATGGGGTAATATAATCCACAGTATGTTTTCTACATTTTATACTGTAGAGGGGCTGCATGGTTTTTTTAAACATTGGGGCAATAACTATGATAACTCACTATTTTGCTTTGCTATACTATGCTGTGATTATATACAGATGCAAGATAGTATCACATGTATGTTTATTATGTTGTGATCATAGGGTTACTTATAAACAAATGCAAGATAGTAAGAAATGTATGTTCACTATGTTGTAATCACAGATGCAAGATAGTAACACATTTATGTCTTCTATGATACAATCATAATTATACTTAGTGCATAGACAGATGCAGGATATATTAACACATGTTTGTTTACTAGGTTGTTATCACAGTGATACTTATATACAGATGCAAGATAGTAGCAAATGTATGTTTACTATGTTCTTATCTCAGTGATATTGAGCAGTAACAATTTTTGGTACATTTTGATTACATATTTTATCCTCTCTCTTATATCTTTATTCTATCATGTTTTGTTTATGCACAAAAAAACACATTATTAATGGTCCTCTTATGAAGAAAATGACATATTTCTTTAAATGATGCAAACAGTTACTGTAATAATGAGTGTGAAGGGCACAAGTTGTATGGGGTAATCAATGTTTGTTTAATTGTTTGATGAGAGTTTAAGGGCACCACAGCAGCAAGGGTCAAATTGTGCCTGAGAGGTTAGATCATTCCAGAGGTAGGAAGGTGAGTAAACAGGTGAAGATTGAGAGAAACACGAGAACTAAAATACAGGCAGGAAGATTTTGTGTTTTTGACAGGTTTTATGGTTAAGGTTAACCTAAACTGGAGAACATGAACAAAGTTTACAATTGTAGTTCATTCTTGTTTCATTCAGAAAGAGAAGAGTTTATTTGTTCTTATGCTCTTCACAGTTGAGCATTATTAAGACATTAAAGAAGCACTCGACCGAAAATTACTTTACTGGAGTCTCCAAAATAGTTCAATGAATGTCTTGTATAGGCTATATGTAAGCAAACAATGAAACAGCCTCTCGGATTTTAATATGCATAGGTTTGTTGCACTGTCGGTTATGCATATAGGCCTAGGTATGTAGCGAAATCGGCCGGTTATGAGGATAGTCCAGGAGAATCTTGGCCTTTTGTTGTAATAAGAAAATACACAAAAACTTGGAGCTTCGTATTCATTAAGATCCATGGAGGCCGCCATTTTAACTTGTGATAACGTTATCAATAGGATATTTACTAAGGGCACGGTAGTATTTGTGCAATGTAAGGTATGATGCATGTACACGGTAGAAGCGATGACTAAACCAACACAGAATCATATGTCGAGAGGACTGTTCAAAAGGTCAACGGTAGTATTTTATCATTTTATCGCAAAGTCCTCAGTGAAATTGTAAAGTCCGCGGTAAAATCTAATGAATATTTATTTGATATCGATTTTTCCTTTCAAAAATGACTCCCGCGTTCTCATTAAAAATCTTTATTGACTCAACGTTATCACTTGTTAAAATAGCTGCCTCCATGGATCGTGTAATGAATACGAGGCTCCAAGTTTGATGTATTTATTATTACACCAAAAGTCCAGGATTCTTCCAGACTGTAGGACTTAAGAAATACACAGGAAGTTTATTTCGTTACTATTTTTCTTGTAAGTATATTCAGCCAATACACTTTGCTTGGAGTTGACGTCTTTTCATGGTTGGAACGCATTTTAATGGCCATTTGGTCACATTTCAGAGACGATTTTGTACGTAGTCTTACTTGTGTCAGTAGGCAAGTGTAACATTATGAAATCATATTTTGAAAAGGGCTTTTTACACTAAAGTTACAGTCCATTACTCATAGTCATAAGTTGTTACAGTACTAGCCACAAGCCCACAGCCTCCTAGGCCTAGACTACTTGATCAGCTAAAATATAAAGCTTTCAATTTAACGTGGGCCCAGTAATTTTGTTACAATCGAATGTACTGTACCAAGGCCTTACGTGTGCAGAAGTTACACACCATAATGAACGTTTCATTTAAGATTAAATCCATGAGAAAAAAACGAATTGCAAGATTTGATTGGATGTGCCTGAAATGCCCACAAATTATTACAAATTTATTTCGGTCGAGAGTTCCTATAAAGGCACCTTAGGATATGTTTTAAAAACATTGAAATAAATCAAGAAATTTTGTTTGATTTTATATATCATGAAAAATAGGGTTTGTAGGTTTTTTTGTAATTTCATTTAAAACTTCTCATATGGAGTGGTGTATATGGTTGTATGACTAATAGAAGTACTTTAATTATCATTACTATCATTTCTATTATTATTATTATTATTATTATTATTATTATTATTATTATTATTATTATTATTATTATTATTATTATTATTATTATTATTATTATTATTATTATTAGTATTATTATTATTATTATTATTATTATTATTATTATTATTATTATTATTATTATTATTATTATTATTATTATTATTATTATTATTATCATTATTATTGTTATTATTATTTTATAGGGGGCAAAAGGAAACGCAAGTTATTTGACAGAAAATATATTTCTATTTGTAAGTTTAGAATTTATATGTAGGGGCACGAGTCATTGGGACTTGTAGGTCATAAGTCTGTCATTTACAAAAACAACATTTAGAACCAACTTTGCAGCTGGATATTTAAGAAGATTTGACAAGAAATTTCCCCAAATTTATACTTTAATGGTAATGACCTTTAATCTTCCACCCTTGTTTTCATATTCTACAGACATTGCCATTTTTCAACCACTTAAAGTCAATATGAAATGAAATTTAAAAACAATCTGGGAGGAAGCTTGCAAAGATAATTATTTCCTTCAAACTTTTCTAGGTAAAATGTCTTGTTAAGTTTTTGACTCGGACAGTCGAAGGAACATCCTGGGATTATTTACATTGTTTAAATGGAAACTGTCTTTTGACAAAACTGCTTGAATCACTTTGTACTAAAGAACTAAAGTTGAAATGTGATAGCATTTTAAAGCATTTTTTAAGAGGTTTAGTGGCTCAATGGTTAAGGAATCAAGCTCGTATTGCGAAAGGTACCAGGTTCAATTCCTATCGTGAGCGCTGCATTGTAAGACATTTTACTCTACTTGCTTCAGTCCACTCAGCTGTAAAATAAGTACCTGCAGCACTGGTGGGGAGTAAATCTGCGATGGACTGGTGTCCCGTCCAGGTGGAGCCATTTACCCTTATGCACTTGCACAGTGGAAACCGGGACTAATCACCGTCCCTATGAGCCTAATGACTGGGATAGATTTGGCTTGTAAAGCATTTTACCCAACTTGCAGAACTTTCATTTTTTTGATTTTTAGATAGTTCATCCTAAAACAATAAGACGCAGTAGCACAGTGGTTAGGGTGTTGGTCTCATACTCAGATGGTACTGGGTTTGAATCTCAGCTAGGGCTGTGTCAGCAAGACACTGTATCCCATTTGCCCCAGTTCACTCAGCTGTAAAATGAGCACCAGCTTCGGCTGGGGAGTTAACCTGCGATGGACTAGTGCCCCAGGCAGGGGGAGTCAAGTACTCTCGACCGCTTAGCGCTATGGAAATTGGGTATAAACACTAGCTCAGCTGCTCAATAAGGCTTTGAGGCTTGATGAAATTTAACTTTAGCTTTTTAGCCTAAACACTTCATGGGGAAAACTGCTGTTATTCAAGCTTTCTAGAAATGTGTTTTCCCAAACAATTGAGGGTCTTTCCAATAATTTCCAATTCGGATAAATTCCAATTCTAATCTCATCAAGAACAATCTCCCCTCCAACATCATTACTTTTCTATCCTATCGTCTCATCCTTTCTTTCCTTTTGATTACCTTTATTCGCACCTTTATTTTTTGCTATATTTTTTCTCTCCTCCCTATCCCTTCCCCCTCTCCCATTTCTCTCCGTCCTAACTGTTGTACCTTAAACTTTTAACACCCCGGCTCTTGGCACATTTGACCCTGACTGTCCGCAGTGCCATTAAACATAAAGAAACCAAACGAAACCATAACAAACCCTGAGTAGTTTCCAAGCCATTTTAAAACGAAATTCGTAAGTGAACGCTAAATTTGGTTGAGACCTTTTTGCTTTGTTATTAGTCTTAATTGGGCCCTGCACCAATGTGTCCATTTTGAAGTATCCATGACTATTACTCCTTCTGTGGAAGGTTTCCAAAATCCTGATATCAAGGGAAAACAGTGAGTGACATAGCTACGGAATGATTGGTGGTACCTGGACCCCCACCCCCCCCCGCCCTTTTCCACTTTTCCAATAATAACCTTATCAAGGTACCTCATCACCTGTCCCCTCCCTCGTTTGGATGTTGACATAAAAAAAACCAGTCACAGCTGGCAACTTTAGAGCTAAATTTGCTTGTAAACATCATTTTCATAGGAAATACTTTAAAAAAGTATATTTTATTTAATTTTTAATTTTTATGATTTGTATACTTATTTACAAATTTATACAATTAAATCATACAAACACAATTGAATTTGTACAATTTATTTATTCATTCATGCGAATTTATACTAAACAGGAATACATCTCTATGTATGAATGGTTTAAAGGAATATTCACATTTTTTTCGTAACTTTTCGTAAGAAAGAGAAAAATATTAGAAACAATTTAGTAGAAAATCATATTGATATGCTATTCCTACCAGGAGATATTCAAGTTTTAAGGTTCACAAAAAACGCCAAGAAACGAATAGGAAAAAGCTCAGTATGACATCACAACAACACATTCTCCCACAAAGTTGATGTATTTCATTAAAATCTATCATCATTATTTTATTAGTAAAACCTGCTAGAAATATAAATTGGTCAAAGTTAGGTATTTATAAACATTGCCAAATATACCCTACTTCAAAAACTTTTGGAAAATTGTTTCTAATCATACAGAAACAAGCAATTAACATTCAAAAAAATACATAAACACTAATGAAAACATCCTCTTAAAGTCCAAATGAATCCTCAGTTTCACATAAAACGCATGACTTGGCCCTACTATAACCAAATCCTGGCTCTTCACAAAAGTTCCATTGTCTGCATATAGATAATTGGGAGTGTAAATACGTATGCGTAAAATCACTTTACTATCTGTGGTGGGTCTTATAAATGCTTCTAGCAAAGTCTAAAAGTCTTACTCACCGAAGTGGAGTTCCTTGCGGGTGAAAACAACAAATTGTAGCAAGGATTGGGCGTAATAAATATAGCCTTTGACCCAGATTTAAGAATAGAACCTTTGAAATTTGGGAAAGAAATATAAAGTATTACAAACAAGAATTCTAGCTGTATTCCTATATCATTACGTTTGTACATGCTGAAATAAAAAATGGATTTGGCATAACTTAAAAACTATAAGCTGAATATTTCTGTCTGTTCATATTCCTTTACCCATACTTGGTCAAATCACGGTTTATTTAAACATATGTATATCCTTACATGCCCGTAACCAGTGGTTAGTTAGAGGAGAGGGGGGGGGGGCACCCCTTTTGTTGAGGAAGTGCCCTTTTGAAATCTAAAAGAATAATAAGCACCTGGAATTTCAAAGTTTGTTGTCCTTTTATATAAACGAACCACTTTTTAAAAAACCTGGCTACGGGCCTGCCTTATCCTGCCTTATAAAGAAATTATCATTTTGTTCTTCGTGTTAACTTACAATGTATTTTAGATATTTTATTTCATGTGAATAAATCTGGCACTCTTTATGAAAGATTTTTGAAAATGTATTTTGTTCTCCAGTAAACAGATTTATAAGAAATTTACTGTAATTGTTTTCCTGTATTTCTGTTTGTTAAACGTTGAAGATCTATAGACAGGTAGCAAAACCGTAAACTTAATTGGAGGAACAAATGCTATCAACCATAACAATGTCAAAACAAATCACCAAGATCTGTTACAAATTGCCCATTTTACAGCATTTTGAATTTAGAGCCTGAATTTTTGTGACATCACAACAAGAAAACCTATGAATTTCCTTATCTGTAACCTATTGTAACCTATTAACCTATCGTTTTTCAATTCATCATCATCGTTCTTTGAGTGGGAGCAGTTTATTTTTAAATTTCCTTTATCAAAATTAAGCAGGAGAAAATATTATATAAAATTTCCAGTGACTGAAATTTAGGACAGCATTTAAAAGATTTACATTAAGTATTTAAAGCTGTCCTCTCGTTCGTATATCACAACTTATGCATTCATTAAAAAATCTTCAAAGTTTGAGCAGTCTCGTCTCTGGTAATATGAAAATGTTACAGTTTTAATTTAGTTACCGTGTTCATAATTTAAAGGATTTTTTCAGAAGTCAAAACAATTTCATCTCGTATGAAAGAGGACTTCAAAAGAAACAAAATGGTAAAGAAAGCATCTAAAAATCTTGTTCCGTTAATAGATTAGTTCAGGGGTCAAGCATGTACATCTCAAATAAAAGAAGACTTGGAAGGAACAAATTAGTGAACAAAGCATTCAAAAATATTATTCCGTTAAGAAGATATTACAGTTTCAAATTTGGTATCATTTGTAGACACGACTGAAATCAGACAAGTTGGGACATCATAACCTCAGATTATTCAGTCTTTATGTATTCTATCATATTTTGTCCTGTGGGTTTGTGTCTATAAACAATGGGATATGTTAGCAAAATAGTAAAACATAATCTAGTACGGGTAATTATAATTTATCACCTGACGAAAGTTTGATGAAAAATGATTCAAGTAGTAAAAATGTTCTATCAATTTTCTTTAAAGGATTAGTTCAGTGGTCAAGCATGTTTATCTTATATGAAAGAGGCTTTCAAAAGAAACAAAACAGTAAAGAAAGCATTGCACAATCTTATTTCGTTAAGGAGATATTTAAGTTTAAAGTTTGGTATCATTTCTGTAGAAACGGCTGAAATCAGACTAGATATGATATCACAGCCTCAGATTCCTCAAAGTCTTGATGTGTTTTGAAGAAAGTTTATATAATGTTTTCACCATTAAAATTATTTTTTCTTCAAACTTTCGTTAGGTGGTTCATTATAAATACCCTTACTAGATTCAGTTTTACTACTTTTTTGACATGTCCCATGAGTTTTAAGCCACAAAATCGCAGGACAAAATATAATAGAATACATACAAACTTTGAGGAATCTGAGACTATGACATCACAACTAGTCTGATTTCAGTCGTTTCTAAACAAATGATACCAAACTTCAAACCCAAATATCTCCTGAACGAATACAATTTTGGAATGCTTTCTCCACCACTTTGTTCCTATTGAAGTCCTCTTTTGTATAAGATAAACCCTAAACTAATCCTTTGATATGCATTAACAATTGTTTGGAACTGGACATGAGGACACCAACCTTTCATAGTACACTTACTAAACCAGTCACACTTATACAAGAAAAGACAGAGCTTAAAAACTTGAATATCTCCTTAACGGAATGAGAAATTGTAGTAGTTTCTTCACCCTGTTGGTCACATTTTTGACCACTGAACTAATACTTTAAAGGTAAATATAAAATCTCTACCTGTCCACATACCTTTAAATACTAATACCGTCAGAGTACCAACCTTCCAGGTTATAAGGCACTTCCGATATTAAATAAAAATACAACACAATCCGTTTTTTGAATTAGATGGTTTACGA
>JAIGNY010001759.1:0-22727 GCA_020152595.1 Chiridota heheva
CCGTGCAGCGACTCCACTAAAGGAGTCAGATTTGCTTTGACTCTTTGTGAGTGTCAGATGACTCTTAAAATGGAGTCCAGTTTCTATCTGTGCAGCGACTCCATTAAAGGAGTCAGATTTGCTTTGATTCTTTGTGAGTGTCAGATGACTATTAAATTGGAGTCTAGCTTCTATCCGTGCAGCGACTCCACTAAAGGAGACAGATTTGCTTTGACTCTTTGTGAGTGTCAGATGACTCTTTTTAAGTGTAAGGTGAAGAAGCCCTAAAGTGTTATTGTGCTCTTTTCAAAAGGAGTCGTTGAGTATTTTGGTCACAGACACAGATTGCAATAGATAAACACACAAACAGATATTTATTTATTTCAAACAATGTTTATCAACAACGAAATTTTATTGCAAAAACAAAACATTTCTTCCACAATTAAAACAGTTGAGAATATAATGGAAAAGTTTGCCTTTTTATCTACTTTCTAGATATCAAAGTTAACTGGGATAACAACTTAAGAAGCACAAATCTTAAATTAACTTGAGAACATTATACTTTAATATCTGTAAGCAAGCTGTAAGATTAATGGTGATGCTTACTGGGAGTGGATCATATAATACTTGTCTGTACCTAACATGCTTATCCATCTATGTAAGCAAGCTGCAAGATTAATGATGATGCTTACTGGGAGTAGATCATATACACTTGTCTGTATCTAACAAGCTCATCCATCTATGTAAGCAAGCTGCAAGAATAATGATGATGCTTACTGGGAGTAGATCATATAACACTTGTCTGTACCTAACATGCTCATCCATCTATGTAAGCAAGCTGTAAAATTAATGATAATGCTTAAAGGGAGTAGATCATATAGCACTTGCCTTTAACTAACATGCTCATCCATCCATTTGGGCAAGCTGTAAAATTAATGATGATACTTACTGGGAATAGATCATATAACACTTGTCTGTACCTAACATTCTCATCCATCTATGTAAGCAAGCTGCAAGATTAATGATGATGCTTACTGGGAGTAGATCATATTACGCTTGGCTGTACCTGATATGCTCATCCATTTATGTTAGCAAGCTGTAAGATTAATGATGTAGTCGTAACGTCATCTTGTGTTTTTGAATTTGTCTTTCAGGCGTCTGTACCACAAAGCCTGTAAAACACAACCAGAACCAAAAGGTGTTGTGGTTCCGATGCTTTTTTTTCCTTTCATATGCTGATTGATTTGCAAGTTTCGTAATAAACTGTCATGTCATTGCATATCATGAAAAATTTGTTCCAGGATATTTATTCAAAAACCACGACCACCATGCATGATGCAGATCAATAAAATAGACATACCTATTGACAACACTAACATATGCACATTAATTAACAATATTATCATAGCAAGTATAATGCAAAACAGACTTATGGTTTTCCATGTATCTTTTTTTTTTTTTTATAGATTAAGCCCCGCCTACTAAATAATATGATGGTATCACCACCGAAACCAATAAGGCACATCCACAGATCATGGGCTATTTGTGTATCACGTATGATTCGAATCCAGTTTATCATTCTTTGATTACCGTCTTTACAAGCTTTTTTTCAACAAAAAACAATTAAGCCCCGCCCACTATCTGACTATGCATACTAATGAAATTAAACGTTTTTATACTACAAACATGTAAACATGCGTAACGATAGACTCGTATAAAATGTTTAGAGTTCATGAGTTCATAACTTAAATTATGAATATCGATATTCATGTAAGTTGATACAGGGGTAGAGGACATGGGTACTCTTTCAAATAAGCTTAATTGGTGGTTGTGTGTATATACCAACTAGCTTATTTGCATAACAATGAAAATATTTGTATTTATGGTATCTCTTAAACTAAAGTGGGAGTGGAGATTAGGTTTGCACCAATGATCATATATGTAAAAACCATTGTCTACAGTTAATGGTGAGGTGTAATGTGCATATTGATTAGGTTATTTGCATAACAATATACTTACAAAATGTTTAAAATTCATGAGCGCATAACTTAAGTTATGAATGGTGTACATTCAAGTAACTTCGCATAGGAGTACTGTTCAAATAAGCATGATTGGGGGTTGTGTGTGCATACTAATTAGCTTATTTGCATAACAATGAAAACATTTGTATCTATGATATCTCTTAAATTAAAGTAGATGTGAGGATTTTGTTTGCACAAATAATCATATATGTATAGAGCATTGTCTACATTTAATGTTAAGGTGAAGTGTGCATATTAATTAGGTTATTTGCATAACAATATAATTTTTGCAAAAAGTTTAAAATTCATGAGCGCATAACTTGAGGTATGAATAATGTACATTTATGTAACTTGGTACAGGGGTAGATAATATAGGTACTATTCAAATGAGCATAAGTTGTGCTTGTGTGTACATACTAATTAGCTTATTTGCATAATGAAAATATTTGTCAGGTTAAAGTTTTGTTTAAAGCTTTGGTTCAAGTCTTTGGTTCAAGTTTTCCTAACTTAAGTTATGAATGGTATATATTCATGTAACTTGGCATAGGGGTACTGTTCAAATGAGCGTGATCAGGGGTTGTGTGCACACTAATAAGCTTATTTGCATAACAATGAAAATATTTGTATATATGATATCTCTTAAATCAAATTGGATTTGGGGATTTTGTTTGCACAAATGATCATATATGTGAAGAGCATTGTCCACACTCAATGGTGATGTTTATTGGGCATATTGAATATATTATTTGCATAACAATAGACTTGCGTACAAAATATTTAACTTGAGATAATAACTTGGTCTGTGGTCCAGTGGTAGAGTGCATTGGTACTGTTCAGTTGAGCATGATTGGGGGATTGTATGTGATAATGATTAGCCTATTTGCATAGCAAGAAATTTGTTGTATATGTGGTATCTCTTGAATTAAAGTGGGTATGATGATTTTGCTTAAACAAATGATCATACAGTATATGTGAAGAGCATTGTTTACTCCTAATTGTGAGGTATAGTGTGCATTTGTTGCAATATGTTTGACCCGAGATCAAAAATAAAGGGTTTATGACTTTGATATGATATTGATATTCCTGACATGAATAGCAATCAAAATGTTTGTCTTGCCATGAATAGAGAAGCAAATTAAAGTATTCTCGCTTCTAAAGAATGTTAAATTAGGGGTTTGAGAAATATAAACAATAAGCAGAATGTGGGGTACAAGATGACATAATGATAAAGTAGCTGAAGGAATTAGGATGAGGTCATGTGGGACAGGGTGGAATTGTATGTAGGATGTAGGGCAAGGTGCAGCGGGATGTTGGTCAGGATGTGTTGACATGTAAGACAGGCTGGATTGTCATGTAGAACAGGGTGTTCATGTGTGTATATTTATCATACACAAGTATTACATGGTCTCACAGATTTGAGAGTGTTTACGCTTAGCGTGGTCATAGCCAGGATTGTCACTCTTGATAATACCAGTGACAGTCAGAGGCTGAGATGGCATATGGGAGAGAGGCGGGACAGCATGTGGGAGTTGGTGGGATGGCATGTGGAACATGATAGCTTGGCATGTGGAACAGTGGGTTGGCATATGGAACAGGGTGGGTCGACATGTGGGACAGGGCGGCATGGCATGTGGTGGGATGTCATCTGGATTTCAGTTGTGATGGCATGTGGTGCATGGTGGAATGACAGGCATACAGTATCTGGTTTAAATGGTGTGATTGCATGGAGTATAGATGTGGGATGACATTTCGGACAGGTTGGGATAGAATGTGGAACAGTCTGAAATATGCATTATTAGCAGTGAGGGGATTTGTATCGTTTCCAATGTTGTTTCGCATAATTTTGCTTTAATGTTATTGTACATTTTCCATGCTGCTTGACTTTACTTGACACACATATTTTTATAAATTGAAAGTTGTATTACAATCCAGGATGTAGTTCTGGGAATGTGTAGGGGCTGGGGAAGGTACAGGTTGAAAAAGGGATTGAATGGCAATAATCATTGACATTGGCAAGTCAGGGCCTTTTTTTTCTTTGTTATTCAATTGATAGAACTAAAAAGAGGTGTTGTAGTTATAAAGACTGCTAGGTTTTACATGTATTCTGAGTTTCTGGGTGAGGTAACCTTGAGCTCTTTTTGTATTAAGATATCTTGGAAACTCTAAGATATTTTTAAGCTTGTAGTACAAATGAAAATGTAAGTGCATCTTTCAAAGCTTAAGTAATTTGAAATCATCTGCCCCTGCTACCCAATTTATGTATACTTCCTTCTATAAGCCCATTTTCTATACTAGTTTTGAATAGTGAAGCATACTGTCCGTTTAACAGTTCTAGTTTAAAGAAGCAATGTAAGCAATGAGTATGGTGTTTCCATACATGCTTTTATAGATTAGAATAGTTAAAGCATACAAAGTTATATAACTATGCATACATACAGCTCATATAATATGCTTTTGTACCACGCCATTACATATGGCACCTACAGTCAAGTTCTCCAGCTGCCAAGTTCTCCAGTTGCCTACAAATTGGCGCACATGAAGTTTGACTTGCCTGGGCCAGGACGGGAAGTGAATGAACGCTGTGTTTTCACACTTCTCTTCTTCAATAGTTTTCAGAGATCCAAGCAGGTGTGATTGCTTTGCCGTGAGGATCGACAGCTTAACTTCCCCTCTGAGGACGGTGTGTGCCATGCGACCAATGTCACTTCTCTCAACAGCTGAATGAGGAGTAGGAGCTGCAGACGAAATGCCTCCGCTTTGATGTTTGATGTTTCTGTCTGTATAGCTGGGGACAAATCAAGTTAAACCTGACCAAGGCTTGAACCCGGGACCTTCAGCATCTCAGTTGTGCGTTCTGCCAACTGAGCTACCTATTCTCCTATTCCCTTTTCACTATCACTCTATTATGTAAGACATCCGTACACTTTTGGTTCACTTGGGAGAATACTATTTTATACTAAAGATGTATAGTTAATGTTTCAGGTTATATATCTTTTTTATTTCTCTCAAGCAGAAGCAGACTACAGTATGTGAGAGTAGTACAGTCTGGTACTGCCATTTAAAAGATATTTCTAGTGATGGAATACCTAACGTGGACACACTGTTTTGGCTTGGTCATATACATGTATTGTGTGTGTAAGTTTCTAAAACTTCATTCTTTTCCAATTTACATTATAGTACAAGAAGAACTAGTATTCTATCAGTAAATATCCTGAATCCATTTCTTCCTAGCTGTAAGTACATGCTCAAATAACTGCTGTGAAAAGATTTTGGATAATAGCAGTATACTATGCAAACAGACAAACATTAATAGACATATACCATATTTCTGCAAAACACATGGTGGTACTACTGTATCTGTATCAATGTAAGTAAATCAAAAGGAATTACTGGATGTAGAAATTAATAAAGGAGATCCATACACCAACCAAATCTGGCAGATTGGTGCATGGTACTATATTAATGATGAGACAAAAGAATGTATAGGAGACCCCATGAAAGTCAGATATTATTTCAGCTTTCTAATCATAGTGGTGGCAGGTTTGTTGCCCATTGGGTCTCCAAGGAGTACTCTACAACTGGTTATTCAAATGACAGTGGGCATTTTGGTGTAAGTAGATACTTCAATGGATGTCTTTTGGGGCATTATAAACCTCAATTTATCAACCAAACCAATGAATCAACCAACCGTCACAAGAGAAGAAGTATCAAAAGGTGTTAAAGGGTTTGCCAGAGTTGATTAATTACCATAAAATATTTGATGAAAATAACCCCCAAAAAATAATCAGTTTTTGGATTCAGTCCTTCATATGGCCATGTATTTCAGAATTTTCTTCAAGCTCCAAAAAGTCTCTTGTCAGCCATGAGCAGCCACAGTATATGCTAGTTTATTACTAAGCCTTGTACCATTTGTTAATATCTAAAACATTATTCTGCAGGATGATTCAAATGTTCTGTAAGTTTTGATCTTCGTGAAGGTGTATTTATGTGAAATTTTATTTGTATTTATAAAGAAACAAATTGGTGAAAAACCATGTTAATAATATCCATTAGGATGTTTCAAGTAGGTTTTGACAGATCTCATCCTAAAACATTTCTACCTTTCCATTTCTGCCCTTCCCTTGTTCGAATGTCCCAAATTTTAATTACCTTCTTAAGCAGTAAAAAACCACACCAACTTTTACCCAAATTATCAGTTCTTGAAATATATTTTTGATAAGCAGACAGAAAAACAAACAAATGTTGGTGAAAACATTACATCTGTCCAATTTAGTTGGCAGTGGTAATTAGCTGCAAAATGCATTCTGCCAGTGATTATAATGGCTGAATTTGAAGAACAAATCGATCATTCAATTCTTAAGAATATACTGTAAAAATGACATAATTATACTACAGTACTGATAGTGTTGAACACCATATCTTGTCTTTTTCTCTACTAAAATAAATCTGCAGGTCAGTCTCAAGGAGAAGTTTCAATTGCGGAAAATACCACCGCCATTTTGAGTGGAATGGGGGAGTTGACATGCGAAAGAACCACAACTGATATATACTGGTATGATGAAAGATCAGGGTCTATTCTTATCTTTGATGGGAGTCCGGCCAATAAGAACAATAATACTCTTTACTCTAGCTTTCGTGTATCATGCTCTGACACCAGCTGCACTCTATCTATTGATAGCATAAATGTATCGCATGAGGGAGTGTATTCATGTGCCGACCAATCTATCACACTTGCAAGTGAGAGAGCAAACGGACACATCACTGTTACAGGTACGAAGCAGACATTTCTGCACTTTTTTAGTATAATGACATGCACAGTTATATTGATTTACTTTCAATGATTTCAAATTGATTTAAATCAATGTAAAAATCAGAAGATCTTGTCATATTTGTTAAAAATTTAGCATTTTACAGCTAGGTTTTGGTTCCGATGCGATTAGCATCAGGAACCTATGCGGTCATAATGGCTTGTGTGTGTGTGTGTATGTTTGTGACGCTGAGCTCGTAAACATGATATCTTAAAAATGGTATGGTGGATTTATGTCATACGTGGTACACAGATGGCCCGTAGGTGTGCCCTATTCTTTTTGGTGGTGATGTCATGCATATTAATGAGTTGGCAGGGCTTAATGTAAAAACCTTAAAATGTTCAGATTTTAACAACCACATCTGTTTTGTTTCATATTTGGTACAGTTGTGATGTTAGCTAGTGTGTACATGTTCATGGTATAAAAATGTTGAATTTCATTAATATGTATAGTGGGTGGGGCTCAACATGATTTTATTGTAAATAGCTTGTAAACACAGAATCTCAAGAAGGATACATGGGAATCATGTCATATGTGGTACACAGGTAGCCCTTATCAACAGTCCTTACCAACATCGCCACCTGCTGCATTCCCAAAACCTCCAAACCCCTTAACCACCCCTGAACCCCTGGTTCACTGATGACTGCAAAACCGCCATCAAGAACAGAAAAAGGGCCCTCATGAACTTCAAAACTAACCCGACCACCCACAACCTCAACCTCTTTCACATCAACCGTGCCAAAGCCAGGCGCACTATCAAGGACAGTAAAACCAATACTTGGAACAACTTTATCTCTTCTCTCACCACCAACACCCCCACTAAGAAGATTTGGAGAATGGTTAACTGCTTCCATGGCAGGGTGGGCAAGTCTAGCATCTCCCATCTCTCCTGGAATGGTAACCTTCTCACCGTAAAAAGGACATCGTTAAGCACCTCGCTGCCTCTTTCAGCAACATCTCATCCTCGGCCAACTATCCCAATGCTTTTAAAGCCAAAAAAGCTCACGATGAAGCCCAGAGTATCACCTTTCTCTCCGAAAACACTGAAAGTTACAACACCTCTCTCACCCTTTCTGAATTAAATCAAGCCATCCATGATGCTGGCTGCATCTCCAAGGACCCAGATAACATTCCCTACCAGTCTGTGAAACACCTCCCCAACAAGGCCACCACTACTCTACTCACCATCCTCAACCGCATATGGTTCTCACACTCCTTTCCCCCTATCTGCAGGACAGCTATCATCACCCCCATCCCCAAACCGGAGAAGGACAGTACCGACGTACCCCTCCAGCTACTGCCACATCGCCCTCACCTGCTGTCTCTCTAAAATTATGGAAAGGATCATTAAGCAGAGACTAAACTGGTTCCTTGAGATCAACAGAATCCTTTCCCCTCACCAAAACGGCCTCCGGAAACGTCGCAAGACCCTGGACCAGTTAGTTACACTCGACTATCCAAGAATCCTTTGCAAAAAAGTAACACCACATTGCCATCGTTTTCAACCTCAAGAAAGCTTTTGAAACTACTTGGAAATACGGCATTCCCCGCAAACTTTACACCATTGGCCTCAGAGTCCACCTCCCCATCTTTATTCAAAACTTCCTCGCACCCAGGCAGTTCTAGGTTCGTATTAACCACACCCTCTCCAACCCCTATCCCTGAGAAGGGAGCATCCCCCAAGGCAGCATCCTCTCTCCCGCTCTCTTCAACCTGAGCATTAACGACATTACGGACTACCTTGGCCCTAACATCAAACGTGCCCTCTCTACATGGACGACTTCACCATCTTCTACTCCTCCCCTAGCTTTCCTCTTGTCGAAAATAGGTGCCAACTCAGCCTTAACCGGCTGCAAGACTGGTGCAACAATAATGGTTTTAAATCCTCCAAAGACAAGACAGTCTGCATGCACTTCTGTCATTTCAACAACCTCCTTCCCAACCCGAACCTTGTGCTCAATGGAAATAGCATCCCTAAAGTTGACCAAACTAAGTTCCTGGGTTTAACTCTAGACCCCAAGCCCTCCTATAAGCATCATATCACCAATCTGAAACAGAAATGCAACAGTCACTCAAACTTCTCCGCCTCCTCTCCAACACCACTTGGGGTGCGAACCGCCATGCTTTCCTCAAAATCTTCAGGCTCACCATTCGTGCCAAGCTTTACTACAGCAATATTGTCTACTGTGTCGCTCACATCTTTTACCTCAACCACATCAACACCATCTAATGAAAGCCCAGAGACTTTGTCTGGGTGCCTACAGGACCTCCCCAATCACCAGCCTTCATGTTGAAGCCAACGAACCCCCTTTTCTGCTAAGGTGTAGGAAGCTTAGCCACTCCTATGGTTTTAGAGCCCTCACCAACACCAAAAACCCTGTTTACAACCTCATTTGGTACCCCAATTTCTCCACCCTCTTTGGTAGGACTAAAACCCATTCCCATTCCTTCAGCTTTAAATACGCATCAAATCAGACCTTCTCCATCTCGGCATCAATTCCACCACTCTCGACACTTTCTCCTGGCACACTTTTCCTCCCTGTGCCACCCCCTCTCTTCTATTCACCTGGGCCTCTCCACTCATCACAAAACCCAAAACTACCCTATTCTCTTCATCAACCTCCACAACCAGATCATAAACCAACTCTCAAACTACACCTCCATCTATACTGATGGCTCCAAGGAAGGCAACAAGACAGCTGCTGCTGCCGTCATCCAAGACATCACTCTCAGTAGCAGGTTTACCGACTCGTCCATCTTTTCGGCCGATCCCAAGGCCATCCTCCTCGCCCTCAACTATATTGAGTACTCCCCGCTCAGCCACTTTGCCATCTTCTCCAACTCCAAGGCTGTCCTTACCTCTTTACTCCATCTTAAGTGGGATAACCCCACATCTCACCTCATCCTCTGTAAACTCCCCCCCCCCCATCCCCCCATCCTCTGCAGAAAACAAAATATTTTCTTATGGATACTTAGCCATGTTGGCATCCTTGGCAATGACAGGGCTGACGGCATCCCTGGCAATGACAGGGCTGATGCAGCCGCTAAGCTTGCCCTCAACCTTCCCCTACCCCTTTTCCCAAACCCTTTCTGACATCAGACCGCTTCGATCAAACCCACTATTCACAACCTCTCCCATGTCGACAACGTCCACATTACCCGCCATAGAATAGGTCACACCCACTTCACTCACTCCCACCTCCTTATTGGCTCCCTCCACCCCTCTGCAACAATTGCCATTGCACCCTCACAGTCCATCATATTCTCTTTGCTTGCGCCCTGTAGAACCTTCCCAGAGCTTCCCTCGCTCCCCACAACTCAATAGTCGGGTTCTTCCAAAAATACCCCCGGATGAGATTATCTCCTTCCTTCAACATGCTTCCATCTACAAGCATATTTAGTCCTCCTCCCCCCCCCCCTCCCTCTTTTTACTTTTGTGTTTCTTTCACCCATACACCTCATCTCTCGATCCCAGCATTTTGGCTTTTAGTTCTCGTGTTTCTCTCAATCTCCCCTTGTTTTCTTTCTTTCCTACCTCTAGAATGATCTAACCTCTCAGGCACAATTTGACCCTTGTTGTCGTGGTGCCGTAAAGCCCTCATCAAACAAACAGATAGCCCATGGTCCGTAGACGTGCCCTATTATTTTTGTTAGTGATGTCATGCATAATGGCGGGGCTTAATGTAAACACCTTGAAATGTTCATATTGTAACAACCGAATATCTGTTTTGCAATATATTTGGTAGTTATGATGTTAGCTAGTGTGTACACATGTTCATGGTATAAAAACATTACATTTCATTAATATGTATAGTGGGCAGGGCTTAACATGATTTTGCTGAAAAGATCTCACAGTATATCAAGAATGATATGTGGGATTCATGTTATTTGTGGTACACAGATTGCCCATGGGCTGCAGATGTGCCCTATTGTTTTTGGCGGCAAGGTCGTCCATAGTCAATTCAAATTTCGAAATGCTCATGTTTTAACAACCGCATGTCTGTTTTGTTTTATAATTAAATTTGTAAGTGTATACATGTTAATAGCAGACCCCTAGCTTTAAAAAGGGCAGGGTGCTAGACTTGTTGAGAGGCACATTTATGCACCCACAAAGCGCTGTGTCTTTTCGGCATGGGGTCCTGGAGCTCCTTTAAAACTCAATCCCATGGTGAAGAAGCTCTGAGATATTAGCTATAACCATACCTCAGAATGAAACTATTCTGATTGATAAACAATCAGAACTGAGCCAAACAGGGCATTTGCTTACTATGCTATCATTCTGTATCCATGTAAGGTATTCATTTATGAGGTTAATTAAGATTATTAAGTTTAGAAAAAGAAAAAATATAATTAAAAAAAAAAAAGATTAAAAAAAAAAAATATCATGAGGGGCAGGGCAGACCCCACGGGGCAGGATGGACCCTAGGGGGCAAGGCGGACCCCAGTGGGCAGGGCAGACCCCAGAGGGCAGGGCAGACCACAGGGGGAAGGGCAGATCCCAGGGTGCAGGGTGGACCCCAGGGGGGCAGGGCGGACGCAGGGGGAAGGGTGGGCCCACGGAGGGGCAGGGCGAACTGCCCCGGTAAAATCACAAAGCTAGGGGTCTGAATAGGATAAAAATGCTTGAATTTATTTATTATTTATTGTGACATTCCATCTTGTGAGTAGTGCGAGCTATTTGGTTGTTGAGTCCAGTGGGCAGTAACATTTATTTTAGAATACTTCAAATTAAAATCCATATTGTGTATCAGAACCTCAAAATCTTTGGTTTTCTGGTTTAGAATACTTTGGCCTATCAATGCTTGTGAAATGTATGAATGGGTAGATCTTATCTTATAACCATAAAACGCTGAAGCATATAATTATTCGACTTTTAGAGTGTGCTTTATTTAGAAAATTACTGGAGGGACTTTTGTATCATTTCAAAGACCTATTTTGCTTCCTTCATATTCTTGCCATTTTTTTTTTTTTTTGATGGGGGTCTCATTACGATCAAGAAGGCGCATTAAAATTATGTCCTAAACACCTGATCATTAATATATAACTGGTCGGCTGGTCAAATTACATACCCCGCTTCCGATTTGCATTGCAAACTTACTCGCCCATTAAATCATAAAATACAGTTTCCGTGCTCCGCGACATGATTCACGCATGAATGATTCAACTCAATTTGAGTAGTTTTTATGCATGCAATCGTGTTTGGAAATTATCCAGCTATGCTTGAAAGGCGATATTACTTTTGTGGGTTCGTCATTTGGGACGGGTTGGTTCTGCATGTGGGACAGGCTGGAAAGTGCAAGATATTAATGGTGAGGGGATTTGTATTGTTTGCAATTTCTAGTACGTCATACAATAAGCAATATTGTTTCACATAGTTTTGCTTGAATTATGTATGCTTTACACTTGCATATTTTTCATGCTGCTTGACACTTATTTTCTTAAATTTGAAGTTGTATTACAATCCAGGATGTAGTTCTGCCCTTCTGGGAATGTGTAGGGTACGGGCTGGGTAGGTGTAGGTTGGAGAGGGGGTTAGGGGTGAATTATATAATGAAAATAATAGGCAAATTATTTTCTGCTTTATAGAATGGTTTAAGATGAATAGATGGTAGTTTGTTAGGTAAATGACTGAAAAAAATAATTACATCATGCCACAAAGGTTCTCTGTAATATTTAAATCTTTCATTGACATTGGCAGGTCAGGGCCTCTCCTTTCTTTGTTGTTCAATAAATAGAACTAAAAGTGCACAATGTTTTAGTTATAAAGAGTGCTAGCTTTGACATGTTTTCTGAGTTACTGGGCGAGGTTGTAACCTGAGTTTATTTTACCTTAACATGTGTGGGACAACTCAAAGATATTTTGAAGCTTGTAGTAAAAAGTAAGTGAAAATGTAAGTGCATCCTTCAAAGCTCAAGTAATTTGAAATCATCTGCCCCTACTAGACCTGCACATAATGTACTGTACTTCCTTCAATAAGCTCATTCTCTATGCTAGCTTCAAATAGTCCATCATGCTGTACTTCCCTCAATAAGCTCATGCTCTATGCTTGCTTCAAATAGTTGAGCATGCTGTCCTATCGACAGTTCTAGTTTCAATGTGTAAATGGCATTGGTTTCTTGAAATCATGCTCCTCACATTGATTCTTGCTTTCTGATTGGTTGATATGATGTTTTCTTTTCAGTTCCTCCTCTTCAGGTGGAGTTTCAATATTCGTCCTCTTTCTTGCAAGTGGGTAAGGGTGCTATATTTTTCTGCATTGTATCTCGAGCAAAGCCAGCGGCAGGAATTGAGTGGATTATAGACGGCACTGTGATAGAAACTAAGCCAGAAGACTTGGTTAGACTGGAAAACAGAGCAATGAAGGGAACATTTGATTCACAAAGTCGGTACTTTTATACTGCACAAAAAGAGCACAACAAGAAGACTGTTTATTGCAGGAGTTCAGGACTGCCTGGAATGAGCCCTGTTTCATCCCAAAAAGTGATCCTTGATATACGATGTAAGTGTTCAACATGTTTATCAATTCATATTTCCATCTTGTTTTTCCATATTTAGTGTTGCTTGCTAATTGAGATGATCCTGGAAGTTCTCATTGCAAGCACAAATTGACTATTTGAGGTATTGGCTTTTTGTACTAGGTTTAAGTTATAGAATGACATATTTTGAACTTCAGTATATGTAGCAGACATAGGCTAAGAGATAAGATAAGTCCGTGATTGATGTCTCTCTTCTGCTACTTCTTATTTGCTGTTTCTGTGATTTTTTCTTTTAACTTATTTCCCCATGTTTTCATAGATCATGAAAGAAAAATTACTAAAAGTAACACTTTGAATATTGTACAGTGTCATTGCCATTTCTGCAAAAAGTTATTTTGAACACTTCCAGGATAATATTTTCTGATGCAAAGAACATGTTGCCAAACAAAATTCTCATATAATACATTTTTTCCAGTAAGAAAAACCTTCCCACCTTGCTTGCAATTGCTGGCACAATTGATCATGAAATAAGCAGCATCTGGGTCATTGAATGCTGAATGCACCTGTGAATCATATACTGTATGCAACTGGATGTGGGATGCTTATATCGTCTACATGTATTTACCAAAATTTGATCCGGAACAGTAAATTTCGACCCCTGGCAGGAGGGGAAGAGACCAGGGATTGCATTGGGGCTTTTTTTTAAATGTTTTTGCAAAGAGACAACAACTTTGGATTTTTTTCAGTTCTTTGTTGTAGGTTTTTTAATCTTTATTCTACTCTGCACAAACTGTTTACAACTTCCTTGTCCAATTTCTTATTGAAAAATAAAGCAATTATGCAGATGTTTTTTTCAGACCACTTTTGTTTTTGTTTGTACCTGAAAACCTGTTGTCATAAAATGATGTATTGATTGTCATATTGTAATGATTAGTACCCTTTAGAAGTGACACATTCTCATTTTAAATTCATTTGATATATCCTGGTCTACATCACATGGGTTTTAGGTGACACTACATGTACTCTTCCTTCCATTTAGGTTTTACACACAAAGTGTTTGTTTATTTGATTGGTATAATGTTAGAACTAGGCTGTCCTTAGTACGAACTGATTATACAAGACATGCTGTCCAGTTAATAAAAAGAAGCATCATTGGCCATGCAGTGCTTGATTTGCCAGTCTTTGTCTGACTCACTTTAGAAGTCTGGAGTAAATTTATGCTAGTCTTTGGTAGTTGTCATTTCAGGTTTTTGAAAAGTGTTTTTAAATTTTGAGTGTCATTGAACCTTTTGTGACCAATTTGTGAAGTCATGTCGTTTTTATTAGTAAATTAATTCATCGAATACCAAACATCAACCTAAATTGTATGCTTGAAGCTTGTATTAAAGAGGTCGTGTCACAAGCTTGTATTAAAGAGGTCATGCCACAGAACACTTTGCTTCTTGACAAATGAATAGAAAATGTTAGAAAAAAAAAATAACTTTCCCTCAGAAAAATTGTTTTCATTGTCTTGAAATAATTCGATTATAATCTCAAGTGAAATTCCGGAAGTGAAAAAAAACGCTGTTTTAGCCACAGATACAGTAGCTGTGATGTGATTGTGGTGATGTGATCTCACTTTTCTTCAAGGTGACTGGCTTGGATACAATGTGGAAAATATGATATCAGCAAGTGGCATACCAACATAGACTAAAGGAAAGTTTGTCAAATGTTATGATTTTAAGCTTATTTCTTTGTAAAATACTTGCGAGATGTGTTGTGGCGGGATGTACTGTAGCAATATTTCAGGGAGTGGAATAAGACTACACAGATTTCCAAAAGACAAAAATGTGAGGAGAATCTGGATCCGATTCGTTGAAGGGGTCAAGCAAGTCCATCTCATATAAAACAGGATTTCAAAAGACACAAAATAGTGAAGAAAGCATTCAAAAATCTTATTCTGCTGAGGAGATGTTTAGAGTTTGGTATCGTTTGTGTAAAAACGACTGAAATCAGACTAGTTGTGATGTCATAGCCTCAGATTCCTTAAAGTCTTTTTTTGTATTCTATCATATTTTGTCTTGCGATTTTGTGGCTTAAAAACCATGGGGTATGTTAAAAAAGTAGTAAAACTGAATCTAGGAAGGGTATTTATAATATACCACCTGAAGAAAGTTTGAGGAAAATAATTTAAATAGTGAAAAAATTGAATAAACTTTCTCTAATATATATTAACAATTGTTATGAATGGGAGGATGAAGACACCAACTTTCCATAGTAGACTTACTGCACCACTTATTTCTACACAGATAAGACGGAACTTGAATAACTCCTTAAATGGAATACGACTATTGAATGCTTTCTTCACCATTTTTTTTCTTTTGAAGTCCTCTTTCATATAAGATGGACATGCTTGACCACTGAAGTAATCCTTTAAAAATATGACTAATTTTGTGTGTACGGATTATAGTGATATAGTATGTGTAGCGAGCATTTCGCTGAAGATTGTTTCAACAAGTCGTTTGAACTCAAACAAAAATTCGGTTTAGGAAGTCCAAGTGGAGCAAGCTATCACTTCTACCAGGAAAGTCCCCAACTTAAAAAAAAAAAGGGAGGGCGGAAACAGCTGCAACCTTGTGGGAACTTTTGCCATCAACTTCCAACTTTAGCCTTTTAACACACACTGATCATCGCACTGATAAACTATAGAGTTTCGCGATATCTGTAGCGCTGACCACGCAAGACCGACCGGATTTGTAAAACTTATGGCAAGGCAGGGGCGGATCTAGAGGGTGGTTTATTTTTTTCTTCGATTTTCGGTAAATTTTCATTAATTTGTGGGGAATTTCCTTCAATGTTTGGGATATCTCTTTCAATATTTAGGAAATTTCCTTGATTTTCGTGTACTTTTCTTCAATTTGGGGAATTTTTTCCATTTTGGGGGTAAAATTTCATCAATTATTGGAAAATGATGCCAAATTTTACTAAAATTTCCAATTATTTTGCCAAATTTGTCAATAATTTCCCAGTTTTCCCAATCGAAAGCATGCAATTGGGAAGGTGAAATCCTTTGAGGGAGTACTTTTCCCCTGCTGTCACTTTAAGACTGCACCCTTGTCCCATTATGTTCCATTAATTGAAACTGCTCATAAAACATTTTTTTGGCTTGGTCCTCCTGATATTTTATCCTGACTCCATCCTGATTCTGCAGGAATGAAACCACCCCTCCCCCCGAAAAAGTGTTGACACTTTTCATTACTTCAATAATCACCAGAACTCCTTGTGATTTTCCTAGATCCACCTCTGCAAGGAACACAGAAATGAGGGTATTCTCAAAGAAAAAATAAATACTAATGTACTGACCAGTCATTGACCTCTATTTGCAACCTATCGGGCACTCCAAACACCTTCTTTTTCAAACCACCTTCAGCGCAGAGCCAGGATAAATTGCCAGGGGATGGAGGGGGCGGTGGTTGGGTGGGGCACGCAAAACTGTGCAAACCAGGGATGATATGATAACGAAGTTTTATGAGCAGTTTTTCCAGGATTAATGGAACATATTGGGACAAGGCTGCAGACACAGTCTTAGGAGCAGGGAGCAGAGAGACAGCTACTCCCTGAAAGGCTTTCTTTCGATTTGGAAATTATTGACACAAAATTGTACCAAAAATTGAAGAAAAAATGCCCCAAAATAAAGGACATTTGCCGAAGATTGCACGAGAATGAAAGAAATTTCCCAAAATTGAAAAATCCTAGAGAAGACATGGCATCCCCCTTCCCCCTCCAAGGATCCGCCCGTGCCTGATTTCTTGGTACTGCTAGGTATTCGTACTGGTAAGGTTTTAACCTAATGTTTACTATATGCAATGTGTGTGCAGCGGGTCGTCAATTGATAGGAGATCACTACAATGACGTCACAATAGCTTTTTAAACGTCCGGGTTCTGATTTGGTACATTAAGTGATTTCGTTCGTTGATTCATAATAAAGGTTAGGATCTTTTTTTTTTTTTTTTTGGAGAAGGAGGGGAAGGGGGGGGGGGGAGTTATATATTTGTCTAACAATTGATCCAAATATTCATTCTCCAAGAAGCAAGATGGTCTGTGACATGACCTCTTTGAGCTTCCATATTGAACTTATCCTTTAAAGCTGTGTGCATCAATGTAAATAATATTTGAATTGTTCCATTAAATTTAAGACACTCTCATAGCTCCATGCTATCCATATATGTATCTCAGAAGTGTACAGTGCTTTACAGTATGATATATGATTTCCTTTCAAATGAAATTACAAGTACCATCCTGGATCGTTACAGACCTAAATCTTAAGTCTGCAAAGCAAGTAAAGCTTAAAGTCATCAGAAGATTAGTTATTCGTCATATACTGTACCTCTTTTCCAGGCCTTTTAGTGATATAGTTGTTTCTAGTTGGTTGACATTCACGAATTGCTGTTTACTTACATGTAGTTGCATCCTGTCGGAGGTTATTTAAGTCCCATATGGTTTGCGTGTAAATTTGCTGCCAACTGAGTTACGATGCTCTACACGGAGCTTTTTCAAATTACCTGTCTTTTACATGTTCAAATTTGCCGTCAAACAATTCTCCTTTTCATTGTTTCCCTTAACACCAGAATCACATGACTCTTGGAAGACTTGGCACACTTTCTCTGTCAGCTCTTCACACTCTACATCATTAAGTTGGTACTGAAGATGTCAAAGTTCATCGGAAAAAAATAGTCATGTGATTACCACCTGATAATATTGTTGTTTGCAATTTCTACTCGTGGTCCATTTTCATTTTATTTTGTCAGATCATGGAGATACAAGTAGAAGAATGCTTAAAATTATGGAGAGAAATACAACCACTTATCATCCATTTTGGTTATAATAGCTCTAAAACAGAAAAGGGTTGAATAATTTGGCCAATTTTAAAGGTTACATATTGCACACATCCAAAACTTCCATTTTACAGTGTTTTAAAATCTTTTGCATTATTTTGCATATTTTGTGATGTAATGCAAGGCAACCCTGGTATTTTGTTTTGTTTTTTATATGTCTATCATAAATTCTAAGTGGTGCAGCAAATTCTGACCTAAATTTGGGTTTAATTTTAATGTTTTCAATCAAATTATAGCAGGAATAGACTTTCCCATCATTTTCAGTAACTTGGATTTAGGAAAGAAATTTTAAAATATAAAAAATATTGAGCTGTTCGCCCAGTCGTACGTCATAAATTTTGCATGAAATAAAAACTGATCAGCCATTACAAAAAAATATTATTTTTTAATTCTAAAACATTTCAGAATTTAATACTAGGCTCTTCAGGGGTCGAAATTTGAAGAAGAAAAAAAATCCACGGAACAGTGCTGTGTCAAATAATGTTGTTTTGCCGATAACAGGACAAGTTCCTTTCTTCAAAATGGGCTACTATTACTATAGGATAATGTGTGCATAAATCTATATCAGTTATTACTATGTAATTGCAGGCAAGGTGGGAAAATATTTTTTTCTAGGATAAATTCTTTTTATAATGATTTTGTTTGACATGTATACACTTTTTTTTGAGCAGAAATCAACTTATTGATCATTGATGCTAGATGTTTGTGAACAGAATTCTTTCACCGCGAACAGTGATTTTTGAAAATTCCCTGTTCCTGCCTAAAAATTACTGTTTGGAAACTGGAAAGCTCTTTCAGCCAATATAGAAATTGCTACATGTCCATATAGACCTTTAATAAACTTCAACAGCAAAAGGGGCTGCTGATCACTGGCAAATAATTTATATGTGCAAGATTGATGGAGGGTAATACTTTGTGACAAAAAGAATGCAATTGGCTCGCACCACTTGGAAAGTGTATTGTAGCGTATTCTTTTTGACTTTCGTAATATTTCATTAATGCAGTCGCATGCTGCCCCCATAAAAAGAAAACATGGATACCATTTGTAGTCTTTTGTTGTATAGTATAATGTTTTGTGTATTACTTTTTCTTTTTTTATTGTGGTTACAGATGAGCCATCCTGTGCCTTGAAGGATTTATCTGATGCTGATACCATACATGTTAAATGCAAATGCAGTGCAAATCCTGCAATTCCTATGCCAGGAGGGATATATACAATGCAGATATACAAGAACAATCAAACAGTTACAGATGGATCTGTTTCTGAATTTTCAATTCCACGCAGCAATGTTCAATGCCACCTTTTTTTGCAGAGGAAATAACGTTATTGGAGAATCCACCTCACCTGAGATTACGTTTCAATCAGGTAAGTTCAAAGCACTTCAGGCATACAGTATATCAAATTGCCAAAAAGTTAATTTAGGTTTTGCATCGATCTATATTTTAAGCCTTTGTTTATGCGATCTGTTTTTCTTCATTTCTAGTTAAAGGTATATGGGACAGGTAGTGATTTTGCCATAAATATGTTCCTTTCCACTTGTTTCTAAAATATTTGCAAAAAAGTGAAAAATTAAGCCCCAGAAACGGCTGGACTTCCACTATTAAAAAAAGGTGTATGAAGTAAGAATAAGTCAGGCCTACAATGCATAACTTTCACTGTGTCACATTGACCTAGGCTACTTCAAAACGGGGTTTAAGCCTGGACCCCAATCTTTCCCACAAGCAACACATCAACAACCTGAAACATAAATGCAACAGCTCCCATAACCTTCTCCACCTCCTCTCAACACCAATTGGGGTGCGAACCCCCACGCTCTCCTCAAAATCTTCAGGCTCACCATTCGTGCCAAGCTCGATTATGGCATTGTCTACTGCGCCACTCATAACTCTTATCTCAACCACATCAACACCATCCAAAATGAAGCCCTCGGGTTTGCCTGGGTGTCTGCAGGACCTCTCCCAGCACCAGCCTTCACATTGAAGCCAACGAACCCCCCTTTTGGCTAAGGTATAGAAAGCTTAGCATTTTCTATGCTTTTAAAGCCCTCACTAACACCCAAAATCCTGTTTACAACCTAATTAGGTACCCCAATTTCTCCCTCTTTGATAGGACTAAAACCCTATCCCCTCCCTTCAGCTTATGCATTAAACCCGACCTCCACCATCGGCATCAATCCTGCCATTCTTGGCACCTTCTCCTGGCCCACCTTTCCTCCCTGGGCCACCCCCTCTTTTCTATCACATGGGCCTCTCCACTCGTTACAAAACCCAAACTCTCTACAACCTCCACAACCAAATCAAAGACAAACTCTCAAACTACACCTCCATCTACACTGATGGCTCCAAGGAAGGCGACAAGACAGCTGCTGCTGCCGTCATCCAAGACATCACCCTCAGTATCAGGCTTCCCAACTACTCGTCCATCTTCTCGGCCGCAGCCAAGGCCATCCGCCTTGCCCTCAACTATATTGAATACTCCCCGCTCAGTCATATTCTCAGACTCCAAGTCTGTCCTTACTTCTTTACTCAATCTTAGGTGAGTTACCCCACAACCCACCGCCTCATCAGTAAACTGATTTTGCTCCCCCCCCCCCGTCCCCCCTGTCCCCCCACCCTCCTCTGCAGGAAAAGTATTTTCTTCTGGACACCCAGCCATATTGGAATCTCTGGTAATGACAGAGCTGATTTAGCCACTAAGCTTGCCCTCAACCTCCCCCTTTCCCAAAACCCTTTCTGACATCAAACCGTTTATTGCTTCCCTTGTTCTTGACCGCTGGCAATCCTCATGGGACTCGCAAATTGACAACAAACTTCACGTCATCCAGCCCACCATTCCGACCAAACCCACCATCTATATAATCTCTCCCGCATCGACATCCACATTACACTCCTTGGAATAGGTCACACCCACCTCACTCACTCCCACCTCCTTGCTCCCCCAACCCTCTGCAGCAATTGCCATTGCCCCCTCACATACCACCACATCCTCCTTGCCGGCCCCCTGTACATCCTTCCCAGAGCTTCTCTCACCCCTTACAACTCCATAACCAAGCTCTTCCAGAAAAATCCTCTGGATAAAATTATCTCCTTCTTTCATCGTGCCTCCCTCTACAAGCATATTTAGTCCTCTCCCACCCCCTTCTACCTACTTTTGCTTCTTTTTTTGGCACCCCTGCACTTCTTCTCTTGATCCCAGCTTCCTGGCTAATAGTCTTCATACTTTTCTCAGACTTCTATTTTAACCTCTCAGGCACAATTTGACCCTTGCTGTCGTGGTGCCATTAAAAAGCTTCAAAAGATCAGTTTCATTGAATTAAACATCAGAATATCGCTTAATTAGCGATATGCTAACATTCAGCCATATGTAACATTTTCTTGTGGATAAAGAGGAAATATCGACCCAAGTTCAGATCCATTCTTTATGATCGGCGAACTCCACTTGTTGCGTTAGGCTGTAAGTATTGCTGTATGTACACCGTAACTTTCACAAAACTTTAAAGTTGTACTGTCCTACCCTTACATCACAAAAGAACCAATACGTAATGACCATACGTTTTGAGATTTAAAAATATTTTTTTACATTTTGGGATCGATTTTGTGTGAAAGTGTTTGTGGTGAGTGTTTATGAAGGGCATTTGTATCAGTTTATGCAAAGTGGTTGTTACAGTACCTGTCCATATACCTTTAAAGGATTAAACCACAGTATATTTACTGGCTATGGGACCCTGTGTTGAAATAGAAACGTGTTAAGAATGTTTTGACAATGCATTGCATTGACCAGTAAAAAACTAAGTGAACTTCATATCTAGGGTCATGTATTACTGTAGATGAATGATTTCAATATTTTACTTTGATTTAAAGCTGATTGCAAAAAATAGTTTACATGAATATGCCTTAAAACAAGTGCACTTGATAAAATGTTACACATACACAGATCACAAGCTTAAAAGGATTGAGTTTTGCATTCTAAATGACATTGGTTTGTAATAATGTAATGCCGCAAAGAACTGGAAATATAAAAGAAACAGACAAAAACGAAAATTAAAAAAACTTTTTCTCTCTTTATGTATTCAACAATCTTTCCTCCAACATTATCAACTTCCTCCGCAACAACAACCTATTTCACCATATCTTATCTTCCTTTCTCTCCCCTTCTACCCCTCACCTTCCACACCCCTTTATTTTCACGTTAACTTATCTCCCAAATTCACTTATTTTTCCCCCTTTCAATCCTCCATTTCCTCTTTGCCTTAACTCTTACACCTTATATTTTGAACACCCTCTTACACCTTAACTTTTTAACACCCTCTTGGCACAATTGACTCTTGACTATCGGGTGTCGTTAAACAACAACAAACCAAACCTTCTTTATGTATTCAATCATAAACCATGGGCCCAAACAGAATAGCTAGGTTTCACTTTCAGCCCAGTAATACAAAATAATTTAAACCAAACAAATAAAAGGAGTAAGTTTTGATATAGTAACTAACAGATAATTTGAAGTTTTAATTTACATAAGAACAACAAAATAAGATAAAGAAAAGGGTGTTCCAACAAATTTACCAACT
>JAIGNY010001760.1:5000-22752 GCA_020152595.1 Chiridota heheva
GACAAATTTGTGCAATACGAGTGGGTATCTATGGACAATTCGTTGTCGAACCACACACCAAGATTCCTTATACTTCTTACAGGTTCAATTTCAGACAACTCAACATGTAACTTCTTAGTTAAGACCTTTGACAGTTGGCGCTTTAATCCAAGAATGAGAAACTCCGTTTTAGTATCATTTATAGAAAGTTTGTTAGATATCATCCAGTATCTATACATCGTTCAATTGCATAGATGGTTATTTGGACGAAAAGAGAGACAAATCTGTGTGTCATCTGCGTAGCTGTGGGATGTTTGTAGGTGGTGAGAGATGATTTGGAATAGTTTACATTCGTAAAGAACAAATAGTATCGGTCCCAGACTCGATCCTTGTGGCACCCCATATTTCAGGTCAAAGTTGTGGGATAGCTGCTCCTTGATAACAACACGTTGCTGGCGGGTAAAAAGATACGACTGAATCCATTTAAAGGGTTTACGAATCACACCAAACTCATTTTTTATTGTCTCAAGTAATATGGAATGCTCAACGTGTCGAACGCTGCACTGAGATCTAGAAGCACCAAGAAAGTTATATGTTGTCTATCCATAGCAAGGAGAATATCAGATTGAACCTTGAGTAAAGCTGATTCTGTGCTGTGATATTTTCTGTATGCACTTTGGTGGGATGGAACAAGATGTTCAACGTGATGCCAAAGTTGTTCAAGAACTGTTTTCTTCGTTAATCTTGAGATAAATGAAAGATTACTAATAGGGCAATAGTTGGAAAAAAACTGTTTCAATCCCAACTTTTTAGAGCGCATTACTAATCAGAAGAAAAATAACCATCTTCCATAGACATGTTAATGATGTTTGTTAAAATCAAGTAACAAATGCAAACGCTCCTTCAACAACTTTGTTGGTATGGGATCCATAATACATGAAGCATCTGATGAGCTCATAATGGTTTTCTGCACATCTTCAACTGATACAGGAGAAAAGCTGTCTAGTAAAGAGTTTTGACGAGGTGGTGGTGGACAGCTTGCGTCGTTGCTGGATAGCCTGTCCATCTTGTCTCTGATCAAGTTAACTTTACGAATAAAATATTCAAAATCATTTGCCAAGCTCAAAAGATTGTCATAATCAGGAAGTCGTACTTCTTCTTTAGTGCTGGTAAGAGACGCTACAATATCAAAAAGTTTCTTTGGATTTCCAGAGTGTTTTTCAATAAGATCTGCAAAATAATCTCTCTTGATTTTTGCGAGACTGTTTGTGTAGATATTTCTGTTCAGTTGAAAGTCTTTAAAATCAATAATTCGTTGTGTGGATCGCCATTTTCGTTCCGCTTTCCGTCTTGCGACTTTTTCTCCTTTAAGTCGGCACTGTACCAAAGTACGAATCTTCTAGCAACACGAACTTTCCTCTGTATTGGTGCATGTTTGTCTTGGAGAGTTCTCAGTGTGGAATTGTAGCAAACAACACATCAATATATCAACTTTGAAGCTGATCAATCAGTGATAAAATCATCTAAGCTGATAGATTTAAAGTTTCTATTGCTGATCTCTTTACCAATGACAAGTGGAGTAGAGATCATCAAAAAACAGTCAATGAAACTGTGGTCAGAGATAAAGTATGTTGAATTTGGATTGGTGACGTTGAGATTTTTCTGAACATCTAGTTATAATTAAGTCTAAAGTGGGCACAAGACCGTGACCAAATCGAGTAAGAACATTAGCAAATCTCTTGGTATCAGTATTGTCAATATTTTCATAATGAAAATTGAAGTCACCTGTCAGCAAAAGCATTCCATCACAGAGTGTCACTTATTCCAAGTATTCAGAGAGTTCCTCATAAAACATTGAAAATGATGAGTTTGGAGGTCGATAAAGAATGCAAAGTCTAATGTTTTCATTGTCCCATTTTAGTTTCCATTCAGAAAGCTCAAAAGAGTCTTTTTCTGCGGAAGCAACCATACGAACATCAAAAATTCACGATACAAAATGCCAATTCCTCCCCACCCCAACCAGATGTACGAGGAGAGCGCCTTTGAACTTATTAAATCCATAGAACTAGAGTCTGGCTCTAACAGCATTATCAAAATCCTTTGTCCAAGTTTCAGTGATAGCACACACATGAATCTTATTTTTAATAACATGGTCAGGACATCTTTGCATTTGTAGCGAATTGCAGTGATTTTAATGGCCGTCTTGGTGTGTTTATACAGGGATTTTTTTTGGTAAAGGATAAATGATCAAAACTAGTAAATGTCTTATACAATTTCACTATAGGCCAAATAATGTGCGATCTTATATGAAAGAGGATTTCAAAAGAAACAAAATAGTGAAGAAAGCATTGAAGAATCTTATACAAGATTTCTAAGTTTAAAGTTTGGTACCATCTGACTATTTGTGTTTAAAAAAAATCGAAATCTGAGTAGTTGTGATGTTATATAGCAACAGATTCCTCAAAGTCTTTATGTTCTCTATCATATTTTGTCCTCGATTTTGTGGCTTAAAAACGATGGGATATGTCAAAAAAAAATTAAACAAAACACTTTCTTTAAAATACATTAGCAATTGTTAAGAATGTTGAGAACTTTCCATAGTAGACTTACCACACCAGTTGCAGAGGCGGCGGAAGATGTTTGAATCTGGGGGAAGAGGATACGAGTGGGACTTTCCATGCATATTGTGAGGATCAACCCCCACCCCCACTTTCCACCCCCTCACTCCCCCCCCCCTTGCCAAGCCACCTGAACATTTTGAAACTTTTGTTGGTCCTATAATTACTGGTGACACATTTAATTTTTAATCTTTTATTTACAGCTTCAAATATTCAAGATATTGTATATCTAATGTCTAAAAAATAGTGAAGAGCAAAAAAGCTGTGAATAAGGGGTCCTTATGTTATTATTCAAGAGACCATAATTTTCCTGCTGAGAATGAATATAACTCGGTATATCACTATCATTTAGGTCAGATGGCCAGACTGCACACTCCGTCGTCAGCGAGTCAAATGCAGAACCTAAATTAAAGGCGCTCCATAAGCGAAATTTGTGGTATTTTGTTTGATAGTTATTGCCAATCTGTCAATAAAAAGATCGATTATAATAAATGAATAAAGGGGTTAAATGTGTTTTGATATTTTTAATAATACTTTTTATCTCTGTAAAGGGGCAACATTTTAATCTTTACAAAGAAGATCTGGAAGATGGGAGAGAGCACATCATTGTAAGTCATGGCAATGGCTCGGATTCAATAGTAAGTTTTGCCGTGCAGGGCCCATTTCAAAGATGCCCTTTAATTAAATGTGGGGTGGCTCGCACACTACATTCCTACTTTAACAGTTTAAGAAGCTTTTAATTAAAAGCTGGGAAAACAAGGTTAGGCAGAGGTAATGGCCTTTTAAGTATGAAAACGTTATATGTAGGGTTGTAGGCCCCAACTTTGCCTTTAAGAGAAAATTAGAATGGCATATGCGCGCGAAGCGCGTGCATTTTCACAATTTTGTCTTTTTAGGGCGATATTTGTGTTACTTTCTTTAGTGAAAAGATTAGATATATAATCTTTGAAGAAATACTTTTTTAATGTTGAAAGGGCAGGTTCCAACTCTAAAAAGGGCACTTGTCCCCTTGAGCACTTTTCCATCTGAAAAAGGGCAATTGTCTTCTCTGAAAAAGGCACTTTTTAAACTTCTGAGAAAAGTGGGGGGGGGGGCACGTGCCCCCTGTGCCACCGGTTCCGCCGCCTATGACCATGTCATTTCTACAAAGATAAGACAAAGTTTTAAACTTGAATATCTCCTTAACGGAATAAGAATTTTAAATGCTCTCACCATTTTGTTGATGGTTTCAAATTTTAAATTGTAAAAAAGAGTTGGATGATAATTTTTAATATTAGAATAATATCAATTATGACCTGAAAGGCATGATACTAAAAATACCAGTAAGTCCTCTAAATGGACTAAATCTAAGAAATAAATGAACATCGTGGTGTATATGATAATTTCTACACAAAATCGCAGCGAGCCGAGCAACTGTTTTTAAAGAACTTCTTATCTAGGAGCGTTTTGCATAAAAAAAATTACCAAAATGATCCTTACTTCAAAACCGAACAAACCATAGGCGGCGAAATCGCCCCGATCATGATCGGGGCAAAGATTTGCCCAACAGTGGTCCGACCAAGGTTATATAACAATTATTCATGTAATATTAGGCCTTTATAATATCAGTGTAATGTTTTAATGTAAACTAACGAACACTCTTCGTTTTCGTAAGAGTTCACGATCAATATTTCACGAAAAATACTATTTCAAAATAGCCATGGTGCACTGCGGGGTACGCTGTGTTAAGTTCGCTGTAACTATAAGCCTACACACCATAGCCCTTTTATAAAGAAATCTGAACTTGATGGATTACCATCTCCACACAATGTATAAGTCAACGGAGTAGGATTCTCAACAAACCTAGAAATATATGCGAATTTGTTAAGGGGGAGGGGGTCGTTAAATTATTGAAAATTTTGGCAACATTTCCCGAAAGTTGAAGAAAATTCGCAAAAGTGAAGGAAAATCCCAGAAAATGATGAAAATTTCCCAAAAATGTAAGAAAATTTTGCAAAAAATGAAGAAAGTTATACGATAATGATACAAATTTCCCAAAAAGAAAGTAGATTTCTCGCAATAGGAAGGAAATTCCCCGAAAATTGAATTTAAACTATAATTAGCTTGTTAGAAGTATGTTATCGTGTAATTTTACCGAGAATAAGCTAAATGTCTGCGATACTAATAACAAGAATTTCAAAATAATAAGGCTACCTAGAGTCTAAAAGAATTTATCCCCATGGCAATATTGTTGTTAACCCACTCAGAAATGCAAAAATAAAGTCCTTACAAAAAGCTAAAACCACAGAGCTTCCCCCTCCCCGGACTTAATTCCACCCCTACCGGGCTTCGCCCTTTACCCCACCAGGGCCTTTAAGCGGGCCCCTGGACCCCACGCCGTTTGGGTTCACGCTTCGTGTGAACATGGTCGGCCCAATAACTTAAACCTTCCGCCGCCTCTGCAACTAAGATGAGGAAGGTTTTCGATGTGTTATGGTGGATTTTTCGGGGAAAAGCCTCTGTGGCGAAACGATATAACCAATTTCCATGATGTGATTCATACATACACGGGTGAATGTAAATACACTACAGCTGTATAATGAACCATTGTGAATCGAATATAAATGTGATAATTGATGGACCATTAAGACGAGTATATGATGAGACATTCTGAGGTGCACTGTACCTGGAAGCCTGGGAGTTACACACGTGAGGTGGGACGATTCTGAAGCTAACAACGTTACGTTAACATAACTCACCAACCGAATTTCAATTCCATTTAGACAAGATTAAGTTGCGTTTCAAATAGTTTTTAGACCGATATAAATTGATTGAGTGCTTTCAAAAAGTGTCGTGGTAATCATACGTTTAGGTTACCAGGTTATGGTATTGGCTTGCCAGAATACAGTACATTCGCACCCTCATACTCCATACGCGCCCTGTCTACACCTTAAAGACATCTCGTTTCAAAAGAAAATTAATTGACCCGTGTCACCAATAAATCCTATACACCATTAACGTCACTCCGCGGCAGTAATTGATTGGTTGATGGGAACAAATATTTCGGCCAATCAGAAACTTTGATATCTGGCCTTTCAACTTATATGTTGTATGTCTTATTGCTAAATTTAGACAAGGTTGCCCATATGAATGATGGCAAACAATTATGCTTAATGATAGTTGATAATAGTACCACGTTTTATTGCATGAATGATTATCCGTATTTGTTTTTATAAATCTGTTATCTCCATTAGGATAATCAAAAAAATAGTGACCCACCCAAGTGCTGGTCATTAAATTTGCCATCAGTTGATAAAATTGTCCTTTTTCGAAGGATATTAACACAAAATAAACAGATAAATTGCGATCGGTTTTCTTATTAAATTAAATCATAGTCATGTAGTGTGACACCCATGCACTCTCCAGTTGGTCAATCAAATAAACAATGTTATGAACACATTTGCAAAAACTATTTTAAAATCTAATAATCAGTGTACAGGACATGATTCAGCAGTGGTGTAGATGAATCACGTCCTGTACATTGTCGTATAAATTCTGGCACCCTCAAATATAATTTTGGACCAAAATAAAATGTATGCCCCAAATAATGATAAAGTATAAAAGAAATTAAACTGTTTATATATATATATATATATATATATATATATATATATATATATATATATATATATATATATATATATATATATATAAATATATATATATATATATATATATATATATATATATATATATATATATATATGTATGTGTATATATATTATATATATATATATATATATATATATATATATATATATATTTTAAGACATGATTATTCATATACAAACAACGTTAACCACAGTGATAGTTCAGCAGAAGAAGCAGAAGTTATGCCCTCATGCGTGCGTGGTGTAAATGAAGGAAATTCCATTTCTTTTTTAATGAGGAGCTGAAACTACTATCCGTATCTAAGGAAAGGTATTGTTCCATGAATACTTTCAGCAGTGAACCCCGCCGTGCTGGAAACGTCATTTTCGGTTTGCAATTCCCCCTATTGATCACGAGAAATCTGCAAGGTTATCAATCACACATTCGCCGTACCAAACATAGGCATACATGTGTTATCGATAACATCATAGATATCTCGCAATAAGGTGACGTTACCAGCACGGCGGCGTTTACTTTTGAATTCATTTATGGGACGATATCTTTCCTTTAAGTGTCTTGACTTGTAGGCCTATTGATTATGGTGTACAGTACTTAGGTAGTGGTCACCTCTCGGGGTGGGGGGATCTAAAAAGAATTCCCGGTCACAAGTAGAACAATTGCACTATTCTAAAATCCACCACTGACGTTGCTGATGAACGGAAAATTTCGTTCGTTCATAGGCAATCTTTTGCGAGGACTGTTAATTTCAACTACTTTCCCTAGAATTTTGTAGAAAAGAGTAGGTTTAGGAAGATTAGGCCAAAATACATATTTTTCTCTGCCCGTACGAAATATACAGAGCATTATTCAGTTCCTCACATGCGCCCTCTTTCCGTAAGTTTCAGCGGGTCGTCTGCTAAGAAGGGTTTGAAGAGGGTTTGAAGTATCTATAAATACAAATGAAACCGATACATTTTGATAGATTTTCTTATTTAACAAAAAGTTTTTTTCCAAATCATGTGGTGTAAAATTTGCTTCTTTTTTTGCAATTTCCTTCATTTTCGTAAAATGTCCTTCATTTTCAGGAAATTTGTTTTAATTTTTGGGCAATTTCCTTCATTTTCATGAAATTTGCTTCAAGTTTTGTGCAATTTCCTTCATTTTCGTGAAATTGTCTTTAAATCTTATGCAATTTTCTTCATTTTTCGGGAAAATTCTATCACTTTCAGAAAGATTTTTCTTCGTTTTTTGGGAAATGTTGCAAAGTTTTACCAATATTTCTAATAATTTTACGATCCCCCCGTTACAAATAGTTTTTGTTTCGTGATTATAGACTTATACATTTTTGTACAGAAAGTTTGTTGAAACAAATGATCGAATCTGGTCCCTTAATATCAAATATTTTCCAATGCTGCTGTATGAACTCATAACTTTACCAACATATTTATAATTCTTGGCAAAATGTTGATGTAACTTATGTATCCAAGCAGTTCTGCCCGAAAAGGGGTAACGTTTATCTATAATTACTGCTGAGAAGTAGAACAGATTGAGAGTGGGTTTAGGAAGATTAGGACAGAATACATATTTTCTCTCTGCCCGTGCGAAATATAGAGAGCATTAATCAGTTCCTCACTTGTGCCCTCTTAACGTAAGTTTCAGCGTGTCGTCTGCTAAGAAGGGTTTAATACGCTTTATGATCAGCGAATCAGTGATGGATTTAGAGCCTAGAGAGTGGTTAGAGTGGATAAAGAAGAGACGTATGAAGTACGGGAGTCCTTTGCCCGATTGCATACCTTCTGTCCGGTTACGAGAGAAAATTGGGAAATTATCCATATAAACATTTCAAAATTGAATAATAGTTTGAAACTTTATCGGAAATTTGGTAACATTTCCTGACAATTGAAAAACATTGGCCGCCAAAATTTAAGAAAACATCCCAAAAATTAAAGAAATGTCCCAAAAAATGACACAGTAATTGTTGTAAAAAGTTAAAGGATATTTTCCGGTTAGTAGCAAAGTTTCATGGAAACTTTACCAGTTCCATCTGGAAACTTTACTAGTTCCACCTGAAAACTTTACCAGTTCCACCTGGAAACTTTACCAGTTCCACCTGGAAACTTTACCAGTTCCACCTGGAAACTTTAACAATTCCACCTGGAAACTTTAACAGTTCCATCTGGAAACTTTAACAGTTCCACCTGGAAACTTTACCAGTTCCACCTTGAAATATTGGGGGAAGAGACCTCCCCCTCTCCAGGAGAGGTTTCTCTTCCTACTTTAAGCACTCTGGCGAGTTATGGGTTCAGGTTTCAATACAGGTCATTAATCGGTTTCGTTCATCACTCATTCTATCAATGATAGGAGGGGGAGAAGTAGAGGGGGAGAAGTAGAGGGGGACCCCTTTTTTTGATATTATATATATATATATATATATATATATTTATATATATATATATATATATATATATATATATATATATATATATATATATATATATATATATATATATATATATATATATGTATAAACATATATATATATATATATATATATATATATATATATATATATATATATATATATATATATATATATATATATATATATATATATATATATATATATATATATATATATATATATATATATATATATATATATATATATATATATATATATATATATATATATATATATATATATATATATATATATATATATATATATATATATATATATATCATTTAATACTATGGCAATAACAATCTCAATTTGCCCGAACAAGCATTTCTTGAGACATAATAACAAGATGATGGGCTAAGAAAGGGTAGTCACCCCAAATAACACCACCACCACCACAACAGAAAAAAATACAATATCAAAGACGCCCAGAGTTAGTAAACAAAAAATGATGAATGTTGACTTTAGATTTGTGAACAGAATTGGAGCTAATCATCCCCTCGCGGGCAAACCGTTCCACTAACTATTCGCGAAAAGCTCAAATGACGCATATCAATTCGTGAGAACTTTATGTGGTCGATTTAAAACTGTTACCAGGCGTAACATGCGGATCAGCTTTAACATTATGTTAAAGCATCACTATACGATGTACCCTGAATCACATCCTGATACTCTTTTCAACGAGCCTGGCTAATGGAACCTTATTAAAAGCAATTGAAATTGGCATAACAGCTTTGAAATGAAGTCTGCAGAATGAATCAGTGCTGCAGTGGCAAGCTAGTTTCAACCAATCAAAACACGCGAATTGAAATCTAAGGGTGTAGGTTAGAGACAATAACTGGCCTTTAAAGTATACTCCACTTTTAAAATTGGGGTGGCTGGCACATAGCAACTTTCTGTCTTACTATTTTTAATCTGTCAAGAAAAAGATAAGCTATAATATTAATAAGGGGACTGCATGTCTTAAATATTTGAAAGACCAGTCAAGTTTTATCTCTGTAAACGAGTTCTTTTTCAACTTTGCCAAGAAGGTGGAGGAAGCACGTCAGTCTATGCAGTGGCGTGGTGGCAGGAGCCAGGAGGATGGGGAGGGGGAACTTAACACAGCGATGCTTTCTGAGAGGGCGCCAAGTGCTCAAGGGGGCTCCAAAATCGTCCTGAGAACATATTTTATAGGCCCTGAGAAAATGTACGTATTGATCAATACCTTTTCCCTATGCTATATTAAGCACGTTATAATCAATTTTTTGAGTCCAAAAGTGCATGAATTTTCCACAGAAAAGACCAAATTTGTAGGTCTACGCCCGAACCCCACAATTGGCACTCGAGCTCGGACAGTATTACCGATGCATAGCGATAGCTTGTTGGCAATATTTAATATCTGTCCCTACCATGAAGGGCAAACAATTTGATTGAGTACAGTTGGTAAAAGAAGTCTTTCAAGAGGGCGCCGAATGCTCACAGGGGCGTAAAATTGTCATGAGAAATATAGTGTTATATACGTTTTATTCTCACGGTCGTAAATGTGTTTTTTTTTCTTAAAGCTTTATCAAAAACATAGACCCCAAATAAAGACATATATTATCTTTATTCTTACATCAAAAACATGAAAACTATTCCTAGACCCCAACTAAAGACATTGTAGTGAATGGCATCATTCCAATATTCCTTTGAACAAACTTTAGTAGACTCACGCCAAATTACGTTACTAGCCTCCTGGGACTTCGCCTCATGGGAGCCTACCAGGACGTCGACCCTGAATCTAACACATTATTAATACATTTTGCTATCAAATCGAGGGCTTTGCCTCCACCTGCAGCTTCCATAGATGTGACAGGGCTTCCCGTAAAATCCTTGGTCTCCGGTCCCCACCAGGGCTTGCCCCTACAGTTTGACAGTATGGCTCAAGTTGACAATTTTAAGCAAGACCCATTTTGGCCCTCAATTTTGAATACTTTCCGAAATCATTTTCTTCCCTCAGGAAATCTTGATTTCCGGGAAATCTTCAATTTCTGAAAAATCTCGGTGCTTCAATTTTCAGGAAATTTCCTTCATTTTGGGGATATTTTCTTCAATGTTTGGGAAGTCTTCTTCAATTTTCGGGAAATTTCTTTCATTTTGTGGACAGTTTCTTCAATTTTGTAGAAGTTTTCTTAAATTTTAAAGAAATTTCCCTTCATTTTCGTGAAATTCGCTTCCAGTATCGTAAAATTTCCATTATTTTGGGGATGTATTTGATTTTGTGGAAATTTTCTTCGTTTTGGGGATATTTTTGGTGAATTTTCTTCTTATTTTTCTACAATTAGATGGAAATTTTCCTAATTTTTGTGAAATGTTTTTCAATTTTTGTGAAAATCATGTTGCTTTCATTTTCGTGACATTTCCTCATTTTGGAGATATTTTCTTCAATTTTTTGGGGGAGGGGGAGCGCTAAAGTGCCCTTGCCCCCGAGTAAAACATGCACACCACGCGACAAGGGGCTGGGTATACATCGCATGTTTGCCCTAAGCCCCATTTTAAAGATGTGCCACTAACTAGTGGAAATGGGGTGGCTCGCGAACCGTATAGCAAGGACCGTTATTGGAAGAGTTTTGATAAAAGTATAAGCTGTAGCGGCAGAAAGTTGAATTATTATAATTAGCTTCATCTGTGAAATTTATCCAGGCATTACAAAGAAAATAGTAAGTCCTTTAGCGACTGAAAGCAACAAGGATTAAGTTACCAAGGAGGTGAGTTATATTGTGGAAATATTTAAGCAGTTTAGAAATAAATTCGAAGAAATCAATTATGTTAATGAAAAGAGTTTCAAGCAGAGCAGGAGTCAGGTAGTAGGTAGAGCGCACGACTGAGATGCTGGAGGTACCCAGTCCAAGCCTCAGAAAGGACTAACCAGTTTTTCCACAAATATGCAGACAGATAAGCCAATCATCAAAGCGGAAGTACGTCGTTTGCAGCTCCTCGTCCAGCTCTTGAGAGAAGTGGCAAGGGGTTGAATGGCGCTCGCCGTCCTTTGTCGGTAGGAGTCACACCCTACCTGGTTTCTCTGAACACTTCTCGAAAAGAGTTGGGTGTCCATCCCGTCCCGGTTGCACGAGACTGGCATCTACTATGCAGGCTAATAGCTTGGCGTCTATGCTCCGTATGGGAGTCTTGCCGAGTTCCCGTAAGGATCATGTACAAAATCTGCACCTCCAGATCTGCGTATATTATGTCATCCATTGCATTAAAAATGGCCGCTGAGAGAATTCATGAATCCCAACACACACCAAAAAAACCCAAACTGAGTGCCGTTTTGATAAAAGTGTGAAATTATTAACATGAAATTGAAAGAAAATGCGTAAAATTGTTGAAAATTTTGTTCGATTTTCGCAACACTTCTGTAAAAATTTCTCGAATTGACAGCTTGCTTTACTGGAAAGTGAAGAATTTTCCTCAAACTTTAAGAAAATTTCCCCGAAATTTATCAAGATTTCACCAAAGAGCTTCAAACTCTTTGATTTCACGAAAATGAAGAAAATTTCCCCAAAATAAAGATTTCCTGAAAATTGACGAAGATTTCCTTAAAATTCATGAAAATCCCGCAGAAGTTTAATACTTTTTTTGAGGGAGGGGATGTTTTTTTCAGGGGGAAAGCTCCGCCTCCCCCCTAAGACACGCCACTGCTTTCTTTATTACTATTCATACACACAAATTAAATGCCACGACAGCCTTTTTATAAAGTGTGTTCTTGTCTGTATTTGGTCGCGTTCCAACAGGGAAATAAGTCTCCATGTAACATTAGGGTTACATAAGCAAAGAAGATAAAGGTTGGCAGTTGTGAAAGATTTGATTTTTTCAGGATGAAAAAGTTAATTGTAGGGTTGTTTGTGTCCAAGTGTGTGCAAAGGCGTCGCGAGAGTCGGACATATTAAAGGGGGAAGGGGGGGGGGGGGGTTGTCAACTAAATTTGCAAGATTTTTTTCAAAATACCCGAATTTGAGGTAGCATGGGTTTCATATAATAATATTTGTAGTATGCTACAAGTTATGTATTATGAAGGGTCTGGAATGGGGCATGTTGAACTCCAACCCCATGATGACATTGAATCAGTTCTTATGTTTGCTGATGATGTCGGTCTCATTTCAGTTCTTATGTTTGCTGATGATGTCGGTCTCATTTCAGTTCTTATGTTTGCTGATGATGTCGGTCTCATTTCAGTTCTTATGTTTACTGATGATGTCGGTCTCATTTCAGTTCTTATGTTTGCTGATGATGTCGGTTTCATTTCAGTTCTTATGTTAGCTGATGATGTCGGTCTCATTTCAGTTCTTATGTTTGCTGATGATGTCGGTCTCATTTCAGTTCTTATGTTTGCTGATGATGTCGGTCTCATTTCAGTTCTTATGTTTGCTGATGATGTCGGTCTCATTTCAGTTCTTATGTTTGCTGATGATGTCGGTCTCATTTCAGTTCTTATGTTTGCTGATGATGTCGGTCTCATTTCAGTTCTTATGTTTTCTGATGATGTCGGTCTCATTTCAGTTCTTATGTTTGCTGATGATGTCGGTTTCATTTCAGTTCTTATGTTTAGCTCATGATGTGATGGTCTCATTTCAGTTCTTATGTTTGCTGATGATGTCGGTCTCATTTCAGTTCTTATGTTTGCTGATGATGTCGGTCTCATTTCAGTTCTTATGTTTGCTGATGATGTCGGTCTCATTTCAGTTCTTATGTTTGCTGATGATGTCGGTCTCATTTCAGTTCTTATGTTTGCTGATGATGTCAGTCTCATTTCAGTTCTTATGTTTGCTGATGATGTCGGTCTCATTTCAGTTCTTATGTTTGCTGATGATGTCGGTCTCATTTCAGTTCTTATGTTTGCTGATAATGTCGGTCTCATTTCAGTTCTTATGTTTGCTGATGATGTCGGTCTCATTTCAGTTCTTATGTTTGCTGATGATGTCGGTCTCATTTCAGTTCTTATGTTTGCTGATGATGTCGGTCTCATTTCAGTTCTTATGTTTTCTGATGATGTCGGTCTCATTTCAGTTCTTATGTTTGTTGATGATGTCGGTCTCATTTCAGTTCTTATGTTTGTTGATGATGTCGGTCTCATTTCAGTTCTTATGTTTGCTGATGATGTCGGTCTCATTTCAGTTCTTATGTTTGCTGATGATGTCGGTCTCATCTCAGTTCTTATGTTTGCTGATGATGTCGGTCTCATTTCAGTTCTTATGTTTGCTGATGATGTCGGTCTCATTTCAGTTCTTATGTTTGCTGATGATGTCGGTCTCATTTCAGTTCTTATGTTTGCTGATGATGTCGGTCTCATTTCAGTTCTTATGTTTTTCTGATGATGTCGGTCTCATTTCAGTTCTTATGTTTGTTGATGATGTCGGTCTCATTTCAGTTCTTATGTTTGCTGATGATGTCGGTCTCATTTCAGTTCTTATGTTTTCTGATGATGTCGGTCTCATTTCAGTTCTTATGTTTGCTGATGATGTCGGTCTCATTTCAGTTCTTATGTTTGCTGATGATGTCGGTCTCATTTCAGTTCTTATTGTTTGCTGATGATGTCGGTCTCATTTCAGTTCTTATGTTTGCTGATGATGTCGGTCTCATTTCAGTTCTTATGTTTTCTGATGATGTCGGTCTCATTTCAGTTCTTATGTTTGTTGATGATGTCGGTCTCATTTCAGTTCTTATGTTTGCTGATGATGTCGGTCTCATTTCAGTTCTTATGTTTGCTGATGATGTCGGTCCCATTTCAGTTCTTATGTTTGCTGATGATGTCGGTCTCATCTCAGTTCTTATGTTTGCTGATGATGTCGGTCTCATTTCAGTTCTTATGTTTGCTGATGATGTCGGTCTCATTTCAGTTCTTATGTTTGCTGATGATGTCGGTCTCATTTCAGTTCTTATGTTTGCTGATGATGTCGGTCTCATTTCAGTTCTTATGTTTGCTGATGATGTCGGTCTCATTTCAGTTCTTATGTTTTCTGATGATGTCGGTCTCATTTCAGTTCTTATGTTTGTTGATGATGTCGGTCTCATTTCAGTTCTTATGTTTGCTGATGATGTCGGTCTTATTTCAGTTCTTATGTTTTCTGATGATGTCGGTCTCATTTCAGTTCTTATGTTTGTTGATGATGTCGGTCTCATTTCAGTTCTTATGTTTGCTGATGATGTCGGTCTCATTTCAGTTCTTATGTTTGCTGATGTATCGGTCTCATTTCAGTTCTTATGTTTTCTGATGATGTCGGTCTCATTTCAGTTCTTATGTTTGTTGATGATGTCGGTCTCATTTCAGTTCTTATGTTTGCTGATGATGTCGGTCTCATTTCAGTTCTTATGTTTGCTGATGATGTCGGTCTCATTTCAGTTCTTATGTTTGCTGATGATGTCGGTCTCATCTCAGTTCTTATGTTTGCTGATGATGTCGGTCTCATTTCAGTTCTTATGTTTGCTGATGATGTCGGTCTCATTTCAGTTCTTATGTTTGCTGATGATGTCGGTCTCATTTCAGTTCTTATGTTTGCTGATGATGTCGGTCTCATTTCAGTTCTTATGTTTGCTGATGATGTCGGTCTCATTTCAGTTCTTATGTTTTCTGATGATGTCGGTCTCATTTCAGTTCTTATGTTTGCTGATGATGTCGGTCTCATTTCAGTTCTTATGTTTGCTGATGATGTCGGTCTCATTTCAGTTCTTATGTTTGCTGATGATGTCGGTCTCATTTCAGTTCTTATGTTTGCTGATGATGTCGGTCTCATTTCAGTTCTTATGTTTGCTGATGATGTCGGTCTCATTTCAGTTCTTATGTTTTCTGATGATGTCGGTCTCATTTCAGTTCTTATGTTTGTTGATGATGTCGGTCTCATTTCAGTTCTTATGTTTGCTGATGATGTCGGTCTCATTTCAGTTCTTATGTTTGCTGATGATGTCGGTCTCATTTCAGTTCTTATGTTTGCTGATGATGTCGGTCTCATCTCAGTTCTTATGTTTGCTGATGATGTCGGTCTCATTTCAGTTCTTATGTTTGCTGATGATGTCGGTCTCATTTCAGTTCTTATGTTTGCTGATGATGTCGGTCTCATTTCAGTTCTTATGTTTGCTGATGATGTCGGTCTCATTTCAGTTCTTATGTTTGCTGATGATGTCGGTCTCATTTCAGTCCTTATGTTTTCTGATGATGTCGGTCTCATTTCAGTTCTTATGTTTGTTGATGATGTCGGTCTCATTTCAGTTCTTATGTTTGCTGATGATGTCGGTCTCATTTCAGTTCTTATGTTTGCTGATGATGTCGGTCTCATTTCAGTTCTTATGTTTGCTGATGATGTCGGTCTCATCTCAGTTCTTATGTTTGCTGATGATGTCGGTCTCATTTCAGTTCTTATGTTTGCTGATGATGTCGGTCTCATTTCAGTTCTTATGTTTGCTGATGATGTCGGTCTCATTTCAGTTCTTATGTTTGCTGATGATGTCGGTTCAGTTCTTACGTTTGCTGATGATGTCGGTCTCATTTCAGTTCTTATGTTTGCTGATGATGTCGGTCTCATTTCAGTTCTTATGTTTGCTGATGATGTCGGTCTCGTTTCAGTTCTTATGTTTGCTGATGATGTCGGTCTCATTTCAGATAGTATTCAGGGCTTAGAACGTAATGTTAATAAATTGCAATCTTTCTGTGAGCTAAGTGGTATGAAAATTAAATCTTAAAAACACAAAAGCCGTTGTTTTTAACAATAGCAAGCGGCTAAGTATGAAACGTGGTATTTTAATAGCCAAAAAATTGATTGCGTTTCTTATTATAAGTATCTAGGTCTATTACTTTCTACTATAATTATTTGGAGTAAAGCTATTAACTTTATCTATCCAAGGTGAAAAAACTTTAAATATTATTCATTCTTCGTTACATTTTATTGTTGAAGCAAGTTTTAAGATTTATGCTAAAGTATTCGATACTATGGTTTTGTTATGTTTTGTGTTATGGTCAGAAATTTGGGACCATACACTTTATCCTAATATTGAAAAGGTGCAAGTTGATTATTTTAAATGCTTTCTTGGTGTCAAGAAAGGTGCTCCAGGATGTGCTGTTCTTGGAGACTGTGGTCGACATACACTGTTTATCCATACTGTTATTAAATGTATCATTACATGCATTACAGAATCAGCCCTTTGAAGACTACTCCATCCTGGTGTTGTGTGCCTGTGGCATTCTAGTGACCGCATGAACGATTACGTGACATTGACTAGCAGTCACTAAAAAATTTCGAATATAAGTTAATCACCTATTGGTAATATTAAGATTATAAAAAAGTTCTATTTTTGCTAGTTTTTGATGCTCTGGGCACAACTTAAAAATTAAAGAAGGTATACAAAAGAAAAAAAAACTTACAGAGTTTGTCGTATATGTCCTTAATGTGATAGTTCAAATGTCAAAGATAAATTTCATGTCCTGGCCGTTTGCATTAGTTATGATAATTTTAGAAGTTCTTGTCTAATATTTCACTACATCATACATTTCATAATTGTGTAATGCACCCTAAGTAGAAAAAGTACATATCTGATATTGCAAATTTTCTTCTACAGGCTATGGAATTAGAAGCGATTGTCTTAAAGAACACAAATCTTGTATATTTTTTTTTGTAATTCCCCTCTCAATTGATGTACAGGTATGTGATGTTGTTATTGTGCTATCAGCCAGAGACCTGAAACAGACAGAATCAGAGTGCAGGGCAAGGGTGAAGTAGCCTCCCTTTGCTCCACCATCGTTAGTTGAGATTCTATCAGGAGATTGGGTATGTAGTGGTGCAACTTAACTCTTTGGGAACCAAGCAAAAATTCCTTAAAAATTCACCTGTTTTCTTTGGGCCTGTGAAATATATATTTTGCTCTGGCCATGGGCAGATGGGGTTTATATGGGTACCCAATCTATACATATTGTATGTTGATTAAGGGATTCGTAGCAACACAAAAAAAATCCTATCTTCTCGATAACTCTCCCTATGCCCCCCCCCCCCCTCCCATCCAACGAAGAAAAGATTGATTAAAAGACTGCTGCAACATGGTTAGAGCAAAGGGTCCA
>JAIGNY010001765.1:0-95000 GCA_020152595.1 Chiridota heheva
TATATATGTATACATATATATGTATATGTATATATGTAAATTCTATATATCACTGTCGATTCAGCTCTTTCTTCCAGCAATTCATCGTAGATTCCAGCAGATATCCATTTCTATCTCATTACCCACATATACATATATGTGGGGATAATATATTGTAGCCACTTTGTTGTATAGGCAAATAACTGCCTATAATTCCTACACTACATGGTCACCCCCCTCCTCCTCTACCCCACCCCCTCCCCCTCCTACTCATATGATGACCTCATATTAGGGGTAGGGTCATACGTTTTGGAACGGGACAAAATTGTGTGATTTTTGCGTCTGTGTGTGTGTGCGTGTGTGAGATGGCTTCAGTATGCATACAACTCCAGATGGCTTCACTTTGCATGAATATATTGTAAATGGCTCCACTTTGCATTTCCCTCAAAACAGCAAAGTTGAATGCCAAATGTTTTTGTGTAATACCTTGCAAGACTCCAGGGGATGAGTTCCCAAAGTATTATAGATGCCATGAGATGTCTACATTGGGAAGTGGGTGGTCCCACTTTGTAGGGTAAAAACAATGGTCTCACTTTGGTTGATACACGTGATTTTGTGTGTGTGAGGGTGTTTGTGTGTGAGTGTGTGTGGGTGTGTGCGTGTGCGTATGCAACAATCAATTTTGTGTCGCTCATAATCTAAAAACTGTAATACACACATGAACCAAAATTGGTGGACCCGGAACTTTTGTCTCCAAGGTTTTGGAATACAACAGGTCAAATGGGACATGCTTTAGGTGAGGCTGTATCTTTTGAAGGAATTACTTAGTATGTTTACAAATTGCAAAAGGTGGGTAGGATTTAACATTCTAATGTAAAATAAACATGATTGGAGGTCAAAACTTATGGGTCAAACAAGTGCTTTTTAAACAAAATTTTGCGCCATTTTAAACTAAAAAATTACAAGACCAATACCAACCCTATGTTGTACCATGATACCTTAATACATGAATTTGTGTTCCGTGGACTATGGGGGGAAAAGGTCAAAGGTCACAGAGCTATTGACCACTTTTTACCATTTCCCCTATATATACGGTTATGAAATGGCAGTGTGACGTGAACATGAATGGTGTCATACAGTAGGATACGATAAATGTGAAAAATTTAAGAAGTTGTTTCAGTGATTAGGGTCAGGGGTCAAATATGTGATTTTAGGGGGTAATTAAGTGCTAATTTGTACAATTTTGTGCCAAAAGTCACAGAGCTATAGTGACCCTGTTAGCTATTTGCCTGTAAGCTTAAGGTGATGGGATCAACAACTCTATGGATTACTTTTTACGATTTTGTTCATCCGAAAAAAGTAAATAAATTCGAAGCAAAATAACAGCTGGTACTGGTACTTGAATTTGAATTGCAGACTCATTGCCACTATGTTTACAAAGGAAACCCTACTGAGGTAAGAGGAGTTACATTCTATGTTTCCAAATTGTTTTTAATTTCAATGGATCATATTCAAAGGGCTGTGTTGCACAGTTTTTATCTTTACTTTTTAAAGTCTTGAAAATGTACTCACTAAGGTGGGCCAGTTGGAATCTTTCAAATAAAGTTTTCTGATGGAATGTAATGACAACTATTTTTGATTTCTTACCTTGACAGCTTGATAGGTATCATAAAGAACTAAAGAAACTATTTTAGAAATGTCTGAGCAATCACTATAACACTGTAATATTTGATACTTTCAACAGTTGTATTCCCGTCACCCATCCAGCCACAAAATATTTATAAGCCTCAAGCTTTTAGTAGGCTTCCAAAGATTGTCAGTGTAGTATGACTGTGTGTTAACAAGGTAATGACCTCCGCCAACTAACTGACTAAGTTGGACGGAGGTTATGTTTTCGCCTTCGTTTGTTTCTTTGTTTGTCATCAAGATATCTCAAAAATTGATGATTGGAATTTAAATCAAATTTGATGTGTTGTTTTGTTAATGCTTAAGGAAGAAGTGATTAAACTTTGAGATATATTGGAAAAGGGGAAGGATGAAAATGGGGGGTGGGACATTTTGTCTGTCATTAAGATATCACAAGAACTGATTAATGGATGCGGATCAAATTTGATGTGTTGTTTTGTAACTGCTATGTAAAGAGGAGATTCAAATTTGAGACGTATTTGAGTAAGGGAAGGGCAAAAAGGAGGGGGTGCGGGTATTTTAGGGTGTGTTTGTTGGTCATCATCATATCTCAAGAAGTAGTTACTGGAATGTGATTAAATTTGGTGTGTGGTTTTGCTTCTGCTTAAGAAAGAAGTGATTAAAATTTGAGCTATATTGGAGGAGGAAAAGAGTGCAAATTGGGGTGGGGACAATCATGTCATCAAGATGTCTGAAAAACTGATGACTGGATTTAGATCACATTTGGTGTGTCCTTTTGTTTCTGCGTTAGGAACAATTGAGTAAAATTTGGGACGTATTGGAATAGGGAAGGGCGAGAATGGAGAGGTGTAAATATTTTAGGGCAAGATTTATCAATACTTAGTTAAAAAATTCCAATGGAATGTGTTGAACAATGAACTCGTGCCATGAAAGAACAGCCATACAATTAATTTTCTGGACTCGAAGAAAATCAAGTGGTCACTTATATCAAAGAAATCAAAACAATTGGTTTCTGTCATGGATGAAAATGATGGAATGTGAATCTGCCCTGTATAGAGCTCAAACAATGAATGCTTAATAAAACTGATCACAAGTGATGATCATGAAGTGTTTAGAATGTAAATGGCAATAAAGACCAACAGTGAGAAATAGATTGTTTGGGGTTACAACTTGGTGGGTCGAGGATTTCTTGAGGTAGATTGCATTCCGGTGGGGAATGAAGAGGGGCGGAGGTATGCGCTCTGCGGAGTGCTACAATTCTAATTGTAAATTGATAAGCACTGTCAGGAACTTTCGATGGATTCGAAACTTCTTTATTGGGCTTAAACTAAGCTTATGGCAAATTATAGGGGTCATGCACATTAATCCTTGAACACTCAGTTATATATCGCTTTTTGTTCATCCATTAGATGTTGCACGTACTTAGATAAAGATGCTGATCCAGAAGAAGTTGTCATTTTGATTTCATGTGTACTAGAACAGTGTGTGATACGGTATATAATGCCAGTGGCGACGCAATGGGGTGGGGGCATCCCCACGAGATCGCATCCCCCCTCCCCACCACTTCCCCCACCCGAAAATTGTGTAAAGTGACATATTTTGTCCGATTTATAGGATCCCACCCCATTAAACAAATTTGCCTCTCGCTTCCACCCCCCCTCTCCCCCATGACTAGAATCCTGGTACCGCCACTGTATAATACACGGAGGGTACTAGTTCTACGAATGGATCCGTCGTGTTCTTTTGCCGTCCAACATTGGGTCGTAAACAAAAAAGGTCACGTGATATGACGACATGCACTTTCTCCATGGTGAGACAGGGCCTTTTTCAACAAGAATTTTCACTGGTGGACCAATTCTATGTTCGTTGATAGGAGGGGGCAGAGGCGTAAGAATCTAGCAGCGAAAGGCAGTTTCCTACCCCCGAGAGGATTTCACCTTCCCAGTTGTATGCTTCCTGCCCGGTTGGGAGGTCATATTCGCTGATTGGGTTGATGGAAATTTCCAGAAAACTTTCCGAAATTTGCACATTTTCCGCTAATTAGAAGAAATTTCCCAAAAATAAAGAAATGAAGAAAATTTTCCGAAAATGGAAGAAAATGTTCCAAAAATCAAAGACAATTGCACGCAAAGGAAGAAAAATGGAAGCAAATTTTCCAAAAATCGAAGAAAATTGCACGGAAAGAAAGATAATTCCCTGAAAAAGAAGAAAATTTCCCAAAAATTAAAGGACATTTTTTGAAAATTGGAAAAAAATGTTCGGAAATGAAGGTAATTTCCTGAAAATTTGCCAAAATATTTCAGAAAATGAGCAACATTGCCTGATAATTAGAGGAAATTTACCGAAAATTGAAAAAAACTGCCCAACAATAATGGAAATTTTCCGAAAATGGAAGAACTTCCGAATTTTCCTATGTACTTGATAGGCCAAATGACTCACCAGCACATATCTAAAAAACGCTTGTAATGAAATTATACCAGGGGCCGCGGAATATCCTGAGATTGGGGACACTGAATTTTACGGGAAGCCTTAAGTTTTTTTGAAAGCAAACGATGCGGCAGTATGGCACATAGCTGAAAGTGTGATTCCTCATACGTCACCCCAACTAACATTGAGAAAATTGATAGGTCTGAAAATTGCTGGTGACCTAAACTTTTTTGTTTTCTGTTTTGAATTTGCTGCAACCACGAAAATTTTAGAAGAATATGCAATTAAAATTAGGGCATTTACGACCAAAGTTAGGGAGAATTTGAATATTTCAGAACAAACATCCAGTCACTGATCGGAACAATACAATAGGCAGGTAGGACAAACATTCTGAAATATCAAAAAAATTTGGATAAAGATCTAGAAATAATGGAATTTTCGAACCATATTATAGAAATTTGTTCAACTATATTTCTTTACTTATACAGTCATACGTCATTGAGGTACAGTGTAATAACCCCAAGAAAATAACTGTATACAGGCTGACAGGTATATGCAGATATGTGCAAAAAGCGCGAGAAGTATTTACGGTTTGTTTCTCTTATACCAAGCTGAGTTGCTTGTCAGCTTGTGTTACTTTTAAAGTTTCTTTAACAAAAAGAATGTCGGGTATTAAGGCAGCTATATTAGGATAGAGGCAGTCTTTCAATATTTGAAAGAAAACTTTTTGAACTTTGCAAAAAAACTACAAAATAGGGGTGATGGGGGAAAGTTCTACCGCTTTAGTTTGGATGCTATGCTACTTTGTCTCTGGTAAATCATTTTGTTGGTTATCGTTCCGGGTCCTTGTCCCCTAAACAAAACAGTGCAGGCGTAGGAAAAAGGCAGGGGGAAGCGGGGGCGACCGCCCCACTCTCAAGAGTGGGAAAATCCCCCCCCCCTCCATTTTGGACATGTCATTTCTCCCCAAAGGTTCTGCGAGTTGGGGAGTAGGGAGAAGGAAATCAAACTTTTGACGTTTTTGAGAGGCTTAATTCAAAATAATTGGATCAATACTTCGAAAAGATTATGTTATGAAACGGTTATTATATTAGTCAGTTTGTCAGCAGTTTTCAAAAGGAAACATTCAATTTACTGATGTGCTACCCTCAAAACTTTCTTCCCATCGCATGTACACGTGTGTATTTGTGTTGGTACCTATCTGCCTATTACTTGGTTTTGTGTAGGCGTTCAGGACCATAATACAGCGCTTGAATAATGCAGTGCTTGTGAATATTCGCAAGAACAGAAGGAGAAATCAGACAAACTTGTGACAAGGGAGTTAGCAAGTGTATTTATCAGAAGCAATGAGAGAAGGCAGCGCTTTTTCGCTATGCCACGTGAATGAATAGACTGTGTTTACTATCAATGTTGTAAATAAGATGTAATCTATCAAAATTAAGCAAAAAACAAACAAAACAACTTATGACATTCTAAGGCTGCTGGTTGGTACTGAACTTAAACAAATTTACGCCCCTCCCACTTCTTAGAAACCGTTCAGGATCCTTAACAGTCTTGCTGAGTCTTAGAAATGTCGAGAATTACTTTAGAATATGCTTAAATTGAAATTTCAGGGACTTTGTTCCCGGGTCCTCTATTAGCAGATTAGGACTTCGCCTCTATGCCCCACTAGAATTCCTTAACACTCTTTCCCAATTTTTGAAAATATTCTTGCACCAGTCGATTCCAAGATTCCACACATGCTGTTAGAGTTTTCACAAACACTTGCCTTCCTCGGACCAATGGACATCAATCCTGGGGACCTGACATGCCTGAAGGAAGAAGTGGTCGCGGTATACATAGCATAGTGACTTTTTTTGGACAAGGAAAACATTTATGGTCCAAAAAACTCAGTCTTAGAAAGGCCCAAAAATAACCCATGCTACATTGAATATCTTCCAGGGCTTCGAGGGACCCCACCGAGGATTTTCCAGTGAGTTTTTCTAAACAAGCATGCGGGGACCGCGGAGCAATTTTTGAGGTGGGCATGATGGGGTCGAAAATAAAAAGCATCATAATATTCATATTTATGTAAACACTAACTCCCAATCATATTAGTAGACATGAGCATAAGAAGGGTCACCTCTCGAGGAGGGGGAAGGGAAGGGGGAAGTCAATTAAACTTTATTACTGATGTTGCTGCTATTCGGAAAATTTCCAATTTTTGGGAAATTTCCAAGCACTTTTCTTAATATTTCGGTGATGTGTTTGTCAATTTTGGGGAAATTTCCTTAATTTTTGTGCAATTTTCTTCGATTTTCAGGAAATCTCAGGCATTTCCCTTAGAATTTATCGACAATTTTAGGGCACTTCATGGGCCGCGGAGCAATATTTCGAAAGTTTTGACGTGATATTGCTACAAATATTTATATTGTTCAGTTGTTATGAAACATGAAAAACAAATACATGTGACTATGTCAGCGGCGCAGGAAGATGTTTGACATTCTGACATTTGGAGGCCAGATTTTATTTTTGTTTCAAAAATTTAAAAAGTGGATGAATCTTTGATCATGGTTCAAAACCTATCACTGTAAAGGAAGGGTGGAGGGTTTCTAAAACGATTGGAAATTTTGGTAAAATTTGGCAACATATTCCGAAATTTAAAGGAAAATTCCCGAAAATGAAGCAAATTTTACTACAAATGAAGCCAATTTCGCGAAAATGAAAATAATTTTGCGAAAATTGAAGGACACCTCCCAACTTGAAAAATTGAAGAAATTTGAAAAACATTTTCCCAAATGAAATTTCACGCGGGGTCTTAGCAGGTCCAAAAACTATTTGTAAAGAGGGAGAGGGTTCGTGAAATGTTTGGAAATTTTGGTAGATTTTGGCAATATTTCCTAAAAATTGAAGACAATTTCCCGAAAATAAAGGAAATTTTAAGAAAATTGAAGCAAATTCCATAAAAATGAAAAAAAATTTTAACGAAAATTGAAGGAGATATCTCGAAAATTAATAATTTCCATGCATAAAATCTGACTCTCCACAATTCGTTAGACCTTTATTCAATGAGTGGCCAAAATGGTACTTTCCCTCAATACAATTATTAAGGAGGGGTGAGGGAGGAAGGGAGGGGGGGTGCTTACCCTGGCTCGCCTAATTTCTTTGTTAGCTTGGAGTTTAAGATGATGTTGAATTGTATTTAACTAAATATTTTGCCAACATTATTCACGTTTACAGTTCTCGTGGCCTTCACTTCTTTTAGAAATAATCACGCCCTAATCAGAAGGAATATTTTATCTAATTTTTTTCTAAATATCAGTTTCTTGTGGACATGATCCGTTGTAAATTTCTTTTGCAACAGTAATTGTTACAAAATTGCAGGTCATCCTTCTTATGATTTTCGAAATTGGTGGTGGGGTGGGGGTGCAACTTCGTTCATTTTGGGGCAATTTCAATCAATTTTGGGAATATTTCTTTCATTTTGGGGCCATTTTCCTAAATTATGTAAAAAATATCCTTCATTTTTTGAACATTTTCTTCAATTGCGGGAAATTTTCTTCATTTTTAAAATCTTTTGGGGAATTTTGAGAAAATATCTGCCAATTTTCGTGGATTTGTAGACACGTTTGACCAAAATTTCAAAAAATTATATTAAATTTTCCTTCTATTTTACCTTTCAGCCTTAATTGTCGGGAAATCTTTGAATTTCGAAAAATTTCGTTCATTTATGGCACTTTCCTTAACATTTCGGCGAACTATTTGTCAGTATTAAGTAAAATTAATTAAATTGGCAATTTTCAGGAAATTTCTTCATTTGTAGGCAATTTTCCTTAATTTTGAGGAAAATTTTGTCAATTTTTGGGAAATTTATTTACAAATTTGACCATTGATTTCATATACTTTTTTTCAATTGTTTCAATTTTATGTTAATAATTTCCCAATTTTAGCTACAAACAAGAAAAACAGAAAACTAAAATCCTCTCAGCCCATATTATCAATATTATTAATATTAATATTATTATTATTATTATTATTATTATTATTATTATTATTATTATTATTATTATTATTATTATTATTATTATTATTATTATTATTATTATTATTATTATTATTATTATTATTATTATTATTATTATTATTATTATTAATATTACTATTATTATGATGATTATCATTAATATTACTATTATTATGATGATTATCATTATGATAATGATTACGATTATGATTATTATTATCATCATTATTATTATTATCATTTTATTTATATTCATATTTTTATATATATATATATATATATATATATATATATATATATATATATATATATATATATATATATATATATATATATATATATATATATATATATATATATATATATATATATATATATATATATAGATAGATAAATATTTCGGAGGGGAAGGGGCGTAGCAAAACCCGTCTCCGCGGTCCCTGACAAGGAAAACATTTATGGTCCTCAAAAATCTTGCTAACTTAGTCTTAGAAAGGCCCAAAAATAAACCTAGAAAAATACTTAATACTGTTTTCGTATACATAAGATTTTCATATAATTTTCATATGAATTTCATTATTTGAAACACATAAAATCCCACTTAGCAATGTAAGTAGACCTTTGAACAGCGATGCAACCCATGAATAACGCAATGTGCAAAACGTTACCTAAAATAAATCATGATTTAACTGGACAACATGGCCGATCACGGTAGAGGAATAAAAGCACTGGTCCGGTCCCATGATATCGCTGAGCCCAGTTAACTCCCGGTCTGTAATCCTTAGTAATGTACGTGTGCAGTTGTATTGTGGGTCACCAAGCCGGGGAGCAGCCTCCCCCCCCCCCCCCCTTCCCTACCTTCCTTCCCCCAACGCTTTTTCGACAGGAACCCCCTAAACTCTCTACTGATCCACCCATTCAACACAAAAACGAACATATTACATTTCATAATATCTTTGTCGGCACGGGCGGCTGTAAAAGATTTTAGTGAGAGGGGAGAAAAGGGGGTATGTGAGGGGGTGTAAACATCTCCATTATACATATAATTCAATACAAAGTTAGCATATGTTTCGGAAAATTGCGCAATATGATGAGCCGCCATGTTAGACTTTGAAAATATTGATGCAAAAATCTATTCTTTGGCACAATGATCTGCTGATATTACTTGAGTCTAAAGCCACACTTATCTTCTACTTTGTCTGTTTGTACGACATGTGTGACAAACTACGCGGTGTTTTCGAGTCATCAGAAGAGGTACGTGCCTTTCTTCTTCTCAGGGAGACGTTTATCCACAAAAGAAGTAAGTAATGTGATTAACAGGGGATTTACCGCCGAATTGATCGGCAAAATCCACGTATATACATCCGCTGGGATAAGGTATCCAATTTCTGATGGGTTAGGCTTTTTTGTCAGGCCGGGCATGACAAATAGGTTCCGAAATGCCTGTTTTATCAGGCTCGGCCTGGCGTATGAGGAGCATAAGAGTTTATATTGTAAGGCCGGCTACTTTAAACCTAGCCCTAACCCTGTGCCTTTACATTTGTTATTGGGTTGTTGCTTTATGGGTTGATGAAGGATGATGAAAGGTGTCTGGGGAAAGATGTAGCCCTTGCTTAAAGGTCAAATCAATGTTACTTGCTGGGTTGGTGGAAGGGGTTTATGCGTTGCGTCTCACACAGTCATTTAAAAGGTCAAACGTCAAGGAATTAATATGAAATGATCTATATTATGCAATGTTTCCTGGAAAAACATTTTACAAATTATGTTGCAGAGGCGATTAGGTCAGCAACTCCGTGGATTGCCATCTATCTTGTGTCCCATCTTCATGTAAACTATTTCTTATCCACGCGTGGTGGGTGGGTTAGGAGTCAGGGTTTTTCTTATTTTGTTTTCTTTCTATTCTTGTTTAGACACAACTATGTATATACTTAAAGTAGATCAAGTCATATTTTATCATTATTTAGAGGAAGTGCCCTTTTCGTTAAGCTATAAAGCTTTCTTAGGGCACTTCCTTTACGTATTTTTGTTATATGTATATTCTTATTATTATTTGTTTTGAATGTTGTTAAGAAACAAATAAATAAAATGAATTGTCTACTTTGATAGCTTGTAGCACAACAGTACAGCTTAAAAGGGTATTCATGTGGTGTTTTGCTTGATGCCTGTTCCTTTTTTCAATGTCAATAAAAAGATAAATTATATTAACTGAATAAGGAGACTTAATAACTTTGAACTGTTCGGCCGTCAGGGTCATTTGGCTGTATAGATTTTTTCTTCTTCCAAGTATTTGTAAAAAAGCTCCAATTTCAGTTACAACTGCCCAGGCCAGAGGTGACGGTTAGTGGGGGCTATATTTTAAATAACTCTTTTTTTATCTCTCTAAAGGGGCACCTTTTATTCATGGCAATGGCCCGGGTCCAAATAGTAAGTTTTGCCCTGCATGGCCCATTTCAAAGATGCCCCACTAATGAAAATTGGGATGGCTCGCACACTCTAGAAAGGCCCTATCTTATAGAGTTTTTACAAATTATATAAGCTGGCAAAACATAAGGCAAGCAGAGGTAAAAGGCTTTTTAAGTATTAAAATATCCAATATGTAGGGCTGCTGAGCACCAACTTTGTCTTTAGGGAAAATTGAGAATAGTATATATGAGATTTCACAAATCTATTTAGGGCCATAATAGTATTACTTTCTTTAATCAAAAGATCACAGACTTTGAAGAAAACTGTTTTTAATGTTTGAAAGGGCAGGTTACATCTCTAAAAAGGGTACTTTGTCCTCTTTGAAAGGGCACTTTTCGATCTAAAAAAGGGCACTTTTTACATTTTTTAGAAAAGTGGGGGCACTTTTTACATTCTTTAGAAAAGTGGGGGCACTTTTTACATTTTTTAGAAAAGTGGGGAGAGGATGGGGGGACCATGCCCCAGTTTCACCACCTATGAATATACTCCCATTAAAAAGTCAGCCACAGCCAGGCTGGAAATAGGTACTTTCTTAAAATAGGTTCGTGCTTTGTTTCGAAGAAGCAGCTAAACAGCTAATCAAGGCAGTTACTGCATTTCCTATGAGATGAGATCCCGAGGATCCACGTAAAAACTCGAAGAGCAGGTTTATACATATGATACTTATCAGATGTTCAGTCGGATAACACATCGCAAAGAATTTTGAGTAAGATTTTTGTCTTCTTTACATGTTAACAGGGGCGTAAGGGGACGATTTTTTGTTTATTTGAAACCTACCACTTTCTTGAGTTTTGGTTGATCAAAGTTTGTAAGTTTTTAATTTATCCTAAATTTGTAATGAAAGAAAAATTTAAACCATTTCATGATCATCCTTATTTGTCAGTTTATTTAATTGTTTGCTACTAAGTCTCAACGTGGGCGCAAATGTAAAACTTCTGATGAAGTCCCGCAAGCTCCAGTTTTTCCAAAACTGCAGTATTTCATTTCTTACACAGAATGGTTTAAAAATGACAAGCACACTTGTTGTATTTTCTAAATAATTTATTCTACCTCTTTGCACTTATAGTACATACCTATTATCATGCTAACAAACAATATCATCATTCAATTCAACTGCTACTGTATTTATTCTCGTACATAATCTTTTGCTATTGCACTGAAAATATGACACAAACTTTAGACCACAAAAATATTTAAACACTATATTTCATTGCTTGGCAGTATACCAGGCACAATGCAAATACTGCTATGCAGAGAATAATTAAACAAGGACACATGTATGACATCAACAAATGTTGAACGTGGCAAGGAATAAATCTGGATGGTATGATGTAGAAGTATGCAAAATAAGCATGTAATAAAAACTAAATTCAATCAAATAGAAAAAAATATGATTTCACATTTTGATGTGGTCCATAATACAAACTCTACTGATTGCAAGTCACCATTTTAATTTTAGTAAAGGCCCATTTTGATGTTGCACCACTCGAATCCTTAGGCTAACTTTCAACAATTTAATTCAAATCATGTCACTAGGAAACATTGAAAATAAACAAGCAAGGGAATTCATAATATGTACAGATCCTGTCATTTTATAGTCATGCCTACCTGCTATAGAAGCAGATATGGTAACATGTATCTACCAGGAGCATAGAAAGTAGGGGGGAAGGGGGTGACATGCTTTCTGCCCAGTTGGGGCAGAAATTTTGTTTACATAAAAATTAAAATTTATTAACATAAAATTGACAAAAAATATGTAAAATTGAACCAAAATTTGGTAAAATTATTGAATATTTTATTTTGGTGAAATGTGGCAATATTTTTCTGAAAATTTAGAAAAAAATTCCCACAAATTGAAGATTTCCTGATTAGCACCCACACTTTATGAAAACTAATTTAAAGTGCAACTTTTTCAATTGTAATCAATAAATTTTGGGGTTTTGGGGGTTCTATCCCCCTAAGAGGTCACCCTTCCTACACCTCTGGTACTTACGAATGTTATATTAAATCCCGCCCTTGTGTTTCTCCAGGCTCAATTAGTTTGCTTGTGTAACATAACTCTTCTGTGGCAAGAAGTGGATGGGACAGTATGCGATTGTGAGCATACTTGATTTGCTTATTAAAATCGTGTTTGCTATTCCATAATTGATAGAATGTGTTCACATAAAGTGTGCACTCTCAGATGAGTTTCTTTTCTTCTTAATTGCAGTACCATCATGTCGAAATTAATTCTAAACTTTTTAATGCAAACAGGACAGCTTTTGCACTAAAAAAGCTTGATGAAAACTTCGAAATAGATTAACAAACTTTTACGTGCTGCTAATCAATGACTAAATTGTGACCGTAATTTATGTGGGATTAAACTCCTTTATGGCAAGGGCATGGGTGCAAGTGGTCTCCCCTACAGGATATGATGTCTATTTTGTATCTTTTCATAACACCACTACTCAAGTGTGAAATGAATATCTTGATGTTGCAGACTCTTTAACTGTGTAGAGGTGGACCATTGCAGAAGTGGGCCGGCGTAGAGGTGAGCCCGCGTAGAGGTGGGCTGGTGCAGAGGTGGGTCGGCATAGAAGTGGGCTGGCATAGAGGTGGGAGCTGAGGAGGCATACACATATTATTTTGAAAGTAAATAATAACATTAACATAGGTTTACTTAAAATAATACAAAATAGACCAATTGAAATTAGTTAACTACCATTAAACTGTTTAGTATGCAAACCCTCAAACCCACATCTTATCAACGATTTTAAAAGCAACCTGTAAATTTCTGATAAGTTCTTGTCTACAAGAAACAGCAAAATACTACAAATCCAGAGGCATAGGAAGGGGGAGGGGCAAACTAAGTGCCCTCTGAGGGAATTCCCAATGGCATCCTCTCTTCCTGGTTAGGTGGTAAAATTGGGATATTATTCCCATAAATTTAAAAGAATGGATAAAACTGAAGGAAACTTTGGTCAAATTTTTGAAAATTTTGGCAACAATTCCCCAAAATAAAGGAAATCAAAGAAAATGTCCTGAAAATTGAATGAAATATTTCCCAAATGAAAACAATTTCTCAAAAATTTGAAGATTTCCAAAAAATTGCAGGAGATTTCCTGATTAGCAGCAATGTTTGATGGAAATTTTATTCACCGGTGAAATCTTTCCGCTTGTAACCGGGAAAGTTTGTGGGTTCTTTACTCTGAGAGGTGCCCCTTCCTATGCCCCTGTACATGTGACCACAGGAGATCACAATTCAAGGCTAAAAAAGTACCTCTATAAAAATGTACATTTATCTATCACATTTCCACCTGACTTACTGAAAACACATACATCTTGCAAGCACAATACATTGCATCATGAATTAAAATCTGAGGATATCAAATGAAAAACCTTTCAGAAAATATCAATATAATTAGTACCACCATTCCTCACTGAACTTGGCATCAATGTAACCTCAAGACGTGAGGCCACAACTACTGCAAGGGCATACTAGGAACAAATTGTTTTCCATACCCTGAAGGAAACTGAACAATTAGTTTGATTTTAAGGGAACAATATTCCAAATAAACCATCTGCAATTTTGTTCTCTAAAAACCATGTATTTTTTGCTGCAAGAGAGTATGGGGTATTTTTTTACTGGTGTTTGTCACTAAATCTTTTCATAATTTCCCTATGATCTTGAGTTTTATAATCAATAAGAAACTTTGTATATTATTGAAGATGCTTTTCTTCTCTCGGTAGCTTTAGCAAAACCATAGCAGCAAATTTCATGGTTCCATCAGAGAAAGAAAAGCTTAGGCAATATTTTGAATAAAGACAATTCTGATATGCTTTTTCTGCCTAACCATAGCTTCGCAATATCTTAACATTGCATTGCATCCACTGGTCCAAAAATGTGGACTTCTTTCCCTTTAAAGTTAATTTCTTTATTGAAATACCTTTTTTCATTCTTGTTTGTAACTTAATTGTTTCATTGTTTTTGTTGTTAATGTGACTATAATAGCGTGACTTTTTTTTGTAGATGAAAACTGTCCAAAAGCTGGCTTGATAGCTTTTGGGGTGTTCTCTTAATTCTTTCTTGTCAAAACAAGATATTTCATCTAATTCATTAATCTCTTTTAATGTTGGTGTGACGTTAATTGCATTAATGCATATGACATAAAAACAAAAATTAAATCAACTTCAAAGCCAGAGTACATTTGTGTCTTGCTGAACTAAAATATATTGATTCTTACTTAATCATTGCAACTTTCCCAAGAAAATATGAAAACATTTTACTGAAGTTATATATTATGCATAGTACAAAGAGTTGTCAATCATTTTGCAATTTGCAAGGTTATGATACATTCATACAATGTTCATAATTGTTTTCTGAAAATACAATGAAATAAAATATAATTTGCATCCCGCATGTTTGCATTTGTTGGAATGTGAGGTGCATGTTAAAGAGTTGGCATACTCATGAATAACCATCAAAATTAGTAGAAAATACTCAAAAAGAAGATCAACCTTTTCCTGTGAATAACAAAATATAAACTAGAATAGAAGCACATATAAATCTACTGGTCCAAGTGGAGTAAGCAGCAGGCAATTTTAGGGTTATTTGTGGGAAAAATCGACGCCTCCGGCACCTAACCCCATCAGCACACCAGTCTAGGACTGGTGGAACATACCCCTGAATAGAAGTGATCATCATTAGTAACCTTTGTGTATCAAAAATTAAAAAAGGTTTCACAAGACATTCCTAGAACAGTACTACAAATGAAAACAGGTTTTATATAAAAAAAATCCTGCATAACAAAGAGTTTTTGTAAAAGTATCTGCCTTGAGGAGTTCAAACTTGAGTAAAGTTGGCTTACATAAGATTGCCCTCCTACGCTTTTGCAATAATTAATCAATTAACTAAGTAAACTATTCATTAAAATCATCCTGAATGTCTTTTTGAACAAGGGCTAACAGAAAAATTTCAAACATGAACAATTTTCTGATGGAAAAATGGCATTCAATTATTTTTTATTTATTTATTTATTTATTTATTTTTCTTTTCGTGTGCAGTACTTTAAAAAATATGATCACACCTCACAAATGAAGCTGCAATAAATAAAACCTAAAACAGCACTCTAGTCCTGAAACAGCACCCTGGTCCTGAAACAGCACCCTGGTCCTAAAACTGCACTCTGGTCCTAAAACAGCACTCTGAAGCTGCATAATAAAGCAATAAATAAATCCTAAAACAGCACTCTGGTCCTGAAACAGCACTCTGGTACTGAAACAGCACTCTGGTCCTGAAACAGCACTCTGGTCCTGAAACAGCACTCTGGTCCTAAAACAGCACTCTGGTCCTAAAACCGCAATTTATCATTGCACATAAAGAGTTAATAAAACCAATATAATTTGAAGACACACACATATAAGAACCATATACACAAATTCTCGTTAAATCTAGTTTTATAAATACCAATATTCTTCTGATGAAAATATTCTACTTGTCTTTTTGAAATGGAAGAATTACACAGAAAGCGTTATTCGTTGATGAGCAGTTCATTGTCATGTATGGAATGTATCTCAGAGGTTAAGCAGGACTATAGGTACCCTCCATCCATCCGTCTTACATTAAACAAACAGGTAAGTATCAATCCTGCAGGGGAGAGAACAGAAGTAGGAAAATACATTCATATCATTTCTGTTACAATCGTTTTATATTAAAACTAAAATTAAAATATTATTTATTTAGAGAAAAGGTAAGAACTTGAGTCCACTTTCTTTAGTGAAATCAATGGATACAAATCTTTAAGTAATTTTCTTTTTTTCTTTTCTGAATTTCAGTTATTGAATAGGATGGGAATATCTTTCCCAGTAACATTTTAATTGTTGTATTGTATGATAAAAAGCTGTTTGTACGAATCAGTTTGAAGGATAATAAAAAACATTGAAGGATCTACAGTAAAAAAACAAAAAGGTCCATTCATCCACATATTGCAAAATGTTGATGCAAATTTACATATTACGACCTAAAAATGAAGAAGCAGAAAACTAAAATGCTCAGTGGTTCCGATGCATTCTTTCATGATTGGTTGATTTTCAAGTTTGATACTAACTGGCTTTGTATGTCATGAAATATGCTAAATATATTAATAGCCATGCCTGCCATGCATATCAATACAGTGAACTTGACAACATTACAAGTATGATGCAAACAAAGCATGCATACGGATGCACATTTAACACTGTTTGAAGAATTTTACATAATGCCCCACCAACACAACAGGTTACATACTAGTATACGGACCATAACTCATCTGTGTACAACGTATGATAGCCTATGTGTGTGATGTGCTTACAAGCTCTTTGGAGCATTTTCACATTAAGGCATGCATATTAGTGATAGAACCTGTGTCAACATAAGCATGTATAAAATAACTGACAAATAACATGCAAGTATGATGCAAACAGACACATAGTTGATATGAAATTATCACTTTTTCAAGATTTTTATATATCAAGAAACCCCCCTTCCTCCCACATATGCATAACATCATCACCAAAATTAATAGGACACATCTGCAGACCATGGGCTACCTGTGTACCACATATAACATAAATCCAATGTGTCATTCTGGAGATTTCATGTTTACAAGCTATATTTGGTAAAACCACATTAAACCCCACCCACTATGCATATTAATGAGATTCAACGTTTTTATACCATGAGCATGTGGACACTAGCTAAGAACATTACTATACTAAATATAAAAGAAAACGGACAAATGGTTCTTCAAATATGAGCATTTCAAATTGTTTACATTAATCCCGCCTATTCAATAATATGCATGACATCAACACCAACAATAATAGAGCGCATCTTTGAACCATGGGCTATCTGTGTACAACATACGACATGAATCCAATGTATCGTTCTTAAGATATCATGTTTACAAGCTAGGCATAACACACACACAAACACATGCACGACAAGCGGACCAGATAGGTCCCTGATGCTGATAGCATCAGAAACAAAAAGCAGTGAAAGCAATTCTAAGCAATTGTTTGTTATCCTGATGGTTTTAAACATATTTCAATTTTTGTTTGCTTTTTTGAAAGCAAAAAAAGATTTACAAACAAACAAAACAAAAGATTATCCCAATTTTTAATATTTTCCCCAAAAAGTGGGTGGCCCAAATCACTACGCTGCTGCTTTTACCTGTCTGTAGGGAAGTTAATTCTGTGACATCACTACTTGCCCAATTTTCATAATCATATTTGAAATTGAAATTATTACAAAATAATCAATTTTTTATTAATATTTAGTATTTTGGTGATTTTCAGCATTTCCATATAGTATAAATAGATTATGAATGGTGCATGGACAGTTACAAATTTCCTTCTTTATTTCCATTTTATAAGAGATTTGATTTCAGACTGAAAATACACTGCATGCCTAAGATCCAAATACATGTTGTTCAAATTGGCGTTCTCTACTTCACAAATTGTAATCAATGATTGAAAAACAAGAGGGTTTACATAAGACAAGAAAAAACAGGTCTGTTCCTCCATACATCATGAATTTGAATAAAAATTAACATACTTAATAACCAAAAATCATGTTGATATATTATTCCTACCAGAAAATATTAAAATTTTAAAGGATTAGTCCAGTGGTTAAGCAAGTCCATCTTATATAAAAGAGGACTTCAAAGGAAACAAAATGGTGCAGAAAGCATTGCAAAATCTTATTCCGTTAAGGAGATATCCAAGTTTAAACTTTGGTATCACTTCTATAGAAACGACTGAAATCAGATTAGTTGTGATGTCACAACCTCAGATTCCTCAGTCTTTATGTATTTTAAAGAAAGTTTATTGAATTTTTTTACTATTTGAATTATATTTCCTCAAACTTTCTTCAGGTGGTATAATATAAATACCCTTCTAGATTCATTTTTACTACTTTTTTGACATATCCCATGGTTTTTAAGCCACAAAATCGCAGCACAAAATATGATAGAATACATAAAGACTTTGAGGGATCTGAGGCTATGACATAACAACTAGTCTGATTTCAGTCGCTTCTACAGAAATGATACCAAACTTTAAACTTGAATATCTCCTTAACGGAATAAGATTTTTGAACACTTTCTTCAATATTTTGTTTCTTTTAAAGTCTTCTTTCAATATAAGATGGACTTGCTTGACCCCTGAACTAATCTTTTAAGGTTCACAAAAAATGTCAATAAACAAATAGGAAAAGGCTCAGTATGACATCACAACAACACATTCTCCCACAAAATGTATGTAATTTCATTCAAATCTATCATCCTTTTTATTAGTAAAACCTGGTAGAAAAATAAATTAATGAAAGTTGGGTATTTATACATATTGCCTAATACACCCTACTTCAATAACTTTTGGAAAATTGTTTCTAATCATACAGAAACAACCAATTTAACATTCAAAGAAATATATAAACATTTGCAATGGAATTGCCTCTATGATACCATCAAACACAAATTCATCATACTGTACAAAAACTTTAAAATGCTATTGGGAGTTCTTTAAAAATCCATATCTCCTGAACAGAATATGATATTAACCTGATTCTTGTACCAAATTGGTTCTAAAAATATGCTCTTTCAAAAGAAATTTTACAAAAACCATGGGAATATTCCTTTAAGCAATTTAGTTAACAATTCAGGAATCGTAGTCCAAGATATAAACTACTGTGCTATCATACCATTTCTCATATGTTAGACTTCAATCATTCTAAGATAGCAATGGCTTTTGCTAGGTTGTGATTCACATTTTTAAACCCATTATACAAGGCTTCAATTGAAAACCACTTCCATTTTCCGTAGTACAACAAATAAATAGTTGTAGCTACTTAACGTATATTTCTGCATGCACTCATGTTTTTTTGTTTATCATTCAACAATAGAACTGTATACTCCAAGGAACAAGTACACATAATGCCATGGAGATGTTGCAGTGTCCCTGTGGATTTGGTAATGACTGTAACATCTATTAGCAGCAAGAAACAGCAAGAATTACTTGCACAAAATACCAAATCCATTTCTTCTTTCTCGAGTGCAGAAAGCTGAATTTTAGGAAGTTCTTTTCATTTTTTTTTTCTTTTTAGTGTAAGAATAATACATTAGGACTAAATTAGGGGCCACTAAACAATACTGCAGTTTTGTAGAAAATGAAAATAGTAAATATTTATGAAATAAGAGTTTGAGAGTAAACAAACAGAATGTATCAATCATTTAAAATGCATTCCGAAATGTATTGTGATTGATTTTACTACAAATCTATATACATAAACTGAGTATGGTGAAATTAAACAGGTTGTATGAATGGGAATTCTTCTGTGAATCACTACCAAAAGATATCCAGTTTTAGCTTCTTTATTTTTGTGATTGGATTTTAAAGTCAGAAAACTTGATAAGGGTTGGATAAACAATTGTTAACACAACATACACGTCCATGTGGATAAAATGTACTCACCCACACAAGAGAATCCCCCACAAACTTGAAAGAGATGGCTCCACCCAAGTTGGTCCTGAAGCCCAGTGGTCAATAGGGAAGCAGCAATTGATGCTACCGCCATGGATGTGAATAAGATGCCATAGTTAGGTCCAAAGTGGTCAGCTCCAAACGCTCTGCAAAGGTTTAAAACAACATGTGAAATATTACAAAAGTTACATTGGTAGGAGAGAGAAATTAGACCAAAGATGATGGTCTGCTGGATATCATTTACAATATCCTGAAAATGATTGTACAATAATCACTGTTGGGAGAACATTTAAAACAAATGGATATGAAAAATTTATCACCGGATGACATTACAAATATTTCTAACAAAACCATAGACCTTTATCTCAAACCATAGACCTTTATCTCAAACCATAGACCTTTATCTCAAACCATAGACCTTTATCTCAAACCACAGACCTTTATCTCAAACCACAGACCTTTATCTCAAACCACAGACCTTTATCTCAAACCACAGACCTTTATCTCAAACCACAGACCTTTATCTCAAACCATAGACCTTTATCTCAAACCATAGACCTTTATCTCAAGTCAAAGACCTTTATCTCAAACCACAGACATTTATCTCAAACCACAGACCTTTATCTCAAACCACAGACCTTTATCTCAAACCACAGACCTTTATCTCAAACCACAGACCTTTATCTCAAACCATAGACCTTTATGTCAAACCGTAGAAATTCATCTTAAACCATATACCTTCATCTCAAACCATAGACCTTCATCTCAAACCATAGACCTTCATCTCAAAACATAGACCATCATCTCAAACCATAGACCTTCAGCTTAAACCATAGACCTTCATCTCAAAACATAGACCTTCATCTCAAATCATAGATCTTCATCTCACACCATAGACCTTTATCTAAAATCATAGATCTTCATCTCACACCATAGACCTTCATCTAAAGCCATAGACCTTCATCTCACACCATAGACCTTAATATCAAACCATAGAACTTCATCTCACACCATAGACTTTCCTCTCAAACCATAGACCTTTATCTCACACCATAGACCTTTAACTCAAACCACATTGTCTATTGTTGTCATTATGCAAATCTTCAAACTCTTCCTATCAGTGCCTCTTACCTGGCAGTTGCTGTGGGGAATAGAACAAAATTCCCTGAAAAAGTGAAGAAAATTGCACACATCCATATAGTAAATGTTACAGTGCCCCCACTAGCGGTGGTCCCCAAGGTGAACATTATGATGGCATTTAAGATGGTCAAGATGGACATGGAAAGCTGCAACGGAAAAAAAAAACAGAAAGAAAATTGAAAGGTTTATGCAATAAATGATAAAATTTTACTATTCATCATTTCAAAGATGCAATTATGATGAAGACCATCATGTTTTGTTTTAAAAGGAAGCATGAAATTTGCAAAGAATGAATAATTTGACAGCTTATTTGTATCTCATAAGTAATAATTTCATCAATCTAGATACTTTGTAGTTAAATCCATGCAAGCCATTAGTCCTATATGGCCGGTGCTTATCACCTGTTCCCATGGCGCAAGCAGATGGAGCCCATAACTCCCCCTGGATGGGACGCCAGTCCATCGCAGCCTAATTCCCCAGCAATACTAATACTCGTTTTACAGCTAAGTGAACTGGAGCAAGTAGGGTGAAATGTCTTGCTTAAGGACACAATGCAGCGCTTGCAGTGGGAATCGAAGCTGGTACCATTCACATACAGGCAAGACTCCTTAACTACTGCACCTCTAAAACTTAAAATACTTTGTATGGGAGTTTAAGTAGTTTTTTTAAATACTTGCAGAATCCTTGATATTTTATTTGCAAGCAACTTTTGGTGATTTTAACCATTTTGCCACACTTATAAGCATACTATTATGATACACTTTAATAGAACAAAAAAGTAGAATATGTAATATACAAAGTTTAAAAAGATGAAAATTCAAAGCTGTATTGATTAGAACAGCTGATGACTGAGATCGATGCCTTGGATTGATGCCTAGAATCAATGCCTGGGATCGATGCCTGAGATCAATGCCTGATATCAATGCCTGAGATCGATGCCTGAGATCGATGTTTGAGATCAATGTCCAAGACGATGTCTGAGATCGATGCCTGAGATCGATGTTTGAGATCGATGTTTGAGATCGATGCCTGAGATCAATGCCTGAGATCGATGCCAGAGATCGATGCCGGAGATCGATGCCTTATTTCTTAATGGATAGTGGTCTCCTTGTGACTTTTTTTAAAAAGCTTATACATACTTTAAATGATGTCTTGTCTACTAGCTGGCCCCAGCAAATTCTTCCACCTGCATTGAAAATGGCACATAATGATCCGATAACAGCCAATAGTTTGTCATTAGAAATAAATGTTTGTCCAAATGCCTTAAAGAAAACAAAACAAATGAAAATGCTGAAATAAAACTAAATATTAGACCTCACTTGGTTGCAAATACAATTGTTCAACACAGAATGAAGTAAAAATTGTTTGCAAAATTGCAAAAAAGACCCGAAGCATGAGGTTAACAGACATCAGAGTTAAATAGCTCAATTCAGTAAGTCACACAACATGATACTTTCAGGCACATGTCTTTCATGCCAAGTCTTTGGTTTCAGAAGATCATGCCATCAAGTGTAGCAGATGTTCATGATAAATATTCATTTCTAGACTTAGATACCAATTAAAATTGATTAAGTTGGGTTTCTACTGTTTATACAAAGCATTTTTCATATGGCATAAACAATACGGTAAATCCTGAGCAGCTGAGGATCAAAACTTAACAAAACAATCACATACTTTTATTTAGAGGTCAAACATGTCTTTTCTCTTCAAACATATTAATTGTATTTAAAGACTTAATGTTTATTTAAAGTGGTACACTGTGTACAAATTCAAACAGTTTTGTATATTTTTTTTATATATATAGTTGAATGAGCTTTTCACATTGAATAGACTTGGTGAGAAGTTATATGGTGGCAGGATGGGCTCATCCCCAAGCACATTTGGCACATTCATTGAGAGTACCACGAAAAATTCAAATTAACTTAATAAAGGAGACATGAAATCCGAAACAATTTAATCCTATGAAAGAGGAAACCCAACTACCAAAAACAGCAAGTCAAAATCTCATTCCTATCTCACGTTATTCATGTTTGAAGTCGACACATGGAGGCCACCATTTTGTTCAATTCTGTATTGGAATATTTTGCATGATGACACTATTTCCCCAACAGGTAAAAAAGGATTATAATATATTTCTTTATCAATTTTATTATAAAAAAAATAAAAAAATCTGAAATGTTGTGACTTAAAGTTTCAACAGCAAACAATACAAAAATGTCCTTGGCAGTTCCAGTTAAAGACTTGAGATTATAAAGAAATACAATCCTGCTGGGTTAATGACATCATTTTCTACATGTTTTAAAATCAAAATGGTAACTCCCACAGTAGTAGCATAAATGTATGTACTGTATGAGGTATGAAACTTGAGTCAGAAATTTTGTTATTTTTAATTGTTTTATATAAAATAGGAATTACATCAGACTTCATGTCTCCTTTAAATATGGAATAAACTTCAGATCACAAGTGACTAAGTAGAACTACTTTAATGACAAAACAAGTGTGTTATCTAAAAAAACTGCCAAAAAAAAAAAAAAAAATTGGTAACTCAGCCTAAATATTATAACTTCTTAATTGTATCCATTTACAACTTAAAACAATTTAATCAGCACTTCTTAACTTACCTTGTAAAGAGTTGGTACAATAACAATGGTTTGAGCATTAACCATAAATAGCAGCCAGAGAATCCAAAAATTCCTCCGCTGTATGATTTGTAGTGGACGGAGATTCAACCCAGATGATTTGGGATCTAGCAGGCTAGGATCTTCTTCCACTTTAGGGAAATGCGACTGAGCCTGCTGGCTAAACTCAGTCTCATCTTCATCATCATCTTCATCATCTGAGATGAGATTGGACTTTACTGTTAATTTCCTAACCTGTGTACAAACGAACACGTTTTGGTCATGAGACACAATAAATATTCAAAAAAAAACTTTCTTATAAGCAGAACCAAAAGGTTTTGTGGTTTCGATGCTTTTTACACAAGCCGATTGATTTGCAAAATTTGTATGTCATGTCATTGCATATCATGAAATATTTGTTTCATGATATTTATTCATAAGCCACACCAACCGTGCAGATCAATAAAAATGTTGACAACATTATCATTTGCACAATAATTAACAACATTATCATAGCAAGTACGATGCAAAAATGGTTACTCATTTATTCTATTTCAAGAAATTTTACATTAAGCCCTGCCTACTCATATGCATGACATCACCATCAAAAACAATAGGGCACATCTACGGTCCATGGGCTATCTGTGTACCACATATGACATGAATCCAGTTTACTGTTCTTGAGATATCGTGTTAAGAAGCAGGCTGGTGCACACACACATACACGAATACGAATGTACAGACCATGACCCAACTGCGTTTGACATATGACATGAATCCAATATACCTTTCATTAGATACAATATGGTTTTTACATCCTTTAGCACTTTCACATTAAGCCATGCCTACCATGCATATTAATGATATCTGTTGATAACATAAGCATGTACACAATAACCAACAATATTATCATGCCCAATATTACGCAAAACGGACATACATTTGTTCAACTATCACTTCAAAATGTTGGCACATTAAGGCACATCTGCAGACCATGAGCTATATGTGTACCACACATGACGTGAATCCAGTTCCATAGTTTTTGAGATATCATGTTTACAAGCTTTTTGTTTACAAAATCATATTACAGAAATATTCCCATGCTTTTCTGTAATCTTTTAGAAACAATTTAGTACACAAAACATGTTAATAGTTTATTTCCTACCAGGAGATATTCAATTTAAAGGTTCACAAAAAAAGCCAATAAACGAATAGGAAAAGGCTCAGTATGACATCACAGCAACAAATTCTCCCACAAAGTTTATGCATTTCATTAAAATCTATCAGCCTTTTTTAATAGTAAAACCTGCTAGAAAAATAAATCGATGAAAGTTAGATATTTATATACATTGCCAAATATACCCTACTTCAATAACTTTGGGAAAATTGTTTCTAATCATACAGAAACAACCAATTAACATTCAAATAAATACATAAACATTTGCAATGGAATTGTCTCTATGACATCATCAAACAGTCAAACACGAATTCATCATACTGTACAAAAACTTTAAAATGCAATTGGGAAATCTTTATACTGTTAAAAATCCATATCTCCTGAACAGAATATGATATCAACCTGATTTCTGTACCAAATTGGCTTTAAAAGCATGTTCTTTCAAATACAATTTTACAAAAAACTAGGGGAATATTCCTTGAATTTATTGTCCAAAAGGTGTAAGTAATCGTATAACCACTGATTTGTTGTGTAATGTCCTAGAGAATCTTTGTGGATTGAATACACAGTGTTTTATTATGGGTGATTTTAATTGTAACCTCTTAAACATAGATAGCGATTCTTATGTTAAGGAATTCTGTAACCTTGTTTCTTCTTTCTCATTTTATCCCCTGCATAGTTATCCAACTAGAATTACCAGCTCGTCAATTTCATTGCTTGATAATATCTTAACAAATAGTTCAAATCATTTGATTCTCTCCGTTATTCTTATTTCTGATATTTCGGATAGACATGAAGGAAAACTGCATAAGAAACATTGTAAAAATAATATTCCTTGTCGATCTTTAAAATAGGTGAACATAGATATATTTAAGTCCTATTTAGAACATGAATCATGGGAGAGTGTATTTTGTATTAATGATGCAGTTAGTGCTTATAAGTGATTAAAAAATTTATGTATCACTACAATATTTCATTTCCTTTAACTCTAAAAATAAGCGTAATGTACCACGTATAGAGTGGATGACTCAAGGTATTCTTAACTCATGTAAAACCAAGAATAGGCTGTACAAGAAGTATGTTAAAAATCGTACACAAGGTAATTTTATTGACTGTAAAGTTTTTTTGTAATACGTTAAACTCTGTTATTATGAAAGCTAAGAAAGATTTTTATTGTGAACAACTTAATGATGCTTCATGTAAAATTAAGGAAACTTGGAAAATTAATAATAACGTATTAAGGGGACCACAAACAATTAAAAAGTGAATGAGATACATGTAGATGGTGTAAAAATTACTGATTCTGATCAGATTACAAACAGCTTTAACAACTATTTTACCTACATCGTTCAAATTTGCACCGCGCTATATCTTCTTCTGATAATTCCTTTGGTCCTTTTAAAAGTTTTTTTTTTTGCCTGCATCCACCTGCAATTCACTAAATTTAAATCCTTGTTCAGAAACTAAAGGTTTTGAGAAAATTGCTTCCCTCAAAGCTTGTTCCTCTGGTTATGACAGTATTCATCACCCAGACTTGTTAAAGCTGTTTCATCTTCAATAAGTAAGACCCATATGTTATACATTTAATTTATGTTTTTTACAGGGTAAGGTCCCAGAGAGATTCGGTGATCTTAGTATCCTTTCTAACTACTCACCAATATCCGTTTTGCCATGTTTTTATAAAAATCTTGAGAAACTAGTTTTCGATAAACTTATGAATTTTCTAAATATTAATGATATTATATTTGATGGTCAATTTGTTTTTTTACCGGGCAAGAAAACTTCTCAAGCCTTACTCTATCTTACGGATAAGTTTTCTGATGCTTTTGAAAATAAGTATTTTGTTAATGGTACATTTGTAGCCTTTGACACGTTAGATTATATTCTTTTGGTGAAACCTAATAATTATGAGGTATCCCGCATTAATGCTTTAAAGACTACTTAAGTAACCGAATTCAATTTGTTAACATTGATGATCACAATTCAGATAAACTGGAAATCAACTGTGGGGTACCTCAGGGATCAATATTGGGCCCACTTCTTTTTATAATTTACATTATAACCTCCGTAGATCGTCCACCGCACTCTCAATGATTTCATATGCAGATGATACCAACCTTTTCTATTCGAGAAAAGATCCAGCTAAGATATGTACTGTAGTCCAAGATGAGTTTAAGAAAATTGCCCATTGGTTCCAAGTAAATAAATTATCCTTAAATATTAAAAAGACATGTTCCGTTATGTTCACCCCGCCCAATAAAACCCTTGCAAATAATCTCTGTAAAATTCATTTAGGTAATGAAAGTATAAATTTTTCTCCTTTTGCTACATTTTTAAGTGTTTAAATTGATACCGTCTGACATGGCAATCCCACATTGATTTTATTTGTAAAAAAGTTTCCAAGGGAGTTGGTATACTTGGACGCTTAAGATATCAACTTCCCGAAAAAGCCTTTCTTAAAATTTATAATGCCGTTGTACTGCCGTTTCTTTCTTATTGTAACATTGCTTGAGAAAACAATTACCCCGCCTGAAAAAACTCCTTACTCTTAAAAAGAGAGCTATGCGTTTAATAACCAACAATCCTCGTCTTTGCCACACTCCTCCTTTATTCACTTCATTGAATGCTCTTAAAATCTTTGACATTAACAAAGTTCAGATTGCCACTTTCATATTCAAACATAACAAACAAACTCTCCAAAATGTTTTGACGATTTCTTTACCGCTAGAAAAAGCATTCATTCTGTAAGTACAAGGTATAAGAACAATCTCAATACACCTCTTATCTCATTATCATATCCATTATGCTGGCGCTTTACTCTGGAATTTTCTTTTAAAAAACATCTTAAAACAAGTTTAGTAGCTACTTATAGACAGTAACCTTAAACCCATTCTGCTTGGGGTGGGAGTTTGGGGGGTAGGTAGGAGCTTGAGTTGGGATAGGGGCTGGGATTGTAGTAGAGGCTGGGGTAGGGGCTGGGGTTGGGGTCGGAGAGCGGCAGAATTTTAAGTATGGTCGGTTGTTTGGATAGTTTTTCTCTCTCTTTTTTCATATGTATCCTTTTCGATGTAATTTTGTTTTCTTGTTACTATATATATCATATTTCAGGGACTTACATTTAAAAAGTTTTCTAAACTTTCTGTAGTCTCCTCAACCTTTTCTTGTGATCAACACTGTATGTCATTTTCTATTCCTGTATCATATATTAACTTTACTTTCTTCCACTGTAAATATGTTCTGAATGTTTATTGAATTGTGCTGCAAATAAAGTAAACTCCGCCAACTATGCATATTAATAAAAGTCAATGTTTTTAATACAATGAACACATACACACTAGCTAACATCTATATTATAACAAATATGAAACAAAACAGACATGTGATTGTCAAAATAAGAGCATTTCAAGATTTTTATATTAAGCTCTGCATAATAAATAATAAATATAAAGAATGAATATGGATATCGCCACCAAAAACAATAAGGCACATCTACGTAATATCATTTCTGTCATTATTTGTCATTGGAGGATTTTTGACACCTGTATTCAGAACCATGGGGAATTGTATGATTAATTCCAATGTGCCCTCCTATCCTCTTTTTCTTTACTGCACCTCTTAAATATTAGAATATTTGAATAGTGCGGGTAGAATTGCATGTATGTAGCTTTATTTGTATTATTTTTTTCCCATAGTTACAAAAATTACATCGAGATAGCAAAGATTAAGAGTTACAAAATTGTATCATAGCTTACACATAAGTTGTCAAGCAAGTGAGTTTAGCACTTTATACTAAACTATACTATATAAGAACAATATAGTGACACCTATTCATACAATAAATTGTACAGACCATGAGCTATCTGTATACCACACAAGAAGTTAACCCAGTTCACAGTTTTTGAGAAATTGTGCTTACAAGATATTTGTTTACAAAATCATATTAAGCCCCACCCACTACACATATTAATGAAAGTCAACATTTTTGTACAATGGAAATGTATGATTGACATGTGATTGTCAAAATAAAAGCATTTCAAGATTTTTATATTAAGCCCCGCCAACTCATTAATATGCATGAATTACCACCAAAACAATAGGGCACATCTAAAGACCATTGGCTATCTGTGTACCACATATGACATATCCAGTTTACCGTTCTTGAGATATCGTGTTTACAAGCTCTTTTCAGCAAAATCATATAAAGCCCAACCCACTATGCATATTGATGAAATTCTATGTTTTTACATCTTGAACATGAATCCACACCCACAAACATAATTATACCAAATATGAAACAAAATAGACATGCGGTTGTTAAAATCTGAACATTCACAATTTTTACATTAAGCCCAGCCTACTCATTAATATGCATGACATCAACATCAAAATCAATAGGGTGTATCTACATGGGCTAAATGTGTACCACATACTGTATGACATGAATTCAGTGTATCGTTTTTGTTGTATTTACGAGCTCAGCGTCACAAACATACAAACACACATACATACACACACGCAATCATGATCATGACTGCTGATACTATCGCATATGAACCAAAAACTCAAAAATAATATTTTCTGCTTTTTGAGTTTTTATCGAAAAGTCACGTACATGAACAGTTTTGGAGAAATGTAATGGAGACAAATATCGCTATCCAAACATACTACTTAAGGGACTGGAGGAACTCCCCAAATCAACTTTTTGGTTCCGATACTATCTAATACTATCTATCTGATACTATCAGTGTCAGGAAGCTATGCAGTAGTTGTCTTGGTTGGTTATTATTGACTATATATAATTATCTAAAAGCTTAAAAGGAACAAATACTTTGGTCTAGTACATCATGACATTGCCAAGTTAGATGTCCCTGATTCAATTCCCGGCGGGTTTTCATTCATCAGTTCTTCACAGGTGGATAATCGCTACATAACTTTAACGTCAGTGGTCGAAATTAAACAAATTTGCCACTATTCCAACGGAATAGCAGCAATTTAAATCTAGTATTTTGTCTCATATTTCACCATTTCTTTTTTTTCTTTCTCCAAAAACAAATAAATGTGAGCGTTTAGCATTTACACGTGTTTAGCACCGTAATTTTCAGAAGTACACCAAAATTACTCCAATTTACGATGCTAAGCAAAAAAAAAACGCGCAACCAGTATGGCAAAACAATTGACTTCATTGCCCAAATAGATGCTGGAATTTTGCTTTCCAAATCTTGGAAAGTTTATCCCTACGGTATGAATCATCAATTTTATGGACAATATGCATGGAAATTTGGTTATGAAAATATGCATGGAAAGTTGTCGTACCCTCTAAGGCTTTGAGTAGGAATCTTGTATACTGTGATTATACCTCACCGTAAAAAAGGTAAAAACTACACCACCACCCCAAAAAAACTGTTGATGTCAGTCCTCTGAAAAATGGCTGCGATGTTTGCAAGGCATGCAGGATTTCAGCTCTGTTGAAATCATTTTTTTGTTCGTTTGTTGTGCAATATTTATTCTTTCTTGCAAAATTTATTTGACTGATCAGGTAACATTTACATGTAAATGTACTGATCGCGGCTCGCCAGGATTTAAGTATTTTGACCGTGTTTTTTTTGGTCAATTGTACAGCTTCTAAAATGGGTCTTGTTTGAGTGGGATCAAAATTCAAAGCCTAACGTTATGTAATTGTAATTTCCACTGTCAGACTATTTACTGCTGCACATCACGGTGTATATTACAATCATTTTTTTTTACTATCCCAGCGGAATACTGAAAAAGAATAATTTGGTACTCAATTTGAAATTTTACTATATTCGGAATAGCGTTAATTTCGAACCCTGACTGTTGAAGACTGGATGTAAAATACCAAAAAAACTTAAAAAGGGGTCACTAGCTATGTGACCTTTGAACTTTTGACCCCAGAATTTATAGGATACAAGTTAATGTACCATGTAATACAAACATAGAATTGGTATAGGTCTTGCACTTTCAGAATTTAAAGTGGCACAAAAATGTATAAATAGTACATAACTACCCCCTAAAATCACATATTTGACCTCTAACCCTTGACCTAATCACTGAAAACAACTACTGAAATTTTTCACATTTATCATTCCCTACTGTATGACACCATTCATGCTCACGTCACACTTACCATACCATAAGTTATAGGGGGAAATAATGAAAAGTGGTCAAGCTACTGGACACAAATCCATATACCAAGGTACTGTATCATGGTACACAACATAGGGTTGGAATGGTCTTATATTGTTTGAGTTTAAAATGGAACAAAATTTTGCATAAAAAAGACTTATTTGACCTTTGACTTCCAATTATTTGTAATTCTTGTTAAAATTTTAAACCCTACCCACCTATGCAATTCGTAAAGATACCAAGTAAATTATTCAAAAGATGCAGCCGTCACCAAAAACTTGTTTCATTTAAACTATGACCTTTGATCGTTGGACCCCTGAGTTTACAGGACACAATGATACAAACTTAGGATTGATATACGGTAGGTCTTGCACTTTCGGAATTTAAAGTGGCACAAAATTATACAAATTAGTAGATAATTACCCCCTCTAATAACATATTTGACCTCTGAACTCTCACCCCTAAATCTAATCACTAAAACAACATCTAAAATTGTTCACATTTATCATACCCTACTGTATGACACCATTCATGCTCACATCACACTTACCATTCCATAACTATAGGGAAAAATGGTGAAAAGTGGTCAATAGTTCTTTGACTTTTTGACCCCAGAGTCTATGTGACACAAATTTATGTACCAAGGTATCATGGTACAACATAGGGTTGGTATAGGTCTTGTACTTTTTGAGTTTAAAATGGTGCAAAATTGGCATAAAAAGCATTTATTTGACCTTTGACCTCCAATTATTATAATGTTTTGTTAGAATGTCAAACCCTACCCATGTATGCAATTTGTAAAGATACCAAGTAAATCCTTCAAAAGATACAGCCATCACAAAAAACCTTTTCATTTGACCTGTGATTTTTGTACCTTAAAAGTTTGGAGACAAAAGTTCCGGGCCTGGGTACCTGTCTACCAATTTTGGTTCATGTGTGTATTACAGTTTTGAGTTATAAGCGACACAAAATTCATTGTTGCATAACACACATGCAAACCCAAGGACAGACACAAAAATAACCTTGTTCCAAAAACTAATGACCCATAACCCTAATATCTCCATCTAACATCTCACACACTAAGCCACCATGTCCCACATACTATGCCACCCTATCCCACAAACTATGCCACCTTGTCCCACATTCCATTCCTCCCTAATCCCAATGTCATCCCACCCTGTTCCGTCCCAATGCGCCATAGTGTCTTGTCCCCTATGTCATCCCATCCTGTCCCACATGCCAGTCACTCTGTCCCATATGCCATGCCACCCTGCCCACCACATGTCATCCTAGCCTGTCCTACATGTCATGCCACCATCCTGTCTCACATGTCATTCCACCCTGTCCCACATGTCATCATATTCTGCCCCCATGCCATCCGATCCTCATCCCAATCCCTACACATACCAATCATTATGCCATTTACCACCCAACATTCTTTCCTCTTAACTCCCATCTCTTCACCTCTATCAAGCTAACATGCCTCATTCACCTCCTATCCCCCATTCACCTACCATCCCCCATTCAACTACCATCCCTATTCACCTACCATCCTCCATTCACCAACCATGTCTCATTCCCCTAACATCCCCCATTCACATCCATCCTCCATTCACTTACCATTCCCTATTCACTTACCATCCCCCATTCACCTACCATTCCCCATTCACCATTCACCAACCATCTCACATTCCCCTAATATCCTCCATTCACATACCATCCTTCATTCAGCAGCCATCCCCATTCAGCTGCCACCCCCCAATTACCAACTATCCTCCATTAACCTTACACCCCTAACCCTCCTTTTGCTACCCACTCATCTACCAAATATTTCCTTAGAGCCAAGTCACCATTCCAACCTTTGCTCACTCCATTGCACCACAGGTCCCTTCTCATTACCTCCTGATAATTTACATAAACAGAAAACATAAACCCTGAACTTAAATCTGAAATTTCCCATATAAACATGCTTAACTTGATATTTTCCCTTATAAACCAAATAGGGCTGATCTATCAACCAAATCAGAATGAAAATCCATTGCAGATTAATTTGGAGACTTAATTGTTTATATTTCTATTAATCCCCAAATAGTTGAGTTTTTTTTCCAAGGGCAGAATTTTTTCATTCCCCAGGAGCTGAACAATGCATGTGCTCAGTCGGTCGAGCATTCGGATTGATGGATAGTCGGTCCGACCAACCAGGACGGTAAGATGCTATATCCCTCTTCACCAACTTCTTCGGGGAGGGGATATTTAGACCACACACCCGACTTTTCTCATTGTAGTGATTAAGATTAAAATACTTGAAAGCAATAATGATTACATGAAGAATAGAATCTGAGCTTTTAACTCCAATTCTAAAAAAAAACCTTCACAAATGTATACGTACCAACCCTTAACGTTATTGTTAGTAAATAATTTGCTCCATGCATTATTCAAACTTGATAAAGTGTAAATCTCAAATTCAAATAAAAGAGAGCATTGTTGTCATGGGAACAAATGGAAACCAGTTAAGACCTAATAAAAAGATACATTGTATAAACTAACTAAAGGCTAACCTTTCATTGAGAGAGTAAATATATTGAAGAAGTAGTTAATATGCAAGGAGAGTTATGCAGTAAAAAATTATTAACACTTGAAATGAGCTATTCAAGAATGTGTGTTATATACAAAGTTAATCAATGTAGTTCACTTGCCTTTGTTTTGTCTCCGGGAGACAAAAATAAGGAATAAAAATGGGTAAATGAATGGATGCAATCAATCAATCAATAACCTTAATGTTAGCGACCCATTTTTAAACTAATTCTTTGCAAGTGCAATATTAAAAAAGGCATTAAACAAAATATGTTAAAATTTGGGACATTGGAACAGAGAAAGGGCAGATATGGGTGTTTTTTAAGGTGAGATGTGTTGAGACTTAGTTAAAACTTTCCAAAGAAGATCAAAAACAATTGGTTTCGGGCATGAAAGGACAATGACGAGCTGTGAATCTTACCTCAAAGAAATTCAAACAATGAATACTTAGGCTGCAAAAAAAAAAAAAAAACTGAAAACAAAGATAGGGAATTGGAAAAATCAGTCAGAAGATAGATAATCCTGAAATGTTTACACTGCAAATGGGCAGACAATACAGAGCAAAAGTAAGAAAGATGCTTTGGGATAATATTTGGTGGGTCTAGGATTTCTGAGGTAGATTGTATTGGGGTGGGGAATGAACTCTGAACTTATATTAGGCATGTGGGAGTTGCCAAGGGATGAAGATATGCACTCTACAGAGTGCTACAATTCTAGTTTAACATGTTACTGTGAACATTGGTGAAAAATATTCATTTTTCTAGTTTGATGTAAAACGGTTGAATATGTTGACCCTCTCTTGATATGGAATGGAAGCATGATAGTTGCCATAATGAGGTGTTGGGGTACAGGTAAATCAGTGTATCGATCATCAAATGTCATAAATATCACATGATATGCTTTTTCGTTAAAAATTTTGTCAAAATTTGTCATTTTAACTTTTGATGCATATATGAAAATCCACTGTGTTTATATAATTTCACTATAAAATGATTACATGACACCATGAAGTGATTTTCATTAAAATATGCTTGGCTGAAAAGCTCAGCTGATTATAAAATGGTGGATAAATAATCATATTAAGTGTGCTTTTTTTACAAAAATGACTTCAATCTTTCAAAAGAAATTCCATACATAACACCTGTTTTGTTACTTATTAAGCTATTTTCAGCACAAATCTTCAACACAAAATGATTTCATATGTACGCTATCCCTAAGGGGATTTGTTATAGCAGGTGAAGTGTTATATTACACCATGAAGTGAATTCAGCATAGCTTCTTGAACTGACTGCTACATTTCTTAAAACACTTAGGAGTATCACTCAACCCTACTCAGAAAAACAGAAGAGACTATCACAGCTATCTTAGTTTTAGTTAATACAGAGTGATGGAAAAATTAGAATAACATTTTTTTTTAAATTGAAAGAAGAAATAACAATTAACAAACAGTTTGGTGTTTTTAGGTTAGGTAAAATTTTCATTCATGATATTACAGAAAAAACTCTTTTCCTTTTCATTTTTTTTGTTTTTGTGATACTATCTTCCCCAAAAAAATAATATGAAGAAACAGGTTTACTTATTATTTCATCTAATTTCTATTTCACAATCAAATTCAAGTTTCAGAACTAACAGATGATAACGCTGTAACATTGCAGGGTTATCTTTGCAACCCTGGAAGGATGGTACGTACCTGCTACATTGCAGAGTTATCATTGCAACCCTGGGAGGATAGTTACGCCTGTTACATTGCAGGGTTATCATTGCAACCCTAGAAGGATGGTATGTACCTGCTACATTGCGAACCTGGAAGGATGGTATGCCTGCTACATTGCAACCCTAGAAGGATGGTATGCCTGCTACATTGCAGGGTTATCATTGCAACCCTGGGAGGATAGTTACGCCTGTTACATTGCAGGGTTATCATTGCAACCCTAGAAGGATGGTATGTACCTGCTACATTGCGACCCTGGAAGGATGGTACGCCTGCTACATTGCAACCCTAGAAGGATGGTACGCCTGCTACATTGCAGGGTTATCATTACAACCTGGAAGGATGTTATGCCTGCTACATTGCAACCCTGGAAGGATGGAAGCCTGCTACATTGCAGGGTTATCATTGTAACCCTAGAAGGATGGTACACCTGCTACATTGCAGGGTTATCATTGTAAGCCTTGAAGGATGGTACACCTGCTACATTGCAGGGTTACCATTGTAACCCTAGAAGGATGGTACACCTGCTACATTGCAGGGTTATCATTGTAAGCCTAGAAGGATGGTACACCTGCTACATTGCAGGCTTATCATTGTAACCCTAGAAGGATGGTACACCTGCTACATTGCAGGGTTATCATTGTAACCCTTGAAGGATGGTACACCTGCTATATCGCAGGGTTATCACTGCAACCCTGGAAGGATGGTACGTACCTGTTGGACCTGAGGTGGTTCACTCATCAATGCAATACCAATGACTTGCAAAACAGCATACGAGATCGCCAAGACCAAAAAGGCAGATGGGACTTTGTCCAATACACTGTCCTGACTGTAATACCTATGATAAAACAATGGGAGCATGTGTCACTTTCCATACAGGAGAAAAACTAGAAAATCAAATCAAAGCAAGAGTAGCCTGAAAGGGTGCAAAAGACATATCAGAAGTCAGAATTGACGCCAGCTTTTCAGATGGGGTGGGGGTGGGGGAAATAGCAGATAAAAAATGACTGATGGCATATATTTTTGTCTCCATAATTGTGTCAAAATAAGCTGTCTTTAAATTCTACTAAAGAACAAAAGGGGTCATTGCCTCAAAATCTGGCCCTAGTAAAATTACTAAACCTTTTAGAAAAATTTCTGGAACATTTAACAATATTTATGGACCTTTTAGCAACTTTTCTAAACCTTTTTATCTTTTGGGGAGGTGGAGAGGGGGTGTCGAATGACCTAAACAACCCCCTGGCTACAATAATTAGGCCAAAGGGAACCAATTCCTTGGTGTTACTAAATGATAATGCATTTTTGACACTTTATGGTGAATCTTTAATTTTCACGACAAATAATAAAAAACAATCATGTCCTCAAGATGACAAAAGTACAGCATATTTGATGTAAAAATTCCTATGAACCTATTAAATTTAGAAAGCGAAAAAACAAACATAACTATTTACTTAAAACAGAGCAAGATTTTGGAAGAAATGTTTCCATTGCTACTTTGCATGAGAATAGTCTTTGAGCTTTCCGATATCTGAAAATGGTGATTTCAGTCATTTAACATAGTACTGAACTTAAATTAAAACCTCAACGCATTTCACAAAACACTAGTACATGTCTGAAGTATAACTTGATAATTGTTTTCCCTTGAATACAAAACAAACACATGGCTTGTTCTCTATCTGTTGATTCCAAAAAGCTCATTTAATTTCTACATAACCGGGAAAGCTGTAAGTACTTACTGTTCTGTATGATTATTCACCATTAGAATAATGTCGGGTGATAGATTATGTGGGTTTATGTAGTATGTCTGCACAATGTTAAATATAAAGGCTCCACCACCAAAACCAGCCACAATAATGCCATTCACCAGTCCCTTCTTATCTGGAAACCACTGCAAGACAGAAATTGTACACCAATGCTAGTCACATGGCAATACAGTATATTCTGAAGCTTATCCTCATATTCTACCCTTTTTTTCCCCGATATCATCACAATTTTTGCAATAGTAGGAATATTGCATGCAGAGAAAGATCAATGGATATCTATAATTGTTTTCTGATTTTATCAGCTAGCTGCCAAAAGGGCAATATTTTTCAAGTGGAATTTTTTTTAGATATGTAAAAAAAACACCTTATTGGACATATTGGGCACCCCTGCTCTAAGCTAATCTCTAAGCATCCACTCAACATTTTTTGACCAATAACATAATTTATTTTGATTAAGTTGAAGATTTAAAATAAGTTTTGTTACATTATTTGTTTATTTTGCATCTGGCACTCACAATATTTTTGTGGTGGTTATTGTGGGACTAGTATAAAACCAGTTCACACTACAGGTATGCAGTTCGAATAGCACACTGTATATGGTCCCGGAGCATAGGCGCTTATTAGGAAGAAACTTTTGGGCGTAAAAAGTGGTGCAATTCTATTTTCGTAAGCACTCCTAGGGTCTTATTATGTTTGTTTGTTTGATGAGGGCTTAACGGCACCACAACAACAAGGGTCAAATTGTGCCTGAGAGGTCACATCATTCTAGAAGTAGAAAGGAAAGAAAACGGGGGGAGATTGAGAGAAATACAAGAACTAAAAGTCAGAAAGGGTGCATGGGTGAGGAAAAAAAAAAGTAAAGAGAGTGGGGTGGGAGAGAAGGACTAAATATGGTTGTAGAGGGAAGCATGATGAAGGAAGGAGACTGGATGACGTGGAGTTTGTTATTAATTTGGAAGTCCCATGGGGTTTGCCAGCGGTCATAAACAAGGGAAGTCTTATTATGTCGAATACGGTATGTAGAATCTGAGCTACCACTGATCAATGTTTGAGGATGGCATGTTAAACTTTATGATGCATGAGGGGGGCAGACAATCTTTATGTAATTCTTGGCATTTTCTCCTTAATATCAGTCAAGATGATTACAATAATGGGAACATCATTTACAGCTGATTAGGAAACATGTAAAAGAGTCCAAAAGGTTTTGATAACAATAACCCTTCAAAGAATTGTGGCAGAGGATTTAAAATAACGATTAACATGACAAAATTGAGACAATCTGACAATACACTTATTTTCATATTTATACGCATAAAAATGAAAGAAAGCATTAAGGTTGATTTCTAAAGACCATCTATTATGATTAAAATGTGGTGGCATACACTTTATTCCAAAATACTTACTAATTAATCTATCAGTGTAAGTGCACAGTGGACCATTGTGTTGCAACCAATCAGTGGAAATTGATATCTACTTACCTCCATGTTACAGATAATAACTGGCATTTAAAGTTATTCTGAATGCATCTCATTTTCATGGTTTGACTAGAATACAATAAAACCACATTATTAAGCTTATCGCAAGCTCATTTTTCTAGCAGGGTTTGCTCCACTTGTCTATTGACCACAGGTCAATGTAAATTGAGAATGTAAATTGTAGTAGCCAAAAGCTAAGATAATGTACGATTTGCTTACCTTGTTCACACAGACCAATGGAGGTATATATCCCAAACCAACACCAAAGCCAAATGTAAAGCCATAGGTCACCAGTAGCAAAGTAAATGAGCTTTGAATCGTAATTGCAGATACAGCGACACTACCACTGTGAAAAAAAAAAAAAAAAATACTTTTGCAAGATCTGCTTTTTCTGACTGCCAAAATCTGTAGAATACTTACAACAGTACATGAGATGACTGAGTGGTTAAATTTTTCTGAATACAAACTTCCTGAATTGAATGTGACTGCATCTGAGGTATACAAAGGGCCTTTTGCAACCACACTTATTCTAAGGGTGTGTAGAATAATGACAATTTGAATCATTTTAATCTAAATTGTTTTATCACATGTTTAATCATAAAAGTTTGTGGTTTCCCACTTTAAACTGCTCCTCTTTGAGTACCCAAAACTCTGCATAGCTTAACCCGGCACAATCCCTCCTACTCTCTCACGCTTCGTATTCACATGCATCTCCCACTGCCTTTGCACAGATAAAGTTATCCGAGTTATTCATTTGTCATGATCATGTAAAACATTTATGCCATAACAATCCCCCCTCCACTTGCTAAGCATGCCCATACTCTCCCACATATCCGTTTCTAAGTCATTAATGCATCCCTCATTTTCTACTAAGGAAAGATAAATTATACACCCTTACCGGCCATCACAAATAGTTCAATTAACCAAAAAGTATTTTGGTGTGCCAGTACTATTCTTTTTTTAATGCGAGGTGAACAATAGCACATGAGGTACGACCAGGACAAACACAAGTATAAGCAACAAGACACTATAAGAGATGTCCTCATGGACCAATCAATGGTTCACAGCAGCTTAGGGATGGAAAGGAAATAATCTTCTGCTATGGTGCTGAGAGAAGATGATGATGCACCCAGGTCTTGAAAGACTGGACCCCTTTGTATTAAATCTCTCCAACAATGCAGTCTGGGAGACTGTTCCAAGCTTGAACTGTAGTGTGGAGGAAACTCCTGGCAGTGGAATAAGTTCTTGAGACAGGTTCAGTTATTGCATGAGTTGGCATAGACAATACTGGAGCGGGTTCTTTGTCTAATTTGAAATGGCTGAAGAAGCATCACCTCCAGGTCTGGAAGGCACAATTTGAGTTACGTGTGTCATTCATCATTGGAAAAAAGGACAGCAGGAGCTCCAAAATATTCAAATTTCCTTAATGATCATGTAAAGCTAAATGAATATTCAAGCTGTTAATCAAAATACCTCACTGGTTAAACAAAAAATTAAAAAAATGTAATGAATTTAACAAACATGTTGGTTTGCCCTCTACAAATGAAGTACTGGACATCACCAATGTCACATTTATCAGAAACCTTGGAACTTTCATAATTTAAAAATGGTCCCCAAAAAATAATAGTGTGTTCCTTCCAACCAACAATCAAAATATTATCATTTTTTGGTGTCAGTCATTTCCAGGCAGGAGCAGTGGAATTTATTTGCTCTTTTGAATATTGAAAAGTTTAACCTTTTAAAAAAAATGACTGATTTCTTTTACACCTGATCTGTTCATAAAAAGAAACAAACCCAGAAACACCACCTTCAAAAGAAATAAATGTGACATTCTTACACACTCTTTGTTTCAGGCCAAACTCTATAGTTAGTACCTTAAAGTATCACCAGACGTTTTTACCCTTTAAAGATCTATAAACATGAAGCAACAACTTGAGTTTAACCCATACTCTACCAGGCCGCGATATTATCGCCGTTTTTGGGTGCCCCATTTTTTGATTCCGCCTCCCAAGTGCGTTTAAAAAAAAAATGCAGGTAGAGTAAGGGTTAATAGGGAGAAAATATGTTAAAACCATTAAAATTACCAACAATTTCATCAATATCAATTTTTGATCTTATTGTGCAACAATTTGTGACATAGGCAGATGAACACATCTTCAAATGTTTATGTAAATTCTTTTGTTTTTCAATCCTCTGTAAAATGTATTCTAAAGGTCAATATCTGATTCCATCCAGATATTTCAAACCTTGATTATACACCTAGCTAGGACAACAGGTAATCAGCAAAGATGAAATAAAACTTATGACTGGTTAAAACTGAAGAAAACAATTTAAAGACTTACTTAAGGATGTTGTGCTGTGTTCATCTAATAACATCACAAAATTCATCTGAATCATAAAATCTTCAAGCCTTAATTGACCATAACTGAAAAACTACTCCAGCTATTTCAAAAATTTAAAGGCATTTTACTCAGAATGTTCTTTCACATAAGTGAAAACTGCTACATTTTTTGAAGATTTTGAGAAACCAGAGGGAGAAATCCCATGTGATTTCAATGCTAACTTTGGATTAAAAGCAATTTTTTTTTTTTTTTGTATATCTTTAAATGTTGTGTTCTTACACATTTAGTTTATTTATCATACTGGAACATGTAATCTGTGTATATTTTGTTGCTTAATTGTTAAAGTTTTTGTCTTAAGCTCTAATCCACAGTCACAACAACCAATGAAAAATTGTATTTGGCTCAGCCTGACATGAATAATGATGAAGTCAACAACTCAACATTCTATGTCATCCTGTATCATCCTTGCTTTTATCAACAGCATCATACCAAGTTTGATTTAAATCTGATGTGGGTTTGTGAAAATATGAACATCAACAGAATTACACAGTTAGTCCCACCTTCTCATTAATATTCATATCAGCACCAAAAACAATAGGGATCATCTACAGACAACAACACACCCATATACCAAGCATGGCATAAATCTGCCTTAATGATCTTGAGATATCATGTTTACAAGCTTGTTAACATAATTTTACATTTAGCCCTGCCCACTAATTAAATTCATGACATCAGCACCAAAATCAATAGGTCTCATCTACAAAAAACAGCACATCCATATACCAAGTATGACATAAATCCACCACACGGTTCTTGAAATATCATGCTTACAAGCTTGTTAACAGAATTGTACATTTAGCCCCACCTACTAATTAATATTCATAACATCAGCACCAAAAAACAATAGGAATCATCTACAGACCACAACACATCCATATACCTCGTATGACATAAATCCACCACAATTCTTGAGATATTGTGTTTACAATCTTGTCACAGATGCACATACATACACACATACATACATACATACATACATACATACATACATTAATACATACATACATACATACATACATACATACATACATACATACATACATACATACATACATACATACATACATACATACATACATACATACATACATACATACATACATACATACATACATACATACATACATACATACATACATACATACATACATACATACATACATGTTAGACAAGTTTGAATGCCAGGCTCCAGTGACAGTCAGTGGCATTCCCAGGGTGACCTCCTAGACCATGAAGAACTGTTCAAATTTAGTCCACTTCTATTGACAAATTGTCAACAAAAAAGAATTATTATTTTTTATCAGAATGCTAAAGGTGGAATTCTCCATACCTGTTGTGGGATGTAGGGGCAACAGTATAGCAGGGAATCCGGGGTAGTGCCCCAAGATTTCATGTAGTGCTGTGTATAGCTGATACATGCTTTAAGTTTTATATTAAATTCAGTTTGGTGAAGCCTATCAATTTCAGAGAGGAAGGAATTACAAAACATATCATGTACAATGAGACCAATTACAATGGATATTCAACTGTCAAAGTACAAACATATGCTGGAAACTCTTTTCTCAATTCATATCAATTCCCATTGTTATTCATCGTGCCCAAACTTTTAACCACTTTCATTTTTGTCCCATATCTTTCAACGAAAGCCATACATCATCATAATTGTTTCAAGTTAACTAGCGGCACATGTTTCTATGAACTATGCAACAACTTTTGTCAATATCAAATCCCCCACAAATCCTAAGAAAATAGAGGAGTCCATTATAATGTTAAGTGCACATGGGATTTATAACAAATGTGATTGGTTACTAATATTTGGATCAGTCTATTAGCACGCCTTGGGCCCTTAAGGGTGTAATATTTACTTTGTTAAAGTTTGTACGTTTGGTGAGTGATAGACTTGGAAAGCTGCCAGCAGTAATTCACAAGGATTAAAACATGAACCTGAACTGTGTGCATGTGAGTATGTTTATATAGGTGACATGTATGGGTGATTTTATGATAATATGTGCGTTCAATTGCATTATATTCCTATATAGTTAAGTTGTCTTGAATGGAATTTATTGTGCGTAATGTATGTTATGTTATGTGTGTAAATCAGCGAATGACATAAATAGAGCGAGATTAAAAAGAGATATGTTGAAACACTTGATGAACTTTTGAGTGCCGGGCAGAAGAGTGAATCTTAGAGCCGAGTGCCGGGCGGGAATTGCAAGTCCTGGGTGGGAGCCGCCCGGCACCGCCCACTGTAGCTAGAACCCTGATACATACATACATACATACATACATACATACACACATACATACACACGCTAGCAGGACTACATAGGTTCCTTATGCTATCGCATCGGAACCAAAAATGGGTTGAAATAAAAATAATTTTAATAAATGCACAAAAATTAACGAAAAATTATTAAGAGATTTTTTGAAACTTACCAAACTTCAAGATCACATTTTTGCTTCAAAATAAAAAATGCAAGTCCTAAGACATGATAGTAATGAATTGTGGTCTAATTTTTATTATACATGTACCTACCTGCAATCTTTTCTGGGGAGATTTCTTCAAAATTTCATGATTTTTTGCCAATTTTTACCTTTTTTTTTTTTTTAAACTGTGTACCAAAACCATACATCAGACATGCTTTGTTGAACTGCTGTTCAAAAGTGCTTGAAATTTCCTTTCATTTGATATTTAAATAAAGGCATACCCACTCTATTTAACTCAGAGCTATAAGAATTAAATTTCACCATTGAGCATATAATGACTACATGGCATAGCCGTTATGAATGCATACTATATATCACACAAGCGCACCAGCTTTAAGCCTCCGGTGAGACTACTGCGTTATAATTTGTCTGCAGTGGTTTTCAGGGGTCATTTGGCCAAAGTTATTTTTAGTGTTTTCTTATTTTGCCCTTCTAGCTAAAAATCATAAATTAGCATCATTGTAAAGGAAATCTTTATTAAGAATATAAATATGTAACACAAAACTCTGTTTTCAATATTCACAAGAAATTATACTTGAGCAAAGATTAGCCCATTTGTTGACCTAATTTAAAACAAATTTGCTTAATTTGCATATATTTGTCCAATTTTTCCTACTTTTGCTTTCATTACTCAAAAGATAAATATCTTAGCTTCCAATAAAACAAAACTTGTATGAAAGAAAATGACAGGAAAGTTGCCAAAAATTATATGAAAAAAAATTAACGAAAATTTGGCTCACATTTTTTAAACTTCAGGTAGAGTAGGGGTTAAAAACAACTCTCCTTTCTGCCTTTCCTTTTCATTTAAAACTTGCAATTTCGTAATTTATCAGGAGTGCTCATCAAATTCTGTTCCCCTGCTACTTCAAATTAAATTCACCTACCTTATAAGCACAGCCCCACATATTACAGCCCATCTCACTCCCAGATACTGCTCCAAGAAACCGCCCATATTCAAAGTGATACCCTGCCCAGCAATGACCGCAGCATAAATCAACGTGGCATCCTGCAAAACAACATATGCACACTTTCATTTTCAGGAATTGTAAAATCCTGAGCATAGGAAAGATACATGATAACAATACCGTAAACAACATCTATATAATGTTGATTAATTTCACCAACCAAAATTCACTAAATTATCTTGAGGTTTTAAGCTGTCTGCCTTTTTTTAAAGGAATATTCCCATGGTTTGTTGTAAAATTCTATTTGAAAAAGCATAATTTTAGAGCTAATTTGGTACAAATTTCAGGTTGATATCATATTCCATTCAGGGGAGACATGGATTTTTATAGATTTCCCAATTGCACCTCAAAGTTTTTGTACAGTATGATGAATTCATGTTTGATGATGTCATATAGGCAATTCCGTTAATTGGTCATTTCTGTATGATTAGAAACAATTTTCCAAAATTTATTGAAGTAGGGTATATTTGGCAATATATATAAATACCTAACTTTCATCCATTGAGTTTTCTAGCAGGTTTTACTAATATAAAAAGATGATAGATTTGTAAGAAATACCTAAACTTTGTGAGTTTGTGTGATGTTATACTGAGCCTTTTTCCTATTCGTTTATTGGAAGTTTCTGTGAAACTTGAAATTTGAATAGCTCTTGGTAGGAATAACATATCAAAATGATTTTTGTACTAATTTGTTTCTAACACTTTTCTCTTTCTCATGAAAGGTTACAAAAAAACATGGGAATATTTCTTTAAATAATGAATTTCAATACAATTAAAAAATCCTCTATCTTTTGATTAACCATAACTTATAAAACTTGAAGATGGTTCGACTTAACGTACACATACATTTGCTAAACATTTACAGGAGCTCTTGGTCAAGATATAAGGGTATTGAAATAACAAGTCTAATTTTAGAAACCCGTGTTGTTGAAAAAATACTTACAGAATTAGTTTAGCGGTCAAGCAAGTCCATCTTATAGGACGGAGGACTTCAAAAGAAGCAAAATAGGGAAGGAAGCATTCAAAAATCTTATTCCGATACAGCCGATATATATATATGTATGTATATATATATATATATATATATATATATATATATATATATATATATATATATATATATATATATATATATATATATATATATATATATATATATATATATATATATATATATATATATATATATATATATATATATAAATATATATAATATATATATATATATATATATATATATATATATATATATATATATATATATATATATATATATATATATATATATATATATATATATATATATATAAATATATATATATATATATATATATGTATGTATATATATATATATATATATATATATATATTTAAGTTTAAAGTCTGGTATCATTTGTGTAGAACTGACTGAAATCAGACCACTTGTGATGTCATAGCCTCAGATTTCTCAAATTCTCTATGTATTTTATCATAATTTGTCCTGCGATTTTGTGGTGATTTTGTAACAACTATTGGATATGTCAGGAAAGTAGTTTAACAGAATCTAGTCAGGGTAATTATAATTTACCACCTGAAGAAAGTTTGAGGCAAAATAATCAAAATATTAAAAAAGTTGAAATACATTTTCTTTAAAATACATTAACAATGGGTAAGAATGTGAGGATAGGGTGCCAACCTTCCATCATAGACTTACTACACCAGTCATTTCTACAAAGATAAAACAGAGTTTAAAACTTGGATATCTTCTTAAAGGAATAAGATTTTTGAATGATTTCTTCACCATTTTGCATCTTTCAAAGCCCTATTTCACATAAGATCAACTTGCTTGAGCACTGAACTATTCCTTTTAAGTTTTCATTAGAATAAACAGTTGAATTGAACATCCATGCACAGAAAGTATGTTTAAATATTCTAGAGACTCAATAATAATACACCTACACATTTCAGTCGAGTGCTCCTTTAAAAAACGAATGGCTCACTTCTGCAACCAAAGTATTTTAATAACCACCATGTGCATCACAACCTTAAAGTGCTACTATATCTGTACAAATACCACTAAGGTAAAGTTGTCACATCTGTCTGTTATTACTTGAGATAAGGTCAGCAAACTTTTACATTTGAGGTAAGAGCTTTAAACAATATGAAAGAATGTATACGAAAATGCCTAGTCTTGGGATTAAATGAAACATCTGACCTCTCAATTGATGTTACAACTTTGCTTAAACAAAGACAGCATAAAGATCTCTAGCCATATCCTTATAAACCTTTGAATATATTAAAAATACTCCCAAGGTCTTTTTTCAAGGCAATGAAAAACCATGTAGGTTGGACCTTAAATAGATATAATTCTATTGGCCTGCTTTCATCAGCGGTTTTAAGTCACCCAGTAATATATAGCAAAATTTACAGAACTTTGATCCGAGTTTGTGGTATCTGGGGAGAGAAATAAAGGGGGAGAGAAATAAAGGGGAAGGGGGTGCTTCACATAATTATAGTATACATGGTATTTATGCTCACCAGAGATTTGAGATACTAATTCAATGTTATATACCACATATCAAAACTTTTGCCACCCATTCTTATAACTCACAATTGTTACACATTCTAACAAAAACTATATAGTGCTCACGAAGAATTTTATCCTAAATCCAGATTTGTATCCATTCTAATGAAAAACCCTTCAAAAAGGGCCATTAATATAACATTAGGTATAATTTGCAACTCATTGTGACAGCACTTCCTTGTATCCCACTTTTCACTGAGTCCGCCCCCCTCCCTCCACGCCTACCCTACCTGGCCCCAGAGAGTTCTGCATGGTGCCCATCAATTTTTTGTCATAGAAAGAAAACACCCAAAACAGTCCTTTTTTGTACAAAAAAAGTGATTTGTGAACACATTTTTGGTCAGTTGGTCGATTCTCCTTTCACAACCTTTTGAGGGTGAAATCCACTATGACCCCTAATAGTTACTTCCAAATATCGTGTGGTTATAATGGTGCCATCAGTAATGTCCAAATTAGTGTAATACTTCACATTGGCATAGGAACATATAATACTTCACATTGGCATAGGAACATGTAATACTTCACATTGGCATAGGAACATATTTTTTTTGGGGGGCACAAAGATATGCTGCAACACTAGTTTAATGATACAAAATTCACTTAGTTGGGGAGGGGCAGCATGTAGGTCACTGCACTGCAACATTGGAGGGAACGTGCCCATGTGCCATAATACTGCTACTACTACTACTACTAATAATAATAATAAAAACAATAATAATAATACTAATAATACAAATAAAAATAATAAGAAGAAAAACATCAACAACAATAATAATAACAACAACAATAATAATAATACAAATGAAAAATGAATTAATTAAATAATAATATAAAAATTGTCAGGTCGGGCTATGTGCCATCTGGGAATCCCAATACTCAAGACACTTAAGACAGAGAACATTGAACTTTGAAAAGAACAAGATTCATAAAAATTGAATTTCTTACATTATATCTAAGGTTTTGAGGCGAGCTGTTTTTTCGGATGTAAGACACCATATATGGAGCCATGTTTCCTGCAAAAAGAGAAGTAAAACATATTCATTACAAAAGCTATCTCAAAAAAACTGTTATCATTCAACCCACAAATTTACAGTTCCCTTTCATCACAAATGATAGCGTTTGCTATTTGAATGATCCTTAATAGGAAGGTCATTCCCTGGTACCAGTACATTACATGTGAACAGCCAGAAAATGGCACCAAACTTCCCAGTGGATCCCTGGGAGACCCCGGGGTCCACTGGGAGACCACAGGGGTCTACTAGGAGACCCCAGGAGTCCACTAAGAGACCCAAGGGGTCCACTGGGAGACCCCAGGGGTCCACTGGGAGACCCCAGGAGTCCACCAAGAGACCCCAGGGGTCCAACCCCAGGAGTCCACTAAGAGACCCCAGGGGTCCACTGGGAGACCCAGGGGTCCACTGGGAGACCCCAGGGGTCCACTGGGAGACCCAGGGGTCCACTGGAAGACCCAGGGGTCCACTGGGAGACCCCAGGGGTCCACTGGGAGACCCAGGGTCCGCTGGGAAACCCCAGGGGTTCACTGGAAGACTCCAGGGAGATCCCACGGGGTCTGCTGGGAGACACCAGGGGTCCGCTGGGAGACCCCAGGAGTCCACTGGGGTCATTCTCTGGTATGCTACATGTGTGACTAGCCAGTTTTTTTTTAGTGAAAAGTTCTCACTATTAATCACCTCTTAAATATTTTATTTTAAAACTTAATCATAAGAATAAAATTTATGAGACATATCACTCATTTCTGATTAGTTTGACTGGTCAAGCGAGCTCATAAAATAGGACTTCAAAGGAAACAAAAATGTGAAACAATTGTTCAAAATTATTATTCTGTTTAATGAAGAGATATCCAAGAATGTTGTCTCAATTGTGCAGAAATGACTGAAAGCAGAGTACATCACATCCTCAGATACCTCGAACTTCCTTATGTATTCTATCATATTGTTTCCTGGGATTTTACAGCTTAAAATCCATTGGCTATGTCAGGAGAGTAGTAAACAGAATCCAGTAAAAAACAATGATTTAACATCTGAACAAATCTTTAAGAAAGAAAAATCAATGAAAAAATTCATCTTAATGAATAGTAAAAAAGTTCAATTAATTTTCTTTAAAAATGTTTCTTTTTGTACAGTAGACTTTCCACCACACTCATTTCTAAGCAAATGAGACAGAAACTTAGGATTGGATAGCTTTATAACATTAACAAGATATTGAAGTCCTTAATATAAGATTAACTTCTTGACCAATAAATCCTTAAAAAATCATGTTTGGTTTAACTTGACTAAAATATCTCGTGTCACTGACACATCCAATTAGTTTATTATTACCAGTGAGTTGTAACAGGTAAAGTAAAAATAGGTTAACTTTCAAACTTGACTATATATCACCAGGCTCATTGAATGATACATACATGCATGCATGCATGCATGCATGCATGCATTTATACATACATACATACATACATACATACATACATACATACATATATACTACATACATACATACATACATATATACATACATACATACATACATACATACATATACATACATACATACATACATACATACATACATACATACATACATACATACATACATACATACATACATACATACATACATACATACATACATACATACATACATACATACATACATACATACACGCATACATACATACATACATACATACATACATACATACAATAAGCTTTTGTACTGCACCATTCCATTAAGACCACAAGTACAGCCCCAAGAGATAAAATACAAGAATTAAAAAAATCAAGTATTATGACTGAGGAAATAAATGGAATTTCATGCAGTTTTCTTGAATAACAGTAAAGAGTTGGCTGTATGAATGCTGATGGGTATATGGTATCAGAAATTAGGGGTAATATAAAAGAAATCTTTATCAGCTGCAGATTTAAGTGACCATTTATTTATTCTTCTCTCTTTTTAGGCGGGTTCTGTCGGATGCAGGACGCAAACCTTCCCACCTAGGGCAATGCAGTAGTAAGTTAGTAGAGAGATAAGCCAGAGATGAACCTGTGACGGATTTGTAAACATATAGCATAGCCCTACAAAATATTCTCTCCTTGACAGAAAGCCAATGTAATTGTTATAGCAGTGGGGATACATGGTTTTCTTTGTTTGCGTGGACAACAAGCTTGGCTGCCAAGTTTTGCAATCGTTACAATCTAGCAATATCAGATGCCTTAGCACCCATGATGCTGAGTCAAATATCAGATGCCTTAGCACCCATGATGCTTAGTCACAAATCAAATAAATGTTGCAATCTAGCAATACCAGATGCCTCAGCACCCATGATACTGAGTCACAAATCAAATAAATGTTGCAATCTATCAATATCAGATGCCTTAGCACCCATGATGCTCAGTCAAATATCAGATGCCTTAGCACCCATGATGCTCAGTCAAATATCAGATGCCTTAGCACCCATATGCTCAGTCACAAATCAAATAAATGTTGCGATCTAGCAATATTTGATGCCTTAGCACCCATGATGCTGAGTCAAATATCAGATGCCTTAGCACACATGATGCTCAGTCAAATATCAGATGCCTTAGCACCCATATACTCAGTCACAAATCAAATAAACGTTGCGATTTAGCAATATCAGATGCCTTAGCACCCATGATACTGAGTCACAAATCAAATAAACGTTGCGATCTAGCAATATCAGATGCCTTAGCATCCATGATGCTAAGTCAAATATTAGATGTTTTAGCACCCATGATGCTGAGTCACAAATCAAATAAACATTGCGATCTAGCAATATCAGATGTCTTAGCACCCATGATATTGAGTCACAAATCAAGTAAATGTTGCGATCTAGCAATACCATATGCCTTGGCACCCATGATGCTGAGTCACAAATCAAATAAATGTTGCGATCTAGCAATATCAGATGCCTTAGCACCATGATGCTGAGTCAAATATCAGATGCCTTAGCACCCATGATGCTGAGTCAAATATCAGATGCCTTAGCACCCATGATGCTGAGTCACAATTCAAATAAACGTTGCAATCTAGCAATATCAGATGCCTTAGTACCCATGATACTGAGTCACAAATCGAATAAATGTTGCGATCTAGCAATACCATATGCCTTAGCATCCATGATGCTGAGTCAAATACCAGATGCCTTAGCCCCATGATGCTGAGTCACAAATCAAATAAACATTGCGATCTACTGCAGTAATATCAGATACCTTAGCACCCATGATATTGAGTCACAAATCAAATAAACGTTGTGATCTAGCAATATCAGATGCCTTGGCACCCATGATGTTGAGTCATAAATCAAATAAATGTTGCGATCTAGCAATATCAGATGCCTTAGCACCCATTATACTGAGTCACAAATCAAATAAACATTGCGATCTAGCAATATCAGATGGCTTAGCACCCAAGATGCTGAGTCATAAATCAAATAAACGTTGCGATCTACATGTAGCAATATTAGATGCCTTAGCACCCATGATACTGAGTCACAAATCAAATAAACATTGCGATTTAGCAATATCAGATGGCTTAGCACCCAAGATGCTGAGTCACAAATCAAATAAATGTTGCAATCTACATGTAGCAATATCAGATGCCTTAGCACCCATGATACTGAGTCACAAATCAAATAAACGTTGCGATCTAGCAATATCATATGCAGTAGCACCCGTGATGCTGAGTCACAAATCAAATGATGCATATCTTACTTCTTTTATGGAGAAAACACAAATCAAAGAAGTTAAAGGAAAGTTAACGTCACATAAATGCATTCAGGAGTAAACACCGCCAAGCCAGTAACGTTTCTTCCATTTTTCAATTTCCCTACTAATCTTGAGAAATATGTGATATTACCGATCACACTTCTGCCGGACCAAACATAGGGGCCTACATGTATAATCAATAACATCACAGATTTCTCAAAATCCAATACGGAAAATTGAAAACTGGAAGTGAAGTTACTAGCACGGCGGCATTCACTTCTGAATTTAATTATGAGATGATAACTTTCCTTTAATGGTTCATGATAGCCATAGAGTTGTTTCTAAATTTAAAGACTGAAAAAGAACCAGAACCAAAAAATTATGTGGTTCCGATGCTCTTTTTCATGCTGATTGATTTCGATTTTGTATTTGTGTCATTGTATATCATGAAATGTTTTTTTTCTTTTTTAAATGAAAACATACAAACTAGCTAACATCAAAATTCTACATAATGTGAAACAAAACAGACATGTGATTATTAAAATATAAGCATTTAAAGATGTTTACATTAAGCCCCACCTACTCATTAATATGCATGACATCACCACCAAAAACAATAGGGCACAACTACAGACCATGGGTTATCTGTGTACAGCACATGACGTGAATCCAGTTTGTCCTTTTTTGAGATATACCATGTTTACAAGGCCTTTTTAGCAAAACCATATTAAGCCCCACCTACTACACATATTAATGAAATTCAACTGTTTTATACAATTAACACATACACAATACAGTAGCTAACAACATAACTATACTAAATATGAAACAAATCAGACAAGTGATTGTTAAAATATGAGCATTTCAAGCTTTTTACATTAAGCCCCGCCTACTCATTAATATACAAAAACCACCACCAAAAACAATAGGGCACATCTACATACCATGGGCTATCTGCGTACCAAATATGATATGAATCAAAGTTACCGTTCTTGAGATACCGTGCTTACAATCTCTTTTCAACAAAATCATGTTAAGCCCTGCCCACTATGCATATTAATGAAATTCAACATTTTTGTTCCATGAACATGTACACACTCGCTAACAACATAACTACACCAAATATGATACACGGCAGACATGCGGTTGTAAAAATATGAGCATTTCAAGAAATTGACATAAAACCCCACCCAGTCATTAATATGCATGACATCACCACCAAAATCAATAGGGCACATCTACAGACCATGGGCTATGTGTACCAAATATGACTTGAATCCGGTGTATGGTTCTTCAGATATTTTGCTTACAAGCTTGCTGTCACAGACACACATACATACAAACACACGTCAGCATGATTGCATAGGTTCCATATGCTTTTAGCATCCGAACCAAAAATTCAGAACCTGAAATTTCTTTTAGGTTGTGAAATCTGAAAATGTGATGGAAGAATAGGAAAAACACTTCAAAATCCTTTTGTTTCTCTTTATATTTCTTCCCCTAATTTCAGACCTTGAAAATGTTTAAAATGCCTTCTCCAGCTTGAGGTTGAGAAATCAAATCCTCTTCATTAGCATTATCTTTGCTTTTCCAAAGAGAAATGGCAGAGGATTAAAAAACAATGGATTTACATTAGATAATAGAGACGATGTCCCGTTCATGCACCACAAGAGTAACACAAAAATGTGCATACTTGCTTAAAAACCTTCAAAATGCTATAAAATGGCCAATTGGGTAACCATTTACAAACCTCTTTGGGTGAAGGTCATGTTAAATATTTACGAGACATTTCTTTAAGTGAAATCGACATACAGCATATACAGTATGCAGGTGGATTTAATGTGCATCACTTTTTATTGAGTTAATTTTGTCTAATTAGATTTGGGTTAGAAGATGGGGAGAGAAAGTGTGCTGGCTTTCAACTTGTATTGTAGAAAAGAGTTTTACACAAATTTTCACACATTAGAACTACAGATTTTATCATTTTGTTTACTATTTCATATGACCTTTTGAAGTGTTTTAAAAACCTTCTGAAGTGATGTTAAATGCAATTCATTTTAGTATGTGGTAAGAATATTAAAACTTGATTGGCCGAAAGGTGTCAGTTGATGATGATCAATCTGCGACACAGCAAAGTGATTGTACCCAAGTAGCATTTATGGTATACACTATACAAGTGATATTAAAACCTATATTTAAAACCTATAGTTTTTCATATTTCACCCATCACATTGTTTCTAATGTAAATTATAAAAACAAATTTGGTTAACCATAGGGCTCAAATCAGATTAACTAGCGGAAATTAGCAGCGATATTATTCGTAGCACGTACTTCAAGTCATGCATATAGACATGACGTCACCACTGAAAACAGTATAGATCGGAAGAGTTATGAAAGCAAATGAAGGAATGTCTATTGTGTACTTGGCATCTTGCTAAACAATTTTGACCACAATTTGGAAGCACATCACAGAATACTTTTGCAATTATTTTTACAAACAGCAGTTGTCGACAAGGAGGATAGGATAGTGTTGATCAGCAGCCAGTCTGTAGAGTGCATACCTCCGCCACCCTCATTAACTTTTCCAAAACAATTCTTGATTCATCCCCTACAAAAAATACTCAAGAATTGCCACACCAGCGTTCACCCCATTCAAAATCTCATTCTAACTTCTGATATACTTTATCTTGCTGTTTTGCATCCCCCACATATTTGGATTATCTACCTTATGAATTATATTTTTCAGTTATATCTTTGTTTTAATTTACTCACCGTCAGACCAGTCAGGCTATTGCGGTAAAGCATTTATTGTTTTGAGTTCTTTTTAAGCCAGATTCACTTTTTATACCAGAAACAAATTATTTCTTCCATACCAAAGATTAATTGATTTAATTTTTCAATGAGTTCAGAAAACTTATTGTTTTAATTTCTTTTCAGGGCATATGAATTTAAAGTTGTTGAAATTTAAATTTCTTTGGAATATTTCATTTGAGTCCCAACAAATTTCCCCTGAAACACCCTTCTTCTTTTCTGTACCTCCTTCTTATTTCTGTCCTTCCTGTTCTGATTTCATAAGCACTTACAACACCATACACCAAAATTCATTAAAAACCATTCATTTCATTTCCAAAGTTGTACATAACAAGGAAAAAAAAAACACAAAGGGAAAAATATGCTCCGTCCAACTTCGTTGGCAGAGGTAATAAAACAAAAAATTTTGCTTTTGAAATATTTTCCCCTTTTGGTTTCAGAAAGTTAACGAGTCCTTTTAATCTTCATATACACACAGAAAACAAGTACCAAAAGTGCTACATATACAGTATACAAAGTCTTTCACAAACAGACAAACACACAGATAAATAACCAGAAAACCAAAAGCTTTTGCTGTTCCGATGCCTCCCCTTTTTTATCTTTTTAGAGCGATGTAATGTGATATCATAGCAGTATACTCAGACACATGAGTTGATGGTAGTCTAGATCGAATGTTTTTGCGCTTTTATCTGAAATATTATTACAGGGTTGGCAGGTGTAATAGGTTTGTGTGAGAAATTTACAACTTTGATGTGGTCTAATGGTTGCTGGCCAGATGTTATACCTGCCACTGTTTACATTTAGATTTAAAATTTTGGAATTTTTCTTTATATTTGTAGGGGAGAAGGCAGTGTTGCGCTAAGGCAGGCAAGGACAGTTTTGGTCTGTACAAAATGTGTTGGATTAATGTAAATGGATAGTGAGGGACTTCCTGATTAAAATGATCAAAAAATCATGTTTTCACTTTTTATAACATTTAAATGATAAATTCCTCAACTTTCAGATGATAACAAATTTCAATACCACAAATTAGAAAAATGAACTTCAAAAGACAAGTTTCCTTCAGGAAATACAAATCTTTAAACAATTCCGAAATATTTATACACCATCTGCTATATATTTGAATATATTCACTTTTACTTAACCAATTTTCTTCATTTAAACACCAACATGCAGCTTTAGATACAAAGAACAAGGGTCTTTTGTTGTCATAGCGATTACTGCTTGACCTATGCCCATGAGGTGAGCTATTGAATGTCAGTCAGACAGTTCTTGTTATAGTATATTATATCTAAGTAACAAAAACCACAACTTCATTGGACAACAGCTTGGACAAAACTTATTTAGCCCTGCCCACTCATTAATATGCATCATCACCAAAAATGATTGGGTTCTTGTACTACATATATTTATCCTGTATACTAATTATGACATGTCTGTTGATTGTGTACAGTTCATGAGATATAGTGAGAACAAGCATTTCATAGCAATTTCACATGAAGCCCTGCCCACCATGTATATTAATGATGTAAGACCTGCTAACAATGTAGACATGTGCACAATTCCTAATAACAGTAGCATAGCAAGTATTCATAAAACTGTGAAATGACTGCTTAATAATCACTTATTCAAGAATTGTATAATTAGCTCCACCCACTCATTTTCATGCACGATATCATCACCAAAAAATGAAGTGGTTTTTGTACTACATATAAGTATTCTGTATACTAATTATGACATGTCTGCAGTGTACGATTTATGAGATATTGTAAGAACAAGCATTTCATAGCAATTTCACATCATTCCTCGCCCACCATGCATAATAATGATATAAGACCTTCTAACAACGTAGACATGTGCACAATACCTAATAATAGTAGCATAGCAAGTATTACATAAAACTGTCAAACGACTGCTTAATAATCACTTATTTAAATTTTTTATAATTAGCCCCGCCCACTCATTAAAAGGCATGATATCATCACCAAAGAATGACATGGCTCTTGTACTACATATAAGCACTCTGTATACTAATTATTATATGTTTGCAGTGTACAGTTTATGAGATATTGTGAAAACAAGCATTTTAAAGCAATTTCACATTAAGCTCTGCCCACCATGCCCATTAATGATATGAGATCTGCAAAAAATGTAGACATGTGCACAATACCTTATAACAGTAGCATAGCAAGTATTACATAAAACTGACAAACGGTTGCTAAATTATCACAATTTTAATCATTTTAAATTTAGCCCCGCCTACTTATTATTATGCATGCTTCATCACTAAAAACGATACGGTTCTTGTAACTCCATATAAGTATCCTGTGTACTAAATATAAAAAGTCTGTAGTGTATGGCCCATGAGATATCGTGAGAACAAGCTAGCCGTCACATACCCACACACATACATGTTTGCACACGCGCCAGAGCGACTGCAAAGGTTCCTGATGCCGTTGGCTTCGGAACCAAAAATGCTTAGAGGCAAAGGCAGACAAGGGGAGGGTCAAGGGACACGAAAAACGGGAGAGCCTGTAAATGCATGGCCACCAAAATCAATTAACCTGAGACATACAGTGTAGACTCCAAGGAGCAGCTCTAAATCATACAGAAATTTGTTTCACAGTATAAATATCAATATATCAATTCAATGCGGGAAATATTTCAGCCAATCTCTACATTCTTATGTCATTTATTTGCAATTTTGCAATGAAAAACTCACACACAACACAAAATCTGAAGGTGAATCAGTGTTGAAACAAGAAGGCATTAGGAAAACTAATGCTGATAATGAACCCTAAAATCCCAGTTACACACAAAAACAATATGCACTTCAAGCTCAGGTAACTTAGCTATGCAGAGGTTTGTGTGGCTGAATCATACTGAAACTCCTGTGATAGCTGAATTCCTGCATAAATGAATATCTTGAAAAGCAGGATGCACTTAGTACTGCAGCTCTAACAGCTTGCATTTTAAGAAAACTGAATCTTATTTTGTGTAAGTACTGTATCTGTGCAGATGTACGTATTATATACACACATTTACTTCAAATTGATAATAACCAGTAGCATACTGTTAGCTATAATGCGGGCAGGGAAAAATTTGAAAGACATTTTTAACAAGAAAGTCGGTCATTGTACATCACAGTAAATAGCTCTTTCATGCTAATCAAATTCAGACGATGTGTCATTTCCTTTGGAGCAAATTCTAGACTTTTTGGCATACAAAAGTACTGCAGGTAAGATCTGGACAAATTTGAAAATCATGATTTGGAAATTGTATGTCATAAATAATTTGTAGAAAAAACAAATCAAAAGGGTGGATTGTGATTTCAAAATTAAATGTCTTTTACCTCCATTTCATTCATTTGAATCCCTTCACACACAACCACAACCGAAAAGTTTCTCTTTAAGCCTACCTGTACCCGGCACCCGAGTTAATCCTAAAAACACAGGTATGACAATTACCACCCCGACTTCCTGTTCACTGTATTGTGTTTCCACTTTAAACAATGATTCTTTATCTGTCATTTCCATGCACACCACAGCCAAGTAGCTGAAGGTTATTTGTGTGTATAAGATTACAGAGAGCAAGTGCTGAATAATCAAGGCACTTTTGTGTTTGAAATCACTCATCCGTGTTAGGTATCTCAGTGGGAGAAATTTGTTTGCAAACTGGTGATTAAAGTAGCTGTGTATCATATGCCTGAGGTGATGTGTGCATTAACTGTGAATGATTGACAGACCATTTCTCCTAAGGAAAAATATTGCTTCTTGCACACAAGTCTGGCTTTATTTGAAATTCATCACTGTTTACAAAGCAAAAGATTCGGTATGTGACCTTTTCTATCAAATCTAATTATCAATATAATGTATAGCACTTGTTGAATCTTTGCTCAGAAATACAATCAATAAATGGACAATGACTAGAATTCTTCCTACAAGATAATTACATTGAACCTAACTTCTTCCTCATTGCATCTTAATCACACAGAAAATCATTATCAGTGTTACTGCTTTTACAAATTCATTGATTAGAGAAATGAGGCACATAATGAGAGCTAGAATAATCAGTGAACAGTGATACTGCTTATAGTCTTACACATATTTGATAAAACATATACTGTATGTATCTATGACATCATATGATACTCAAGTTGTATACAAACTAAATGAAACAATGTTAGAAGTAGTTTATGGTGGCTTTGGGTCAATGTGAAGATGTTATTTTGCACAAAGGTTTGACATGGAGGTAGCAAAACATTCATCAAAATCTGTTAAAAATTGACCAAATTACAATATTTTGAATTCTCAGGTATCAATATGTAAATTTTTTATAAAAATTTGTGATGCAACTAAAGGGCGAACTTGATATTTTCCTTTCTAAATCCTTTGTTTGAAAAATATCTAGCATAATTCTTTGAAGTGGTGCATCATATTCTGACCAAAAGTTTATGAGCATTTACCATATACCTTTTAATAAAATCTAAGAGGAACAAACTTTGTCATCATTTTCTGTGACTGAGTTTTAGGAAAGAGTTTAAGATTTCTGTATAGTCAAACTGAACAAATTCAGAATAAATTAAGAAAAATTGATCCAACTTTTATCAGCTATAACTCAAAAATGTTGAATAATAAATGTTTGTAATCATTAAACTAATAGTGCTATTATAGTAAGTAGTTTTAAAATTCAAAAAGTAATCTGCTCAGATTTGTATACCCTTTTAATCAATATAGAATAATCATATCTCGCGTTAAAAATCTTACACATATTTATATCAAGTCACTTGTTTCTTGCCGAGGTCTGTTCTGCTGTGTTAATGCACCACACGCAATGGGTCCAATACCCATTCCATGTACACATACAGTATTGTACAGGGCATACTGTACACTGTATGTGCTGTACTGTTACATGGCAAACTTCGCCGGCCTTTGCCATGCCACTTGTTTACGCAAAAGTCTATTGAACTTTCGTGTTTCTTTTTTAATTTTACAGAGCCTGTTATTGCTTTATATTTGTAGGGGATATATGGATTACAATTTCCACTGTTTTTTGGTGAGTGTAAAAGTCTTTTACTATTTATACAGCAATCTCAGTAAATATTGCCGTAAGAAATATTTTACCATAACATGCATCGCCTCATCCAATATAATTGTGATTATTGTCGGACATGTGGTTTCTGCTTCCGAGCAAACATTACTGTGCATGTGTCTGCCCAGTGGGCAAGTGATTTTTTTGGGCAATTTGTCGAACGCTGCTACTGTACATAACATAAACTTTTACATGTTTATGGACTTTGAACAATGCTTCAATGTTGTCAGCAACAGTCTTAATTCATTATTGTGTGCACTAACTTACTTTCATTATTGATCAAAAATCACCTTTAAATTTTAAGTAAAACTATCTTTGGATTGTGCACAACTGCAGTATACAATTTTGCAAAAAACTGCATTATTTGATTTTAACAAAAAAACATACCAAAAGTATATAATGTTCCCAGGGTAAGATGAAATATGACGCCACCAACGATGGTTAGATATCCTCGCAGCTTAGGAATTGCCATTATGATTCACTCCAGTAGATAGATGTGAAACTTTAAACCAGCAATTGTATTACTTAGGATTCTTCAGCTTAAAACGGCATGCAGTCAAATTCTGTAAGACAAAAACAAAAGAAACATAGCAATAGTGAAAAGATTCAATACTTCATGATTTAAATATGTTCTGACACTAAAAAGACATGGCTAAAATGAATAACAGTCATTTTGCAGGATTGATAATGAGGTTATAATATTGGTGACAGCTGCTGCTGGAATGCACCTATAAGAAATATACTGTAGAAAATTGTACTGGGTGAAACTACAGTATAGAATTACAATTCGAAGCATGATAAGTCAAGTTAAGTGAAATTCGATACAATTTGCAGCATGTTGTTTAGTATCTCTTTTGTGCTGTTTGTTCACAAAATAACCTTAGTTCTTCTGCCCATAAAGCTCTTTTCAGTAAAAAAAGTTTTTTGTTGATAATCCCATCTCTTCCAGTGAGTAACATTTTACAAATTTTTGATTCCAAAATTCTTCCTATTTTAGCTTATGGTGCAGAGATTTAGGGGCCAACACCCGCGAAAGTTCTCTAAAGAGTTTATAATCAATTTCACAAATATCTTTTAGGACTTCCTTTTCGTGCTACTAACCTTCTAGCAATAGGGGAGATTGGTAGACCTTCTTAGAAAAAAAATACCCTTGTGCAAAACAAATTATTTATTGGGTTAAAAATTACGAAGCATTGCAACAATAGATACACCACATTACATGTATGTCTGAATAGACTTACTTTGGAAATATTAAATTCCAATCTTGTGGATAATATTGAATTCCAATCATGGGGATTAAATAATAAAACAATTCTTTTTAGCACGGGTTTTTGTCGTGAATGGTATAACCAAGGTGTTGGTGATGATAATCTATTCATGGCTATTTTTAAGCAAAGGATTGTAGACATTAATAAGCAGGATTGGACGAGTTCTCTCCATGAATTTGATTATTTACGTACAGTACCTATAAGTTGTTCAAATGTGGTAAACATGTAGACCCTCATGTTTTTTATCTTCAAAATTATAATCAAAGGAAATTTTCAGCTCACTTCCATTGTGGCTATATTGGTAATAATGTGAACACCAGGCGCATGATAACAATGAGTACAATCAAGAATTTGTTCATTTTGTAATAGCGGGGATATTGATGATGAGATACATTTTGAACTAGTTTGTCCATTCCATTCAGTTCTGCGCTCAAAGTACATTCCCTTATATTATTCAACCCAATCTGACTTGCATAAATTAAGCTGTCATCTAAATAGCAACGCCAAATCTATCTGTTTAACTCTTTCAAATTTTGTAATGCATGCATTGAAATCCCGTGAACCAGCCTAACATACAGTCATGTGTATCCCCTTTGTTCCTTATGTCATTCATTTAAATATCTCATATGTCTTATTTCAAAAAGTATACACATCTGTTTCGACAGCTCAAGCAAAGTATTAATATTGTCATATATAATGGTCTTATTTATGCCCTGGATTCTATAACACTTTTGCTTGGAATGTAATCACAATTTAAACGCTATATATATAAATGATATTGCTATAAGTATGATATTGTAATATAACTATTATTATTATTGTTTTATCAAGTTAAGTATTACCTTTCTTCACTTTCACAAAGCTGAACACCAAATAAACAAAACGATGTTTGATGTTAATTGCTTTCTGTACCACCAATTATCACTTCTTACTTGAGTTGCGCAAAGTCTTTCTCATCACTTAAATTTTGACGAGCAATAATGCTGAGATCTCACAGGAGCTTTCTAACAAGATGACAGTGTACCTGCAATACTAGAATTAACCATATGGTCAATGTAAGTTTAACAGAAGTTGCTATATTTGTTGCATTCAATCAAATATAAAATCCTAAAATTGAGTGCAATATAGGCCTAAGTAATACAATTTGCAGCATGTTATTCAGTATCTTTTGTTTGCACTGTTTAATGTTCATTGCTTTCTGTGCCTCCAATTATCATCACTTGCTGTGCAATTAAGCTTCGTTAGTAATCACTTAAATTTTTTGCAACAATGCTCACAGAGTCACAGGTGCTTTTTAACAGGATGAAAGTGTACCTGCATACTAGAATCGACCATCATATGGTCAAGATCAAATTATCAGAGGTAACTATATCTACTACATTCAAAAAAATATACAATCCTTTTATACAGTATAAATACTGGGTCATTCCTAACTGTATGAGCCACATGGTGTCTACCAAGTCCCACAACACAAAACAGTTATTCAAGCACCACACCACAAAACAGTAATTCAAGCACCACAACACAATACAGTAATTCAAGCACCACAACACAAAACAGTTATTTAAGCACCACACCACAAAACAGTAATTCAAGCACCACAACACAAAACACTTATTCAAGCACCACAACACAAAACACTTATTCAAGCACCACAACACAAAACAGTAATTCAAGCACCACAACACAAAACAGTTATTCAAGCACCACAACCTAAAACAGTTATTCAAGCACCACAACACAAAACAGTTATTCAAGCACCACAACATAAAACAGTAATTCAAGCACCACACCACAAAACAGTAATTCAAGCACCACAACACAAAACAAGTATACAAGCACCACAACACAAAACAGTTATTTAAGCACCACAACACAAAACAGTTATTCAAGCACCACAACACAAAACAGTAATTCAAGCATCACAACACAAAACAGTTATTCAAGCATCACAACACAACACAGTTATTCAAGCACCACACCACAAAACAATTATACAAGCACCACAACACAAAACAGTTATTCAAGCACCACAACACAAAAAAGTAATTCAAGCACCACAACACAAAACAGTTATTCAAGCACCACAACACAAAACAGTTATTCAAGCACCACAACACAAAACAGTAATTCAAGCACCACAACACAAAACAGTTATTCAAGCACCACAACCTAAAACAGTTATTCAAGCACCACAACACAAAACAGTAATTCAAGCACCACACCACAAAACAGTAATTCAAGCACCACAACACAAAACAATTATACAAGCACCACAACACAAAACAGTTATTTAAGCACCACAACACAAAACAGTTATTTAAGCACCACAACACAAAACAGTTATTCAAGCACCACAACACAAAACAGTAATTCAAGCATCACAACACAAAACAGTTATTCAAGCATCACAACACAAAACAATTATTCAAGCACCACACCACAAAACAATTATACAAGCACCACAACACAAAACAGTTATTCAAGCACCACAACACAAAACAGTTATTCAAGCACCACAACACAAAACAATTATACAAGCACCACAACACAAAACAGTTATTCAAGCACCACAACACAAAACAGTTATTCAAGCATCACAACACAAAACAGTTATTCAAGCACCACAACACAAAACAGTTATTCAAGCACCACAACCCAAAACAGTTATTCAAGCACCACAACACAAAGCAGTTATTCAAGCACCACAACACAAAACAGTTATTAAAAGCTACAGTAGCTTTGTTTCATCTGTAAATTTCAATTACAAAATGATTCTGTAATTGGACTGAGCGGCCACATGCAGCAATGTAAAAACTTTTACAATGCATTTGTATTCACTTGGTCGGTGCCACGTCACATCAGGGAGATGACGTCATTTTCTGGAGTGAAAACAAACCATTGCGCGATACAGGTGGGCAAGTCCGTGTACGGTACATATGGCACGTAACCAAACACAGCTGATCGCTTTGTTTTCACTCCAAGGCGGGATAAATGCGTACTGTTGCTATCTGGTCTGATGACCTCAGGTCACATTTCCGACCAAGTGAATAAAAACTATCCTGCAATCTTCCTCTTGATGTTTTGTAGAATTATGTATTTTTATACTGATATCTATTTTATAACCAGAAGCTTAAGATTTCCAATAAAGGCTGCACGGTATTAAAACTTTAGCATTTCAATAAAGCATCAAAGTACATCAATTGTGACTGTAATAACACTAAATATATTTCTTTCACAGTATTTTCTGTAAATGATGTTCTAAGAGACAATTAAATGGTATTTAAAAAAATAATAACGTCAAGCTTATACTGGTATTTATCTTATTACCAATTTACCAGGAGCTTCAAATTTCTAACAAAGACTGCAAGTTATTGAAATTTTAGTATGTAAATCAAACTTCAAGGCAACTAAGTACATCAACCCTGTAAAACGCATTCTTACTATAAAACAAAATATGTGTTTCTTTGTTGACAAATCAAATCTAAACCCTGAAGTTATTTTCTTTCCTTTTGCAATGAACTTTGTTTTAAATTGAGTCATTTTTCGCCATCAAATTTAGCCATCTTAGTTACACATACACCTATAACGAGTCCCCCATTTATACGAGTCCAGTCTCCAGATTTCCATTTTGCATATCAAGTTTGTATAAACACACAGCAACACTAGAATTTTAGCACTCTGCAGAGCACATACCTCTGCCCCTGTTCGTTCCCCACCAAAATACAATCTACCTCAGAAACTCTCTATCCGCCAACTTATAACCCCAGACAATCTCACTGTTGATCTGTATCTGTTGATACTTGTGATCAATGTTTTTAGTAAAATTCAGGCTGAGCGGTTCTTTGTTTGATCTCTATTCAGGGTAGATTCACATTCCATCATTTTCATTCATGGCAGAAGTCAATTGTTTTAATTTCTTTGATACCAGAGATCACTTCACTTAATTTTCTTTGATTCTGAAAATTGATTGTACGGCTATTCTTTTATGGCATAAGCTCATTGTTCAGCACATTCCATTGGAAAGTTTCAACTGAGTCTGATAAATCTTGCTTTAAAATATCCTAACCCCTCCATTTATATTCTATTCTCCCCTTGTTTCAATAAGTCCCAAATTTCAATCACTTTTTCCTTAAACAGTAACAAAACCACACACCAAATTTACTCAAAATCCAAGCATCAGTTATTGACAACTCTTGATGACAGACAAAATATCCCCACCCCTTCATTATCACCCTTCTCCTGTTCTAATGTCTCAAATTGTAATCACTTCTTCCTTAAGCAGTAACAAAACCACACATCAAATTGAATCCAAATCCAATAATCACTTCTTGAGATATCTTGATGACAGACAAACAAAAAGAGGCAAAACATTCCCCCCCCCCTATTTTCACCCTTCCCCTCTTCCAATGCTCCAAATTTTAATCACTTCTTCCTAAAGCAGTATCAAAACCACACACCAAATTTGATCCAAACCCAGTCATCAGCTCTTGAGATATATTGATGACAAACAAACAAGACAAACAAACAAACAGACAAACGGAAGAGAATACATAACCTCCGTCCAACTTCATTGGCGGAAGTAACTAACAAATTGGATTTTTTATTCACAAACCAATTCAATTCTTCCCATTAAAAATATCTCATAAATCCTACAAATGTCTGTTTTTTAGCAGCCTCTAGTTAAATTTGTATTGCCATTTATACTTATATTTGCCACACAATTTGTATCTATCATTGCAAGTTCCTGCCCCTTAAACCTTAATTCTTAATAGGCAGCCCACAAGCCAAATCTGGGCCGCCAGACAATCCACTCTGGCCCACAAACAATAGTTATAGCAGGAAAAACATTTTGAATGAGATCGGTAAAAATCCCAAAACACTTGTTTATTTTAGGTTTTTTCTTGGCAGATCTGCGCACTATAACATCGCGGCTTATCAAGCAAAATGTTATCTTTAGTTCCGTTATAAAATGGGCAGGCTCCCGGCTTGTCAAAGAAAGGCTGATAAGAGAACTGCTGACATCTGGCATACATCCTTCTTATCGCGCGCACTCTTAGCTTGTTTGTATTCAGGGATTGTTTTGACGGGTTTTGTTTGTCACATGACGCTGATGTTGTCATGCGATTGGCCCATGGCCTGTGGTTGTTGTGAAATGATGGCCCTTGGACAAAATTAATTAAGAACCCTTGCCTTAGACCTTAAATGGCAAGCATCTACACAATTACTGTTACAATGCTGTTACGTGTATGCTATACTTGTACAGTGCTTCCTTTGGTGCCAAGAAACATTCTTGAGAGCATTTTACTGCCCCTATTTGCTCATCTTGACTATTGTGCACCCTCCCCCTCCCTCCCTCCCCACTCCCCTCTATCCCTCCAATAGCCAAATACTCAGGCAAAGCCACTGCTCAAAATTACTCATAGATTCATTGTGATCTTTCTTCTGAAGGTTTTTGACTTAGGCAAACCTAAAGCCACCAACCCCTGAGTAAGATATGAGCCTGTAACAACGTGAACACTGTTCTCATATCAGTTATGAAGCCATGTTTATAATTCTTGCCATGATGTTGTGAAAATTGCCTCGTAAAGCACAGCTGCTGGCTAGCTAGATGAAACGCCCTAAATAGATTCTGCCTAAATAGATATCATATGTCACTTTGGGCCTTTTAGGTAAAAAGTGCAGGACTAGAAAAGTCATATCGACAATATTTTGCCAATGGTTGTACAGTGACGCTGTCAGGCTATGATATTCTTCAGATCATATGTCACTTTGGGCCTTTTAGGTAAAAAGTGCAGGACTAGAAAAGTCATATCAAGAATATTTTGCCAATGGTAGTACAGTGACGCTGTCAGGCTATGATATTCTTCAGATTGATAATTAATCTATAATTTCTATATAGACCTTTTCAAACCGAGTTTAGCCGAACGTGATTTCTTTAGTATTTCAACCAATTAAACGCTGGGTGAACTTTTCTTTTAGTTTCCCAACCAATCAGGTGCAGGTTTGAGGAAGAAAAATGTAAGCAGCAATACGTGCGTGTATTTCCTTCATGTATAACGCATGTATGATACATGCGCTTGAAAACATTGTTTCATACGCTTGGTCCCATACCATGCCTGAATTGTGCAGATGGCAAAAATTCCTCCAGTATTTTATTGGTCAATAAGATTCCTGCAGTATATGATTGATCCATTATAGACACGTGAATCTCAGCCATGTGACGTTATTTAAATTAGTTATCCGAAAATTGCCGATTCAGATTTGAAAAGGTCTGTACTACGCATAGTGATCTGTAAGCCCTGATAGGCTGATGCCTTCACCATCACTTGTGATCATTGTTGTTAGTTTAATTCAGGCTAAGCATTCATTGTTTGAGCTCTATTCAGGGTAGACTCACATTCCATCATTTCTCATTACATACTATGCATAGTGATTTGTAATCTCCGATAGGCTGATACCCTCACCATCACTTGTGATCATTGTTTTCAGTTTGACATTAGAAATGGCTTTGCTTAAAACCAGGAACATCTCAACCGGCCCTCAAATAGAGCAGGGCCAGTCGGAGTAAAAGTTATATATTTCTTTGTTTCCTAAACCACAAAACTGTATACAGTTTCACTTCTCCAAGGCTCCTTCAAGATAACAACTACTCCCACTAGAGTGAGGTGGTATTTTTAGTGACACACATCTGAATATAATGGCAATCCTTTGTAATATAAGTAGTAACAGTAATCAATGCTGGCATTGTTTGCCTTTGCTGCTGGGGAAAGGTGAATTGAACATAGACCTATTTAAACCTCATTGTTATGATGCAAAAATAATCTTGTGGAATGATGTGCTTAATTTGTTGCTTGAAAATTGCAGGCCAAATTTTTAAGCAGTGCCTTTACTAATGTTCAGGCTAAGCACTCATTGTTTGAGCTCTATTCAGAGTAGATTCACATTCCATCATTTCCCACATACTATGCATAGTGATCTGTAACCCCCAAAAGGCTGATACCCTCACCAACAGCACTACCTTGTACAACTAATTTTGTGCCATTCAAATGCATTGAATAAATCATATATTCAACAGTTCCCAGAAGTCTCTTACTGTGCATGGTTTTAATACAAGGAGCACTCTATATTATTTATATATAATATAGTTCTCTCATATCTACAATGGAACATCAAGGCAACAATTCCATTCTAAAGACTTGTCCAGCATATTCACCAAATCACCGTAAATTCTTTACGGTAAAATTAGCAAGAGAACCTCAATCATCAAAGAAGATTGGTTTCCATTCCAGGAAAGATTTATGTGCCCAAACCTTTTTCAAATTAACTCCCACTCAAGAAGGAAATTATTATACTGCACATGGATACGGAAAGATAAGACTTGCAAATTAAAAACCACAGCAATCTCTGAATGCACTTCAAATAAAGATCTAAGAATGGAATTTTACAAGTATTCTTTAAAGCATGTTGTGGTTAATAAGGATTTACCTGCGAGTTCTTCAGTAAGTTCTGCCTCAGGCTATCATTGTGGGCGGCACATGTAGAATTTATTGGTGGATAATGAAAACAATCACATCACATTTTAATTATGGAGTTAAAATGTCTCGAATTTATTCTGAAATGGATTTCCAGCCTTCAAAGGCAACATGAATGTTTTTCACAGGTTCTGGTGCAAAAGAGTCATGTATCTATAATGAAAAAGAGAGAATGCAGTGAGTATTTCTGTGATATAAATTGAAACTGGAAAGGAATTTTTGTAAATAAATGCTTACATACTTCTCTCCATCAATGCTGAAAGAGATGTCACTTAATTTAGCTCTGAGATCTGTACAATTACAGTCGATGGTTTTCTGTCATAAAAAAGAGATCTTTAAAACTGATCCCCTATCACATCATAGCCATCCATCCAAACTTCATCCTCCAATCAGATATATTGATTTCCTTTCCCAACCATTTATTGACTATTAACTTCCTACCATCAACTACCAGAAAAACCAGCTCTCTCCATAAAGTACTTCCCAACCTCTCACTCATCCTCCAATCCACTACCTTTTCTATTTCTATCTGATAAACTCACTAGCAACCACTCTTCTGATAAACCAAGTAGCCACCAATCTTCTCAGTTATAAACCCACCAGTTACCACTCTTCTTATAATTCCACTAAGCACCACTCTTCTGATAAACCCACTAGCCAACACTTTTCTGATAAACCCACTAGCCTCCACTCATCTAATAAACCCATTAGTCACCATAAATCTATTGGCCACCACTCATCTCATAAACCCACTAGTCACCACTTTTCTGATAAACCCACTAGCCACCACTCTTCTGATAAACTCACTAGCCACCACTCGCCTGAAAAACCCACTAGTCACGACTCTTCTGATAAACCACTAGTCATAACTCTTCTGATAAACCCACTAGCCACCACTCTGATAAACCCTCTAGCCACTACTCATCTGATAAACCCACTCTAACCACCACTCTTCTGACAAACCCACTCTAGCCACCACTCTTCTGATAAGCCAACTAGCAACCACTCTTTTTAAAAACCCACTCTAGCCACCACTTGTCTGATAAACCCACTAGCTTCTATTCTTCTGATAAACCCACTCTAGCCCCCACTGTTCTCTTCTGATTAACCCACTAGCCACCAATCTTCTTATAAACCCACTAGCCACCACTCTTCTGATAAACCCATTAGTCACCAATCTTCTTATAAACTCACTAGTCACCACTTTTCTGATAAACACACTCTAGCCACCCTTTGTCTGATAAACCCACTAGCTACCACTCCTCTGATAAACACACTCTAGCCACCACTCCTCTTCTGATAAACCCACTAGCTACCAGGCTTTGAAAAATCACTGGGCGAGTTAAAAAAAATTGTGGCATGTAAAATATCATAATATACTGTGTCACTCGCCACACTTAATAAAGCCCTGGCAGGTGAAATTCTTGCTTTGATAAATTGTTTTATTTTGCGTAAGATACTTACAATACTGTCTTGTGTTTTTTCTCTACTAAAAAATCCCTCCACACACATAAAAAACAAGTGATATTTCCATTAAAATCCAAAACATAAATCAATATTTGGCTGATAGCCGTCAACTTTAATTGCAAAAAAAAAAAACACAAACTGTTTACATCCAGTGAACAGCATGGTATGAAGGCAATGGACGTACCTGGGGAAATTGTGCAATATCTCATTGTTTTCAGCAAGTTACCGCGTGACCCAGCTACATAGATAAATCTGATTGGCTCACGTACATGTAGCTTGTAAGAAATGCGTTTGGGTCAATATGGGTGGGAATGCTATATCCTTCTGAGTAATGTCTTTACTTGACGGAAATGGAAAGCTCTCCTTATGCATAAAATACTTTCCAAACTATTCCAGAAACAAATTCACTGAGCTGCCGCTGTATATTGGACCAGTATGTACAGTACAGATATGCACACATTATGTGTATATACTGTAAGGGTCGGAGCCGCAACAGGCATTGACTGTAAACTTTCAGCTTTAGGGGCCTACTTGTTTCTGCCAGTAGGCCTGAAATTAATGTTTAAAAATCCAAATAAGCTTGTGCATGTTGCTTTAATTTGTTTTTTAAACCACCTACTTTATTCTATTGTGTGTGTGTTTAGTCTTGCTATGTTTTTTGCGTACGGACGGTAATGAAGTCAGGCACAGAAAAAGGGCAATACAGAGGCATGCTAGTTGCGCAAAAATGGTCAAATTTCGGTTAAAAGTGTTGCCGAGTAGTTGAAAATACTTGGCGAGTAGAAATACTGGTTTCATCGAATTTATAGCCACCATTCTCCTAATAAACCCACTAGTCACCACTCTTCTTATAAACCCACTTTTCACCACTCTTCTGATAAACCTACCAGTGTTAAACACACTCTAGCTACCACTTTTCTGCTTTTTTTTTCTCTTCCCATTGCCATTCTACCTTTCACCATTCTTTTGTCCTTCCACAGACAATACCAAGTCCTACCACTTTATACCCTGTACCTCAAGTTTCCAACCATCCATCTAATAAACCCCACACCCACACAAGCCACCCCTCCTATTCCTTTAACATTTTCCACTCCGTGCTATATGGAGTTAACATGATATCTACATGTATCTGTACTCTATGTACATCAACTTTAGCCTTCTAACCAGCATAAACTAACAGTACAGTACACATCTGTTTGTCTGTTTCCACTCTATAAAGTATATAAAACAAGAGAGACTACTGAAATAATCCTTTGCTTTTGTATGATCAAAGTACAATATTTAGATGTAATTGAATAAAATTACAGTATTCTCCAATATATACAAAATTTGTAACATACAGTATGAATAGGAAGCCAGCTCAGATTCTTAATGTAATTATTTAAAAGAATACTTCAGTAGTCATGTAAGTTCATCTAATGTAAAAAAGATTTTAAAAGAATATGGTGCATCTGAGCTTAAAAAAATTCCTTTGGTTGAGGGAATAATCAAGATATTTTTCTGTCCTCTTTGTGTAGATACAAATGACATTATATTAGGAGTCAGGTACTTAGCAGCTCAGAATTAATTGATTGATAATGATAATTCAAAGAGCAAAATACATTTCATATGCAAACTTTCCTACCACTAAAGCACACCCCACCCCTGTTTGCTTAGAAACCCCTGAAATACCTATAAGTTTTTTTAAAAATTTGGAGCAATATTTGAGTACTTCCATCTTCCCATGTGCATTGTGCATAGGTTTCTAGCTAGTTTATCGCTTTACATTCAAATATCAAATCATTTTTACCATATATACAATATGGTCCTAGGAAAATAGGAAAGTTGGGTTGTACTCTAAGGGGTTGTTCAAAAAGTATGTACACAACACATTAAAACTTCATGTGTTTGACCCCTAGCCCTCCCCTCTTTATGCAACCTGGAAACTTACATTTGACCCCCTCCCTCATGGCTACTTATCCAAAAAAAGCAACCATGAAAATTCATAATGAAAAAACCCTTCTTTAGGAGGAATGGTTCATCAATCATTCATGGGCATTGCACAAATTCCTCCAAGCATATAATGTATTTTTTTTTTTATGGTCAGCCAAGGACTAATCTGTTCCACTTCACTGCAAAGCAGGATTGTGGCTTCAGCCCCAGATGAATAACCTATTGTGTATGGTGTAACAATAGCTGGTTGCTAATAAGTGAACTGTGAAGAGGCTATTGGGTTGGAAGGTGTGGATTACCCATGTGGTGTATGGTGTAACAATAGCTGGTTGCTAGCATGTGGAGAGGCTCTCGGTTTGGAAGGTGTGAATCACCCCTGATTTTGAGAAAACGAAGGGTGTCGGGTTGGAGGGGCCCAAGGGAAAAAAGTTCTTAATGTTGAACATATGGAAGAATGAATAGTATATGTGTTCAAAATATGTCACTTATGTAACATTTAAAAAATCTTTTCAAGCAAACATTTCAACAATTTAAGCAAAAAGTTATAACACACTAAACTTAAGATTGTCCCACTTAAAAGATACAAAGCATAACAACATTAAGATATCTTGAGAAATGTTTTAATTGTTCAAAAGTTTTCACCATTTTAAAAATTCAAAAAACATTTAATTCTTAATAAAAACCAGACATTGCAAACGATACAAATCCCCTCTCCACTAACAACAAACTTTCCACCCTTTGTCCCACATGCCATTCCACCCTCTGTTCCACATGCCACCCCATCAAGCATCCCACCCTCTTTCCACCACATGACTCATATGCCATCACACCTGCAATCAAGATGACATTCCTCCACATACCATCCCTCCCTGTACCACATACCATCCCTCCCTGTACCACATACCATCCCTCCCTGTACCACATACCATCCCTCCCTGTACCACATACCATCCCTCCTGTACCACATACCATCCCTCCCTGTACCACATACCATCCCTCCCTGTACCACATACCATCCCTCCCTGTACCACATACCATCCCTCCCTGTACCACATACCATCCCTCCCTGTACCACATACCATCCCTCCCTGTACCACATGCCATCCCTCCTTGTACCTTATACCATCCCTCCCTGTACCACCGTGCCATTCCAACATATCCCACATGCCATCACCCCTAAAATCCACATCCCACCCTGTCCCACAAGCCATCTTTCCCTGTACCACATGCAATCCCTCTGTACCACATACCACCCCCTTGTCCCACAGGCCATTCCATCCTATCCCACATGCCATCACACCTGAAATCCAGATGACATCCCACCACATGCAACCAAGCCACCCTATCCTACATGCCATGTCACCCTGTCCCACATGCCATCCACCCTGTCCCACATGCCTGCACACTTGCCCCACATGCCATCCCACATGCCATGTCACCCTGTCACATACCATGTCACCTTGTTCCACATACCATTCCACCCTGTCCCACATACCATTCTGCCCTGTCCCACATTTGCCTACAATGCTCCATTTGCCTACCATCCCATTCCCTACCATGCCCTCCATTCTACCATGCCCCATTCTCACACCATCCCCTACAGTCTGCTCCCATTCGCCTGTCTCCCATTCGCCTACCATTCGCCTACCACCCCTCCCCCCCTCCCCCACCACCCCCCCCCCATTTGCCTGCCATCCTCTATTCACCTACCATCCTCCATTCACCTACCATCCTCCATTCACCTACCATCCTCTATTCACCTACCATCCTCCATTCACCTACCATCCTCCATTCACCTACCATCCTCCATTCACCTACCATCCTCCATTCACCTACCATCCTCCATTCACCTACCATCCTCCATTCACCGACCATCCTCCATTCACCTACCATCCTCCATTCACCTACCATCCTCCATTCACCTACCATCCTCTATTCACCTACCATCCTCCATTCACCTACCATCCTCCATTCACCTACCATCCTCCATTCACCTACCATCCTCCATTCACCTACCATCCTCCATTCACCTACCATCCTCCATTCACCTACCATCCTCCATTCACCTACCATCCTCCATTCACCTACCATCCTCCATTCACCTACCATCCTCCATTCACCTACCATCCTCCATTCACCTACACCCCTACACCTTTTGCCACCCACCCATCTACCAAATATACTCTTAACCAACTCATCATTTCAACCTTCACTCACTCTATTGTACCACGTACTCCTTCCCTATTACCTCCTGATAATTTACAACAACAGAAAAACATTAACCCTAAGTTAAATCTGACACTCCCAACAAAAACATGCTCAACTTCATATTTTCCTTTATAAACCAGATAGGGCTGATATATCTACCAAACAGAATGAAAATTCATTGCAGGGTAATTTGGCTTATTGTTATATTTCTATTCATCCCCAAAACACTTAATCATAAATTTTATTGAAACATCATGGTGTATTGTTGGGATTTCTTTCATCTGAGAACAAATTTTTAAATTGCTATTCATGTCAGGAATGCATTTGTAACTTCTTTATAAAAAAAATAGTTGAAATTCCTTTCCAAGTGTAAACCTCGGGATATATATATCGGGGATACTAAATAATAGTAAACCTCCGGGTTATATCGGGGATACTATAAAATGTTGGGTAACAGGACTAAAAATGAGACCCAACTAATTGCAGATATGATGATTCCAAATAGGTTAATTAATTGCCAATTTCATAGGTAAGAATATAAGACACAAGAAGCTAACATAGTTCCACATATCAATGTAATCAATTCGTAACTCTATTCAATCAGGCTGGAAAATATCACCAACAGGATATTAAATTCAATAGACCACAATTGGCAGTAAGTACACTTAGGCCTACAGACTGACGGACGATCCCTGTAGCTAACTTTCACTGAAACCATCATACAAATATGATGCAAAACGGCACTAAAAACATTTCAAATCACTTAAACTGACACTTATATACATGACATCAGGTCGAGTTGCGATCAACATCGGGAGAACTGGTAAGTGCATGCAACTTTAGATGAAGCCTAAGCTTCAATGGTAAAGTCAATGTTACCGTAGCCTAACACTTAAGATAGTATACTGTCTGACTGCAAAGCCTATGGCCTGCATTATGGCCTATTTCATCTTTCCCCTCCATTTTAAATCCATGTCCTCATGGATAGACAAGTAGAACATGCATAATGTAACATTCCAAATGAACAACAGAGAATTCCATTAATAAGAAGGAATAATAGTTTCAACGAATGTTGAAATTGTCTCTAAAGTTTTTCTTTGAAAATGAAATACTGGAAAGTTGAATTGATCCCTGACTGGTTTCCATCCTCCTTGAAAGAGTTCTGATGCAACGTATTATATATTGCAACTCCATGTTTGCACTTTATATTCAAAGTTGTTGTATTCCACTGTTCCTTTTATGATATCTGCTTTTTCTCGCAAATTGTTTGTATTGTTTCAATTGTTTAATTTTTTATACTTTGTATCTGAACTTGTTGTGTTCCTTTGATGCTAGCTTACATTCATCTTCAATGTTTGTACTTTTCCATGTTGAAGCAAACCTTGTGTATATCCATTGACAATAATTGTTTTTGTTATTTTCACATCCACTAGTTTTTCAGTTCTCAGGTTCAGACAAAGGCTATCTATTTTGCAAGAGTTGTAAATAAGTCTTTTACTGTGAGTATGTTCTTTTTCGAGTTGAAACCTTATCTTTCCACCTCCACACATCCTTCAGCCACCGCAGAACATCGATCCTAGTTTTTACGAAAGTTCTAATGAAGTACAGTAAGTTTTTTTTTACACTAAGTATGGTCCTTTCTGGAATCAACACAGACCTTCAAAAATTCACTGTTTTTGCATAAATGCATAATGTTCAATTTTTTTGCTGCTTGGACATTACAAGTGATTTTATTGTCAATCATCAGATTTCTTTCCATGGTTTCCTTCATTCTTTCATCAGATTTCTTTCATTGTTGGTTATCAGATTTCTTTCAATTGTTATACAAGAGTTTTCTTTTAGTTGTTCAACATCAGTTTTCTTTCATTGTTGATCATCAAGTTTTCTTTACATTGTTGACCACCACAAATTTATAATATAGTATTTGACAACAATATTTGGCAAAAGTAAAATATAAAAACAACAACTATTTAAAGAGACAAAGAAGTCATCTCTTCTTTCCCTCTTTTTTAAATGATAAATTTCCTTTGTTAATCTGCCAGAATTCTACCGATTTTGGTAAAAATCCACTCTTTGCAAGTTAAATGTCCTTTTTGTTGACAATGTTCTTTGTACTAATCAATTCACTTCTCTATACATAAGTAAATTCCAAAACAATAGTAAATGTACAGTACATTTTCCTTGTTTACTTTACATTCCTATGATCTGGACACAAGTCAAGTCTCGATGCTCAATATACATAAAGTAGCATTCTATTTATAGTCAGAAATTAGTATACCATACATGTATCACAGTGTAATTTACACTGCACTTGATTGACCAATAAATGGAACACCTCTTTTTTAAACAAGTTTTGTTTCACAGCAGGTCTCACTGTATAATTCCGCCATTCAGGAAAAGTACTTCACTGGGCACTTGTCTCACAGCAAGCTTCACTGGAATTTCATACATTGTATGTATACACAATGGTACACTGTAGACTGATTAGAGTAATTAGAACACTTTTTGAAACAGTGACTCCATTAAGCCCTTATTTGACAGCAGGTTTCACTGTAAATTTCACCATTCCAAAACAGTTACTGATTAAGCACCTGTTTAACAGCAGGCCTCACTGCATAATTTCGCATAAAATATAACTATGATATGCAGAGTGCCCCCTCTCTTTTTGATTATGAAAAAATATATGTTTGAGTGAATTCTGGCTGGACAACCATGGTGCAAAAAGAAATGTTGCCATAATGCTCTTGCAGTTATTTTGGCAATTTGATCTCTAGTGGGTATTGCCATTACAAATTTAGTGAACTGGTCTGTAATCACCAAGATATGTTCAGTACCATCAACAGATTTATCCACTGTCAAGAAGTCTATTGCAACTACTTCTAATGGGGCAGAGGTTTCTATGTTTTGCAGTGGTGCTTTGTTTTACTTTGTTGGTACTTTTCTCAAACAACAACTTGGGCACCTGGGACAATAGTTTGTTACCACCTCTTTTAAATCAGGCCAATAGTATCTTTGTCTGATGAGGTTCAATGTGCGATCAAGGGCAAAATGACCAGCATTGTCATGAAGGGATTTTAGAACTAAGCTTTAAAACACTTTTGGTAGCATTAGTTGTACTTGAATAGTACTATCAGGCCTTTTGTTTCTCGATACAATATTCCATTTTTATAAAAAGGTTATCCCACTGGTCTAACATTTTCACTGTTTCTTTTGTCTCTGATTGTTTTTCAGTTTTGCTTGGCTGCCTGTCTCTTGATATGTATGTCAAGATCCTACCTATTGTCTCATGTTTTCCTTATGACTCGACAATGTCCAACCTTGAAAAACCGGAATAGAATTGAACCTATCTCCCACCCCAAAGTTAGTGGTAATTTAGGCAGAAACACTTTCCTGACAAACTTCTTCTAGACATGGTTTTCTTGACAGAGCATCTGCATTTGCATTCATCTTTCCTGAATTTGACTTGAAAATTAAACTTTGCAAGCTTGGCAGCCCATCTTTGTTCTGTGGCTCCAAGGGTTGCTGTATCCAGGTGAGCTAGGGGTTATTGTCTGTGTAGACAATAAAGTCTGCACCCCACAAATGATTTTTGAACTTCTCAGTTACAGCCCACTTTATTGCCAGGAATTCAAGTTTTAACAAACAATAATTTTGGTCATTTTTCTCCATTGGGTGGAGACTCCTGCTCGCATAGGCAATAACTCTCTCTTGACCCTCTTGTTTTTGAGATAATATTGCTCCTAGCCCTTTGTTACTGGCATCGGTGTATAATTGAAATGGTTCGTTGTAATCAGAGTTAGCCAGTAATGGAGCTGTTACCAGTTTTGTTTGCAAAGCTCGAAATGCCATCTCACATTCATCTGCCCTTTGTTACTGGCATCGGTGTATAATTGAAATGGTTCGTTGTAATCAGAGTTAGCCAGTAATGGAGCTGTTACCAGTTTTGTTTGCAAAGCTCGAAATGCCATCTCACATTCATCTGACCACTCAAATGACTTTGTTTTCTTTTTTCCTTTGGTATTTTCGGTTAATTTGTATAAAGAGTTTGCAATTTTAGCAAAATTTTGGACAAACCTACAGTAGTAACTACACTGTAGTAAGGCCTAAGAAGCTTCAAATTTCCATAGATGTTCTAGGAGTGGGCCACTCTTTTATAGTCTGAATGTTACTGTCATCTGTTGCTATCCCACCCACAGACACTACATGACCTAGATATTTGACTTCCTTCTTCAAGAAGTGGCATTTAGAAGGCTTGAGTGTTAGGCCCTTCTCTCGTATTCTAGAGAATACCATTTCTAATCGTTTTAAGTGCGAATCAAAGTCAGGTGAAAAAACAATAATATCATCTATATACAGAAGAAGTAATTTGCAATTTTCATCACCAAGGCAGCTTTCCATTAACCTTTGAAAAATGGCTGGCGCATTGCACAAACCAAATGGCATGCATTGAAATTCATAGAACCCCATAGGCGTGATAAAGGCAGTTTTCTCTCTATCTCGCTCATCCATTTCAACCTGCCAATAATCAGATGTTAGATCTAGGGTAGTAAACCACTTGGCCTTACCTAATGCACAGAGGGACTCTTCGATGCCGGGAAGTGGGTATGCATCTTAATGTGTCATGTTATTTAGCTTTCTATAATCAACATATAATCTTAATCCTTCACAAGATTTTCTCACTAAAACTATGGGTGAAGCCCAAGGACTATGACTCCCCCTGAATATTTCCTTGTTTAACAATTTTCTTATGTGTTCCTTCACTTTCTGATATTGTTTTGGTGGAATTCGTCTATATGGGAGTTGTATGGGGTTGTTGTCAACTGTCAGAATTTGATGCTTAACAGTATTTGTATGTCCCTAATCATAAGGATCTTTAGAAAAAATATCCTAATTCTTATTCAACAATGTGGTAAGTTGATCTTCATGTTTTTGAGTTAGATGAATATGTCAATTTTGATTGCACTTTTGTTATCAGTTTGTTTGCTCACCTCAGTGTTAGATTCTTGGCAATTTACTCCAAACTTAGGGGTCTCGTGGTCTAATTCTGTCAATGGTACACCATTGATCACTTCCTCTATTTGAACTCTTTGTATTTGTCCCAGAACACTACCTTCAGATAAAACTATATCTTCACTTCCCAGGTTAGCAAGTCTTACATAAACCAAACCATCTTCACGTATCCTACATAAGGTTTTTGCCACAAATACATCAGGGGGAAGATCATTTTCAGGTGACGATTCAACCAACACGTCCCTACCAATCATAGGATTCCCATAGCATACCCCTTGTATAACCACTTCCTTCCCAGTTGGAAGAGTCAATTCAACTGATTCAGGGACCTTAACTAAAAGTGATTTCTCTTAATCTGTATCATCAATGGCCTCAAGGACACTGCATAAATATCCCATATCTGGATTTTCCTGACATTTCTGTAAGTATTTTGTACCATGCATTTTGAAAAGTTCTGACTTACATTGGGAGATCACATTTATGCCAAGCAAACAGGGAACACCTTTAACTGGGGTATTCTCAACTAACAAAAGCCCTACTTTGTTTAGTCTGGTGGAGAAAAGTTCCATGTCTGCTTCTATAAAACCCAGTGTAGGGCAGTTCAAACCCATTTGCTGCCTTAAACTTAAGCCATGGTAGAGTCTTCTTCTTTTCTTATGGATACTAATGTTTGTGAAAAAATTCTTCAGATAAAGTTGTTATGTGAGACCCCATATCAAGTAGGCATTTGACATCTTGTCCTTCTATTTTGACATCAACAATTATATAATCACCCACAATTTTAGTGTTCTTTTACATCAGAATTCTGACTACACACCACCTAATGGGTGTTATTTTGATCATTTTGTTCAGAATTTGAATCAATCTTTTTATCTATTGGCTTTTCAAATTCTACAAGTTTTGTATATATCAACTTTTGTTTTTGTTCTTTCCATTTCATCCGTTGTTTCTCTTGTTCTTCTAGTTCCAATTCCATTTGTTTAATTGACTTAAAACTAACATCTGTTCTTCTCTCTTGTCTACTTATAGAATTTAACAATGCTTGACATTCTTTGACTTCTATTTGTAAATCTTTTTTGAGCCTTGACGTGTCCTCTTACCTTTTGGCTCTCGAAGGTAGGTGCTCCTAGTTGAAAAATTATTTTTGTGATGTAGGCCTACTATCATGCCTGTTACTCTAGTCATTAGTCATATTATCAAACCTGTTTCGACAATCCCTGGACCTGTGTCCTTCCTGACCACAATTCCAACAAGTGAAGTTATTATCTCTTTTATTTGAGGAGGGCCCTGGCGATTGGATCTGACATTGTCAACCCTTGGATCGCTATTTAGAGATTGTGGCTCAAACCATTGGGGTTGGGCTAACTCTGATTTGATCTTAGTTATATCATTTCTCATACCCTCCATGCACTTGGTTACTTGCTTTAAATCTTCTTCAAGGGCATGAATGTTATCTCCTTAATCTGATTGACCGTGACCGTATCAAGAATAGTGTCATTTTTGCAGCACTTGGACTCAACAAACAACGCCTGATCCTTTACTTCCTGAAACGTGATTGTGTCGCTCTTTCAAATTTCCTTCTTCAATTCTAATTTCAACGAAGGGTCTCAACAAATTTGTCCCGTAAAGCTAAATCAGGGTTTGGGATTTGGCCCAGATATTTTGAATTAATTTTGCCCACCAGTTCTTGTAACACCAGTGCAAACGTCCTCAAACTTTCCTGGAGGTTTTGGGATTTGCTATAGAAATTGCTCATTAATGTTGTCACTGAAATACTCTCTTCATAAATTGAAGCAAACTGACTGGCAATTTGTTCAAAATTTTCTCTCTGGGTCTTTGGCAATACCAAAATTTCTCTTTTGCTCCCCCTCCCTCCACAGAGATGTCTTACGGCCAAGCTGACCATTTGTTTCTCCAGTGTATTCCACATTTCAAAGGCACAATCAATTTCACTTTTCCACATGGAAAAAAGACAGATCATTTGGTGATATGTGCACACCTGAGAACATTGGGATTCGTAAATCTATGGGAACATAAGAAACAGACATCATCGATCGAATATTTTGAGCCCCACCGCCCACTATTGGTACATTTAGCTTTCCCTCCATTGTTTCGGATACAACAAATAAACAAAATAATAATTACTAGGCCTGAAGCATGCAATTCTTGAAGTCCAAGTCCTAAATATCAATCCAAATTCGTTACAAAAAAAAAGGATAAATTCTATAATTAAACCAACGATATGCATGAACTTCTGCTTTGAAAAATATGCTATAAATTTACCAATTATCATGTCTATAATCTCTACCTAGAAAATGGACAATCAATCTAGATCTTACATTAGACTGCCCCACTTCTACTACCAATTGTAAACCTCAGGATATATATCGGGGATACTAAATAATAGTAAACCTCCAGGTTATATCGGGGATACTATAAAATGTTAGGTAACAGGACTAAAAATGAGACCCACCTAATTGCAGATATGATGATCCCAAATAGGTTGATTAATTGCTAATTCCATAGGTAAGAATATAAGACACAAAGAAGCTAACATAGTTCCACATATCAATGTAATCAATTCATAACTCAATTCAATCAGGCTGGAAAATATCACCAACAGGATATTAAATTTAATAAACCACAAGCATGAAAATAATCCTTGACTTAATAATATCAATCAACAGTTACAATAACTATTCCTGGTTATAAACTTACTAAAGTTATTGGCCAATAAGAAATGTTTTACTTACAATTATTCACAACCTGCAACACACATCCTCACCCCGCCACAGTCCAGAAGCTTCTCTCTTTTAAACATACACAACTCCTTAAACAATTTAGTATCTTATTATTGCCATTGCATTTTTGTTATTTTACCCAAAACATTATATTTTCAATTTAAAACTTATGATACAGGCGCTTTAACTTACTACTATGATGTCACATGTAAACAAACCTAAGTTGTGAATGAGAGCTCATGAATAATCATTACATGACATCATTTTAGAGTTTAACCTCCTTGACAACAACATACACTATGTACATTGTAACCTTACATACACTGGCAGTAAGTTAAGTACACTTAGGTCTACAGACTGATGGACAATCCCTGCAGCCAAGTTAGAGAACTTTCACTGAAACAATCGTACAAATATGATGCAAAACAGCCCTAAAAACATATCAAATCACTCAAACTGACACTTACATACATGAGATCAAGTCGAGTTGCAAGCAACTTTGGATGAAGCCTAAACGTCAATGGTATTACCATAAGGGCGGGGGAGAAGGGAGGCGGGGAAATGGGAGGGGCGGGAGAAGGGGAGAGCAGGAGAATGGGAGGGGCGGGCAAAGGGAGGGGCAGGAGAAGGGGAGGGGCAGGAGAAATGGAGGCGGGAGAAGGGAGGGGCGGGAGAAGGGGAGGGGCGGGAGAAGGGGGGGGGGGAGAAGGGAAAGAGGCGGGAGAAGGGGGAAGGGAGAAGGGGAGGCCTGAAGGGGAGGGAGAAGGGGAGGGGAAGGGAGGGAGAGGGGGAGGGAGAAGGGGGGGAAGGGAGGGAGAAGGGGAGGAGAAGGGGAGGGAAGGGGGGGGAAGGGGAGGAGAAGGGGAGGAGAAAGGGGGGAGAAGAGGGGAGGAGGGAGAGGAGGGGAGGAGGAGGGGGAGAAGGGGAGGGAGAAGGGAGGAGGAAGGGAGGGAGAAGGGGAGGGAGAAAGAAAGAGGAGGTTGCATTTCTAATGGGAGATCTTCACTTTTGCATGTTTGCATGCATGAAAAGACCTTTTGGAATATTAGATTATTGAAAATGGGGTGGGAGAATACTCCTTTATTTGTGCATATTTTGGTTGATATAAAAGATGGAAGGGTCTGCGTTCTCATGTGAGGACTCCTCTGTTGCATGCTTGAAAGGATAATTTAGAATATCAGATTATTGGAGTGGGCGCGCATCCTTTTGTTTATGCATAATTTGGTCTTCTCTCTCCTCATTTTCTGGATTTGTTCAAATCCCTGAAAAGTCCTGCACCTGTTAACCTCTTCGTCAATTATACATTTCACAAAATGTATAGCTTTGAATTAATATCTTTGAATTTTCCAGTCTCTTCCCTAATTGGAAAGTGTCTTTTGTTTTGGTTTTAGTTTAATCTTTACACAAACAGCTGCCCTTGATAATAAGTAGGCCGCCACCTGGGCAAGGTCATAAATCACTCAGTCAGAATTGGGTTTTAGAATGTTTACATCAATGTGTTAAACTTGAAATATGATAACTTTGAACAGGAACTGTTGAACAATAATTATGTGGAGTACTGGGGCCAGTGTCCAAGGAAACTGGGTTTTGTTTAAAAAAAAAAAATTATGTTGGGAGATAACAGGAAGCTGTGGGTGCAAAGTTTGCAGGAATTGAGGAAGTTGCAATCTAAGTTTATTTCCATTCAACCTTTCTATGGTGCATATGGAGCTTTCTATGGTGCTTTTTTCACAAGGATCTACCTTTTTAATAGTGTAGGGGTATTTCATTTTACCATGCCGGGACAGTAGGAATTTTGTTAGGTTTGGACCATTACCCGTTAGCAATTTCATGATAAATATTACTAATATTTATCATTATTTTTGAAGGAACATTTAAATCAAGTACATGTATATTGGATTAATATGGAATAAAATCGAAAAAATTTGAATAAGTTGATTACTTCTTTTTCAGTCACTTTTGTTTCATTCTGTTGAGCAAAATTTCAGTGCACAAATAAGTATAAAATGAACAAAAGTTTTAAATTCCAGATTTTGACCAACACATTGAACAATTAAATGAACCAAAGTTTAAAATTCCCAATTTTGACTCAAACATTGAACAGTTAAAATAAAACAAAGTTTAGAATTCCCAATTTTGAATAAATTGAACACGTAGGCTGGGCTCGACGCAAGCTATCAACTGAGACAGTACTGTTAGCAGGAGTCAATTGGTCTGTTGAATCGCGATATTATTTGTAACTTGTTTTGAACATGTTATTTTTCGCAAAACACATTACGAGCAATAACAGGTTCTATTTTGAGTACTTGACCTTCACAATCCCATCCCCTTGCCGAAATAAGATTAATGTAACGATGCATCATTCTTTTGATCAGTTGGAGCATGGAACTATTATTATTAGCTTCATGGTTGGAGGTACTTTCCAACAAGATTACCAGCGATATCCTGCACGATATCTCGACGTATTGTTCCTATTCTGTTTTGCAGGAAAGTGTGTTGGTACAATGGCTTCACTGAACCATATTTTATGGGTGCGTTTAATCCATCATAAATAGAAAAAAATCCTGCAGTTTTGTGGGATTTGGCGGCATGCCGCGTACCAAAAGTTGGCTCGCCTCCCTAAAGTCAATGTTATTGTAGTCTAACACTCAAGATAGTTTGACTGCAAAGCCTGTGGCCTGCACTATGGCATATTACACAAGGGCAAACCTCTTTTGTTCCCCAGTAGCTGAACAATGCATGTGGCTGGATGGACAACAGATGTGGATAAACGAATGGATGGACAAAGGGTAAAGGTGCTATATCCCTTCTTCACCAACTTTGTTGGGGAGGAGATACAAAAAATACTTAGAATTCCTTTCCAACGGCAGAAACCTTTTGTTCCCCAGTAGCTGAACAATACATGTGGTCGGACAGACAATAGATGTGGACAAACGGATGGACAAATAGTAATGCTATATCCCCTCTTCACCAATTTTGTTGGCAAGGTGATAAAAAGATTACTTTAATACTGAAGGAAACTTTCAGATATATATGCAACTTGATCCTTGGGTCATACACACACACACACACAGACACTTTTAAAATAATATTTATATTGAATAGATTCCACAATCAATTTTTTGATGTCATAGGTATGCTTGAAAGACATAAAATTCACAAAGCTTCCATTTCCTCTCAGGGCATCAATTCATTACAAGCACACTCCATTAAAAAGTTTCACTAAGTCTCAAAAATCTACACCTATATAATTTCCACCCCTCTCCATTTCTGTCAGGTTTCAATATACAAGCAACCCAAAATTTATAGCACTAACAAAAAAATCTATTCACACCAAAACAGGTCAAACGATTTCCAACATGTTTAAGTGCAAAAGAACAATTTGAAGCTATTTTGAAACCTATATTTAACTTGACATACAGTTGTTTGTTTGCAATGTATATTAAAGTAATTAACAAAACTAATCAACAAATGGTATGTAAATTTTAAGGGCCTTTTGGAGTCTTTTTTTGCTGAGAATAGACAAGATTTAATTAGGTTTGTTGATGTTTAATGGCACAGTGACAGTCAAATGTGCCAGGAGGGTGTTAAAACTAAGGTGCTTGAGTTTAGACAAGAAAAAGGAAAGAGAGGAAAATGAACAGATTTAAAAGAAATGTTCCTAGCACAGTTTATATCTAAGATTTTCATGACCAGGATAAAGAAAAATTTCAAGAAAGGCTAAGCAAAACTCAACAAAATTTGAGGTTTTCCTAAGAAGTCTAACATTAGTATCCCCATGGTTGCTAAGGCCTAATAGTTGCTAAGTACAACTACAGAATCCAACACAACTTTCCATGAATCACACCAAAATCGTAGACTCCAGACTGGGAAAAAAAGTATACAACAACATCGACAATGTGTCATTCTTAAATCAAGCTCTCACTAGGACTCAAGAATAAAAGAAAAAACATGAATCTCAAAGAGTCAGTATGACTATAGTGAGATAACATCTCCCTCTGTATGCCCTACATGCTACACACTAACAGAATCAGGTTCATATTAACTGAAGAATCGACTCATTCACTTGTTCATGCACTTTGTATACTCATATTGACTATTGCAAGTCCCTTCTTGCTTGTATGCCATCTACCCTCATTCAGTATCTTCAAAAAGTACAAAATTTTAGGGCAAGGATAGTCAAAATGTCCCAGATAATGATCATATCACACCTATCTTATACTCCCTTCATTGGCTCCCTGTTAACATATCCAGCACAAAGTTTTAGTTCAAGTCTTTAAGTGTATCCATGGTAAAGCACCCCAGTATCTTAGGGAACTCATTGTTTGTAGAAAACCTACACAGAACCTCTGCAATCATTCATCATTCTGGCTCAACATTCCAACCATAAAACACACAACACTTCGGGGGAGGGCAACTTCCTAGTGATATATGTGTAAGAAATATTTTTCACCTCTCAACCCATCTTTACCTTTTCTTCTTATGTCCCTTTAACCGTACAGTTATTTGCCAGCTTATATCCTAGCAGCATTATTATTCCGTAATTACTCCTCCTAGTGATACACTTATTCATTTATGCAAATTATCTCCTCATTCGCCTATTTTATTTCTTACATGGATCATAATGATACTTCTTACAATATACTTACTCACTATTGAAGAAACATACTTGTGGTTGACCTATCCTTCACTGACCAGCCAATTCCTCACTTTCTCCTTTTGTTAATGTTTTTACTTGGTTTTATAATACAGTAATGTTCACTTGGTTTTATAATGCTCCTAAGTAAAGTTGCATCTGCTTGTGATTTAAAGATTTTGAGTTAAAAAACATGATTTAAAGTTTTGAATTTAATTTGTGTTTGCTGTTTTTGTTATTAAAGTGTAATATTCCATGTAGCTTCCCACCCTAGCCTCCATCCTGACAATGTGGAGTTAGAGAGGCTACATATACAATATTGATAATCACATAAAATTTCTAAGAGCACTGAAAACCCATTTATTTTAAGTTGTATTTTAAATGTTATTTTTTTTCTTTGGCATTGGTATCTTTTATTAATGTTATTCTAGTTTCTAATTTTTTGTAAAGCGCTTTTGAATATACGTATACTAAAAACGCTATATAAATTAAATATATTATAATTATATTTATGCATCCTGTCTTATCTATTTTAACATAGAAATCGCCTCAGTCTTAAAATCATGATTAGACAGTCTATTTACATTACCAGTTACACTGTAACCATCCTACAGCAAATACAAAATATTTAGTTAACTTCTCCTGGTATTGCTGTTAATCTTGTATAAAGCAATCAAAACATGTCGGTAATTCTGAAATGATTAAAATTGAGTAAGTATGTAAGCCAAAATTGTACACTACTTTCAGTTCATCGTACGCTCTTGAAACTTTTTTTAGGAGCATGCACATCACCAATAAGCGTACTAATAAATATAATGCCAGCGAACTAGATGCACGTACCGGTGTGCGGCATGTTTTTTATAAGGTCAATTATAAGGTCAATGATGGCACTGCAGTTATTTCATCAAAATGGATTAATTGATACCTGTTTTGTTTATGGAGCAGTATTTCCCGGGCAGTATTTCTAAAGAACATTTAATCTAGAACAAATATGACAGTATTAAGATAAGGACAGTTTGCAAGAAAGGATTTGAGTATTTGGGGTACATAATGTGTTAGAACTGCAATGCAGATCATGGAAGGTCCCAAAACAAAGGTTTTATGTTGTGTTACGAAGGGTCCTGGTTCCTCTGGTATGCAATTTTGGAAGAAAAAGTGGAGCCAGAGTGCTTACCACATTCCCCACACCCTTTCACAAATTCAGTGGCATGTAAAGTCGGGGGTGAGAATGGGTCATTTCCGTTAATATCATTTTTTATTGGGGGTATGTATCTATTTATGGCCCTCAATAATGAAACTCTAGAGAATTGATTTTCAACAGTCAACTCCCTTCCTATTTTTAGTTTCTCCAAAGTGTGCATGAATAAGTCAGCACAAAGACAAATTTTGATTATTCTGGATAAAGCAAGTTTAACACTTTGTGTAGTATGATCTTGCCGGCCGGCTTTCAAGTGCACCCATTTCTCCTATCTCGACATACAGGCCTGGCTCGATCATCCAAGGAAATTTATGTTCTGCTTTTCTAAATTTTGTGATTGCAAATTATTTGAAAAGATTTGCAAAAGTTTGCCTTAGCAACAGGCTTACTAATAAATTTATATGTGAGAATGGTTTGAAGCAAGGTTGCATTCTTTCACCATTGTTATTTACATTATATATCAATGATATTGAGCAAATGCTTTGCACAGTTGGTTATCGCAGTGTCAAAGTTGGCACAACAGAACTTTATTGTCTAATGTATGCTGATAATCTTATATTTTCAAAAAATTCATGTTTTACAGAATATGTTTAATGCTTTTGATGATTATTGTAAAGTATGGCTTTTAACAATCAATGAAAATAAGTCAAAATTGTTGTTTTCAGAAACGGAGGAGGACTATTTTGTTTTGAACATTTTTATATTAATCAGTAATGGTAAGATTTTAGAAACTGTTGACTCCTTTAAATTCCCCCGGTCTTTGTTTATTAACAGAAGGAATATGGTACAATGCCAGGCGCTCTTTAGTAGAGCAAGCTAATAAAGCTATTTTCAGTTTGAAGTACTCCTTGATCTTTAAAGAGCTTCCTCTGCAACTAAAAATGTATGTTTTTGATGTCAAAATTTTATTGATCCTACATTATGCTTCTGAGATTTGGGGAGGTATTATTGTATTGATATTAAAATAGACCAAAATTTCTACAAAATTTGTAATTATGTCCTCCGCCTTGCACTTCATTGTGTTAATGTCACTGCTTTGGGAGAGTTGGTTGGGAAGGTCTCATATTTCCATCTATGCCTCATATAAAAAGGTGAAATCTTGGTTATGTATCATAAAGCATAATAACAACCGGTATACAGCTATCTCTTATGAGCCCATCAGACAAATGGCTGCGAACAATAAGTTTGTTCGGCAAGGGATGTTAAATCAATTTTAGATAGCACAGGCTACGGGGATATATGGCGGTAACAGGGTACAAGCAATGGTGAACTGTTTTTATGTAATTTTTTACAAAAATTAAATGATATTGGTAAAAAAATGTAAACCACTAATATAAATTCAATGGAAAAGTTGTATCTTGATGAAAACTACAAAACCAGTACCAATTATGAATTCTATTTAACGCACATTGATTCTTGGTATCACCGTATAATCTTATGTTTGTTTGTTTGATGAGGGCTTTAATAACGGCACCACAACAACGAGGGTCAAATTGTGCCTGAGAGGTTACATCATTCTAGAGGTAGGAAGGAAAGAAAACAGGGGAAGATTCAGAGAAATACAAGAACTAAAAGTCAAAAGATGGGATCGAGAGAAGTGGTGCATGGGTGAAGAAAAAAAAAACTAGAGAGAGGGGGTGGGAGAGGATGACTAAAATATGGTTATAGAGGGAAGCATGATGAAGGAAATTTATCCGGAGGGTTTTTCTGGAAGAAGGTTGTACAAGGGGCAAGCAAGGAGAACATTATGGACTGTAAGGGTGCAATGGCAATTGTTGCAGAGGGGTTGGGGGAGCCAATATGATTTTAAGTAAATTTACATGTTGTGGTCTCGATCTGGAGATTCACAAAGGGCGTAGATTTAATACACCACGTGACCAAAGATTGTGCTCTCTTTGTAATTTATAGATTGAGGATGAATTCCACTTTTTGTTAGAGTGGCCTTTTTATTATGAACTTTGTCTATTTTATTCACCTCGGTATTTCCTTTGTTCACCAACGTACCATAAATTTAATAGTTTGCTTAATACTAGAAACGAGTCTTTATTGTATAAAGTAAGTTTTTAATTAATGCTTTGAAATTTCGCACAGAAATTTTTTATGTTGAAGACTAATATGTTGAAGACTGTTAATATTTCTGTTCATATTTCCATTTGTACCTTTGTTTTTCTGTACATTCTGCATGCAATATTTTTAAAAAGGCCAGAAGCCTAATCAAAGAAGTAAATAAACTGTTAATATTATTTTTTATTGGGGTCAAGTATCTATTTATGGCCTTCAATAATGAAACTGTGGTGAATTGATTTTCAACGGTCAATTCCCTTTACATTTTTAGTATCTCCGAAGTGTGCATAAATAAGTCAGCGCAAAAACAAATTTTGAATACTCTGGATATAAGCAAGTTTAACACTTTATGTAGTTTGATCTTGCAGGGGCGGCTTCCAAGTGCACCTATTTCTCTTATCTCAACGTACGGACCTGGCTTCGATCATCCAAGGAAGTTATGTTCTGATTTTCTAACTTTGTGATTGCAAATTTATTTGAAAGATTTTAAATTAAAAGAAAAGGGCCATCAGCAATTTTCAGGCCCATCGAATTTGTATCAATTTTAGCTGGGGTGGGGAGGGGGAAATTGCAATTTCAGCTATACCCAGCTGCCTCAGGGGAGGTGGAAGGAATTCAAGCCAATGGGAGTAGAAAATCTAGTACGGGTTTAGGATTAGTTCAGGAGTCCATCTTATATGAAAGAGGACTTCAAAAAAAGGAAATGCTGAAGAAAACCATCAAAAAATCTTATTCTCTTAACGAGATATTTAAGTTTAAAGTTTGGTATCATTTGTGTAGAAACGACTGAAATCACACTAGTTGTAACGTCACATCCTCATATTCCTCAAAATCTCTATGAATTCTATCATATTTTGTCTTGCGATTTGTGGCTTAAAGACCATTGGATATGTCAGGAAAGTAGTAAAACAAAATCTTGTAAGGGTAATTATATTTTACCACCTGAAGAAAGTTTGAGGAAAAATAATTTAAATAGTAAACTAGAGCGGTGAATACCGTCATGGTTCATGTGCCCATGCAAATTGACACCCATATCATATGACCTGGCCAATTATAAAAATGACATCTCACACTAAGTCCCACATGACATCCCATATCCCACATGGCATACCACCCCATGTCCCACATGACACCCCATACCATCCCATCCCTTGTCCCACATGGCACCATGTCCCATATGGCATTCCACTATATGTCCCACATGGTGGAAAAATGACATGACATTGTCAAAAACTGACATATTTGCAGAATAGGTACTTCCATAGCGTAATGTGAAGGCCGAATTTTTTCCACAAAAATACCTCATTTTCAGCCATTCCAGGGTGTGGAATTTTGTTTTTTTGCTAAAATATCATTACAAATCAGATAATTAGCTTTCTGGAAGTTTTCAGTTGAGGTATGTGCAATTTTTGTCAAAATCACATAAAATCATGTTTTCTCCTATTGACCGTTAACGATAGTGCCCCTAGAGATTTTAATTTTTGGTGAGCCCTTTATACAGTACTAATGTTGAAAACCATTAAGGCAACAGTTAACGATAGTGCCCCTATAGATTTTATTTTTTGTGAGCCCTATATACAGTACTAATGTTGAAAACCATTAAGGCAACAACACATAAGATAACCATGAAATGAAAGCCCTTCTCAAAAGTGACAAAAGTTCTTATGACTTATGATTTCAATAGCATCTTGAATCTTTAAAGGATTAGTTCAGGGGTCAAGCAAGTCTACAGTATCTTATATGAAAGAAGACTTTCAAAAGGCACAAAATGGTGAAGAAAGTTTAAAAATCTTATTCCATTAAGGAGATATTTAAGTTCAAAGTTTGGTATCATTTGGGTAGAAATGTCTGAAATCAGACTAGTTGTGATGTCATAGCCCCAGATTCCTCAAAGACTTGATGTATTCTATCATATTTTGTCCTGCGATTCTGTGGCTTAAAAACCATGGGATATGTCAAAATAGTAAAACTGAATCTAGGAAGGGTATTCATAATATACCACCTAAAGAAAGTTTGAGGATAAATAATTAAAATAGTTAAAAACTTAAATAAACTTTCTTTAAATACATAAAGACTTTCAGGAATCTGAGGCTTTCACGTCATAACTAGTCTAAATTCAGTCATTTCTACAGAAATGATAACAATCTTCAAATTTGAATATCTCCTTAAAGGATAACGATTTTTGAATACTTTCTTCACCATTTTTTTTCTTTTTACGTCCTCTTTCATAGAAGATGAATATGCATGACCCCTGAACTAACCCTTTAAAGTATCTTTCAAACTAATTTACAAATCTAATGATGAACATTGTATGTAAAAAGCATATAAATTTGTAAGAAATGACATTCCGATCAATTTGCAAATCCCTCAGTGTTGGAAACGTGTACACAATAGTGTGCATATCATCCGAGTGGGTTGGCAACTGCTATTTTGAAAATGTTCATCAGTAAACGCTCTAGCTTCCCTGATTTGTTGCTCAAACATCGCGAGGAAGAAAAATTATTACACACAACATTTTGGGATTTTCAGGTGTTATTAAAATATTATTTTATTGTCACGCCATGTTTACAAGCTTCAGACGTGTTTTTGCTGCTTTACTGTCTAAGTGTATGCTGAAGATTGATTATTTGCAATGCATGTGTGCACAGTCTTCAATTAATTGCTGCTATATACATGTTGACTTCACTAAAACTCCTTTGTTCAACAGCTTTTGAACTAATTAGGTACATCTAGTAAGGCGCTATTCGAAAGGTAAGTCAGCAGCAAAGGCTCTTGCACAAAATGCAACGTTTCAGTTTCCTTTAAACTCAGGCACAAAATGTAAGTGAATAGCTCAATATAGTATCATTGCAGAGGCCCTATATCTATTTATTTTGTATTACCGAAAAGCATTCCATGATGATAAAATTATCAAAAGTTGACCTGAGATCGTCGCGGAAAGGCCTTACGTATATTAATGTAAAGTTAGTTATTCTAATTTCTAGCGCGTAGGCTAGTGAAAATTCATTCTAGTGAAATTTTATCTACACTTTTAAGTTCTATGAGAGGCCAATGCAACAGTTTTAATGTTAAAAGGCTATAGCCTTGGAGAATCATTTAATATTTACCATCGTTTTGCCGTAGTTTTTTTAGTTTCACTTCAACCCGTTTCCTGTATGGTGACATTGTGTGACTGCTGTTGTTTACTGATCTGCGGCCTCACGAACCCAGTATGTCAAAAAGTACATTGTGGGATATCACTAATAGCTAAGCGTATACTACAATCAAAATGTTTTTAATGACCGAAGAGATAAACTACGTGCAACTAGTACACCTTAAACCACAATAACTTGTTTAGGCCTACAAGTACAGTACAAGTACAACTTACAATACAAGGGTCCAGCCTTCCGAACTTCGCTGACATATGTTTGGTTAAAGAAAGAAATAATATTTAAAGTCTTACAGAAAGACGCTGTAGAAGTTATGCTAAATCCATGTTGACGAAATAATTCGTTGAATCGATTTCTGTTATCATGTCTTCTTCAGTATTCACCAAAAAGGATGTAGGCCTAACAACAACTTGGCCTGACAACATTTGAACTGTCACAAAATGAAATACTCGTCCTTTAAACGCAATCAGAATCTTAAAAATATCACGTGGCCTATCAGGTGATTTTTTGTTTTTGCGGTTTTTGCGCCCTGCATTTGTATTGCAGATAAAGTGATAAAGTTTCATACATCCAGATAGAAGCTTTTTTCTTACAATTTTTTTAAAAGAGTTAAAAATCCGGTCAACAAAAAATCAATCAATCAATAAATTGAATTAAAATTCGACACTCATGTTCATTCACAAAATAATCCATTTTGTTCTAAAAATAAACGATACATAACTGCGTAACTTCCATGAGATTGCTGATCTCATCAAACAGCATAGTGGAAAAATAGCTAACAGGGCTAACAGCTCTGTGATTTTTGGCACAAAAATGTACAAAATAGTACATAATTAACCCCTAAATTTTAAAATCACATATTTGACCTCTGACCGCTGACCCTTGACCCTAATCACCAAAACAACTTAATTTTTCACATTTATGGCACCCTACTGTATAACACGATTCATGCTAAACATCACACTTACCATTCCATAATTATAAGGGAAAATGGTGAAAAGTGGTCAATAACTCTGTGACCTTTGATCTTTTAAACCAGAGTTTACGGGACACAAATTCATGTACCAGGTATCATGGTTCACAACATAGGGTTCAATTGGTATAGGTCTTGTACTTTTTTAGTTTATATTTGCGGCAAAATTTTGCATCAAAAGCACTTATTTGACCTTTGACCCATGACCTTTGACCTCCAATTATTATTAATTTTTGCTAGAATAACCCTACCCACTTATGTAATTTGTAAAGGTAACCAGGTAATTCCTTCAAAAGATACAACCATCACCATCAACTTTAATTTGACCTGTGACCATTGTACCCCAAAACCTTGGAGACATAATTACCCCTAAAATCGCATATTTGACCTATGATCCTAACCACAAAAACAACATCTGAATTTGTTGGCATTTATCTTGCCCTACTATATAACACCGCCCACGCTCAGATCACTCTTACCATTCGAAAACTGGGGGAAATGGTTCAAAGGGGTCGCTAGCTTGTAAGCTTTGACCTTTTTATCCCAGACTTTTCGGGCTCAGTATCATGATACAAACACATAGGATTGGTATAGGTTTAACACTTTCAGAATTTAAAGTGGCATAAAAATGTACAAATTGAGTACATAATTACCCCCTAAAATCACATATTTGACCTCTGACCTCTGACCTTTGACAATTACTGAAACAAGATATGAAATTTTTCACATTTATCGTACCCTACTGCATGACACCATTCATGATAACGTCACACTTACCATTCCGTAACTATAAACCTCTGTGGTGTAGTGGTTAGTGCTTTGTCCTCTCACCCGCACGTCTCGTATCCCGGTGGGTCTGCAGCCAGTGAGTTCACACTGGTTGGCAAAGGCCGTGGCCGTCTTGGTAAAATGTCCAGCACTGGATGCTTTCGGGACATAAAACCTTGCTATGCTATGCTATGCTAAATGGTGAAAAGTGGTCAATAGCTCTGTGACCTTTTACCTTTTGACCCCAGAGTCTATGGGACACAAATTCATGTACCAACTTGTATCATGGTACAACATAGGGTTAGAATAGATCTTATACTTTTTTAGTTCAAAATGCCGCAAAATTTGGTATAAAGCACGTATATGAACTTT
>JAIGNY010001765.1:100000-180000 GCA_020152595.1 Chiridota heheva
AGCCCCTATCACTAATGAGATAAAAGCGTTTAAAAACTGTGTTCGTGATTACCCATCGGGTCCCCATGCTCCCCAAAACAGTTATTGGACTCGTCAAGTCGCTCATGGTAAGTCACAATTTTCTTATATCTTGGTCGCCCAAACTTGACTTTTTCGATGATATTTTGAATGAAGGGTACTCCTGCCGCCGCAACCTCCACATTCCTATTGTATAGGCTTTTTTATCATTATGCAACTGACGTGTCCAGGGGTGCAGCATTTTAGAAGCATTTAGATTGATTAAATTGAAATAAAAAAGAAATTGATTGCATCTTTTTATGCATACATATGGCCAACTAAAATGGAAAGGCTTTTGTTGTCATGAAGTGCGTATCCACATAGATTCAGCCTTCGAACTCCTTTCAGATATTTGGTAATAGGTTCAATTGAAAGTCTGAAGATAAAGAGAGCTAGCCACACTCCACCTGTATCCCACCGTAGCCCACCCGTTCCCCAACGTCGCACTGATAATATGGGAACCCGTGCGGGGATTTGACGTGTGACATTGCACTTTTGGTTAGTCCATAGTCAGATAGTGGGAAATTGATAGCGGGGTTTTTGTTTAATATTTTCCAAGTTTTAAAGTGTTACAATTTCTTGTGACATTTTCTCATGCTTTTTCAAGTTTTAGCCCCCTAACTCAAATTAGTTTTAAATGGTAATAAAAATGTCGCATGCGCATGCTAAAAATCAATTTCCTGAATGCCTGAAAGCGTTCGTAAGTATCCAATTTGTATAAAAGAGGGTAAAGTAAAGTTAGAAGATTTGTTAGATGTATATTTTACTGTTGTAGTAAGACTGGCGTAAGAAAGTGTAATTTATATAAATATTTGGATTTTGTGTATTTTGATATGTGATAGCCAATATACCTACCACGACTTAGGAAATTAGGAAAGAAGTATATTCAAGTGGTAAATCAATTTTCAATAAATTACATTAGTAGTGGTGCAACAATATAGTGGGAAAGGTGGGTAAACCCCACGGACCCCGAGCAAAAATGGAGATTTGAGGGGCTTTGAGGAATGACACAGCGATATCAGGGACCGCGGACAGTCTAAAATTGAAGGAAATTTCCCAAAAATAAATGAACATGGTACCAAAATTTTCCCAAAATTGTCGATGAATGAATGGAAGAAAAATTTCGTAGAATTATTTTAAATTTGTGAAATATTTCCTTAAAATCCAAAACAAATTTCACGAAAATAGAGGAAAATGGCCCCAAACGAACAAAATTTCCCAAAAATTGTTGATGAATGAAGGTAAAATGCAAGAAAAATTTTGTGTAATTATTTGAATTTGTAAAATATTTCTGCAAAAACAAAATGTCTAAAAATGTTGGAAATTTCCTGAAAATTGGGGAAAATGGCCTAAAATGAACGAAATTTTCGAAAATTGTTGATGAATTCTAAGGAAAGTGCTCAAAATTTCCCGAAAACAAAAACAAATTACACATTAATGAACGAAATTTTCCTTAAATTGACAAACAATTAACAGAAATATTAAAAAGTGCCCGAAAATGAACGAATTTCACGAAAATGAATGAAATTTCCCTAAAAATGAAGAATGATGGCCCCAAAATGAAGGAAATTTCTCAAAAAATTAAGAAAAATACTAGCTCAAAAATGTACAAAATTAGCAGCAACATCAGTGATGAAACTCATTTTACTCCTCCCCCAGAAATTACCCTTCTTACGCCCATACCTACCAATATGATTGGAAGGTGGTGTTCAAATATGAATGTAATGACGCTTTTAAATTTCGCCGTTTACTTCTTCACCCCCACCCCCTTCCCCTTCAAAAATTGCTCCGCGGTTCCTGGATATATATGTTGTTATGGGGCCCTTAACGCTAAATTCCACACGAATCCCAGCAGTGGCCGTAGCCAGTAATAAAAAGTGAGGGGTCCGAGAAGGCCATAGACGGTCTTAGACCCCCTCCAAAGACAAATTGATCCCACTTCTGTGAGCAGTTCTGTTTTGTTTTAAAGCAAAAAATATAATATCTATATATTTGTATCCCAACTTGAAAATTTCCTTGAAAAAGTGTGTGTGTGTGAGGGGGGAAGGGGAGAAGGGGAGGGGGTCAGGACCCCCTTCCCTCCTCCATGGCTACGTCACTGGTCCACTTTCAAACGAGATCTAAACAACTATTTCTTCATTTTCTGATACTGAATGAAACGAGATTCCAAGGTACATAATGTTTCATAATTCTGTTTGTAACTTTGTTTTGTATAACGAACGTAGATATGCTCTATCCAACTAATAAAAGTATAACTTGTAGTCTCTCGGCAAAATTTCATGATTTTTGATTGACAGCTAGGCTCTATAATCTGTATGGTGGTGGTGGTGAAATACAGAGGCGTAGAAAGAGGGGAGGGACAGGATCCGAGCGGGTTTCACTTTCCGGCTGCATGCTTTCTGCCTGATGGGAGGTGAATTTGAAAAAAAATCAACATAAAATTGAAAAATGTGCTAAAATTATTGATTATTTTGTTCAAATTTCTCGAACATTAGCCAAAGTTTCCTCAAAACAGCCAAAAAATTCTCGAAAAGTGGCCAAACATTCCCCAAAAGAATTTTCCAAAAATACAGAAAAGGCTCCCGCAAATTGAAGGGAATTTCCAGAATAGCAGCAAACTTCTGATGGAAACTTAATGTACGACTACAATTTTTCCAATTGTCACCGGATTTTTGTTGTTGTTGGTATACCCCTCCCTTAGAGGTGGCCCTTCCTACGCCCATTTTATTCTATGCCCACATGGGCCAGCCCATAGGTGCAGCATATGGAAAAAACATGGGTAATCTCATGTGGTCAGAATATGGGTCGGCCCATGTGGGTATCATATAGGGAAAACCTGGGCAAGCCCATATGGGCAACACATGGGTCTGCCCATGTGTGGGTCTGCCCATGTGGTTATAAGGAAATACCTTGGTAAGCCCATGTGGGCAGAATATGGGTTGTCACATATGGGTGTTTCATAGGAAAACCCTGGACATGCCCATGTGGGCAGCATATGGGTTGGCCCATATGAGTATCATATGGGAAAACCCTGCACATGCTCATGTGGGCAGCATATGGGAAACACCGCGATGGGAGGAGAAAACTTTAAAGTATGTGGTGTTTCGATTTTTGGTTTTTGAAAGAAACTATATCTTATTTGATGTATCCGAAAGCAGTTTGCTCCCGTTTTCCTTTCAATTTGGTTATTGGTGATCAGAACAGAGATACAACTTAAAAGATTTTGCGTTTTAATAAACAAATGAAGTGAATATGTTTTATTTTGGGATTACAATGAACCAATACTGATGCATGGATAATACAAAATGAATAGAATTTTCAGATCTAGTATGACTTTGATTAGATATTTCTGTACGCAACGTATAGATACTTACCTGGCACAGGCGATTTTTGTTCTCCTCAGAGCGATCTTTCCTGTGCTTTGCGTATCTGTTTTCGGTACCGCCTTTTCTTTGCGTATCTGGTCAGATTCACAAGTTCTTCCTATTATGCCTCGTAAGACAGAGAAGTTAGTTACTCTCCGCGTTCCTCGTGAGAAGTTCAACCCACCTAGTGTGTTTGAAACTCTGAAGAAAGTTGGTGTTTCTTCCTCTGAGCATTTGTATGCTGTCCAGGTTGTCAGGTGGCTTTGTAGATGTAGTTTTTTCAAGTGTAACGTTCAAGAGACAGTTTCTGCCGAAACTAAAAAAAGTGCCTAAAATCGAGGTTACCGGCTGACCGGCCACGAGTCCGATATTGTTATTGTGACTGTGGTTAAGGCTGAGTTAGATCTGGATGGTAATTTCATCAAGCATGTGTTGTCCCGGTATGGTAAGGTTGTTGACGCCAAATTATGTACGTACACGCAGTACCCGGGGTTTTTCAATGGGAATCGACAGTACAAGATGGTACTGGTGGGATAGATCCCTTCCTCCCTCCAAATTGGGCCCCTTGATGTCTAAGTCAGGTACCAGGGCCAACCCAAGACGTGCCATTGGTGTGGTGATAAGGACCACTTGGTCAAGGAATGTGCAATTGTCAAGTGTTACACCTGTCTTGTCACTGGTCACACCAGCCGGGAGTGTGATTAGGAGGTCCTGTGTACTGTGTGTGGGAAGCGGACCACACGTACCGTTATTACATAGTTTTCTCTTTTTTTTGCCAATAGGGTTAATCCGTCGGCTGATGTGGGGGCTGTTCAGGGTGCCACGGCTTCCTCCTCCCAGGAGGGTGCGGCATGGATGCCTCCTCCCAGGAGAGTGGCGGCGCACACGTTGATGACAGTGAAGGGTTACTGCAAAGTGAGACCCCACTGGCCATGGACCTCGAAGGGAGTGGTGGAGTTCCGCCGAGACTCAGACCCCTCTCATCCCGGCCATGCTTATCGGTGGTGTGTCATCACCACCTAGTCATGGGGTATCTTCGGGTATCCTCGAGTCAGATGTTTTGGACAAGGTAGGCATTACTGACTGGTCGGTCGCCCCAATGGACACACAGGTTTCTTTGTTTACTACACCCCATTCAAGTGACGATGAGTCTATCGCTTTTCCATCGCAGAAACAGTTGCTACCGGCAGATGACAGTCAGTGGCAGACTGTCAGAAAGAGTAGCAAGAATGGTCTGGTGAAGAAGTAGTTCTTCGTTCTTTGTCTTTTTCTTTTTAGTGATGTACTTACTTTTTCACTTGATGACGTTAATGGCGTCCTTGAACGTTAATGACATGCGGGGTGCCACTTGTCGTCGTCGCGTTTTTGAGTTTTGTTCCGTTTACAATTTTGACTTTGTTTTCCTGCAAGAGATACATATTGCGTCTGCTCATAATATTTCTCTGTGGTCTGCTGAGTGGGGTGGCGGTTTTCTACCTCTCTCGGTTCTTTTAAGAGATGTGGTACCGTCATCTTCAGCAGTAGGCGTTATAAAGCGTTCGTTGGCAATTTTAAAACAGATTGTGAAGGGCGTATTGTTTCGTTGCTTCTTGACCACCCTCTATTTAAGCTCGTTTATGTAATGTTTATGCCCCGACCGATCCGTTTGATTGGTGCAAGTTTTTCTCTAACTTAGACCCTTTTATTATCAGCCGTTTCCCGTGCATTTTAGGGAGCGATTTTAACTGTATTCTTGGTCTCGTTCGGGATCGCGAATTTTCGTATGATAACACAATTGTTAATCGTGGTTCTGTACATCTGAACAATATTTGCTTGGTTTATGATTTTATTGATGCTTAGTTCCTTCAGGGTTCTACTGCTGCCCGTTCGCTGTTGTGGTAACCTCCACAAGCAACGCGTATCGCTAGAGTTTTGTTCGGAAAAGGCACTTCCGTGTCTTGAGTGCTGAGGTTATTGGTGCCCGCTTTTCTGATCATGACTGTGTTTCTGTTTCGTTTGCCTTGCCAGGACCCTCGAAAATTGGCCAGGGGTTTTGGAAATGCAACGTTAGTTTACTACGTGATCATGATTTCCGTGAGTCTTTTATTGAATTTTATATTGGCCTTCGGACGCCTAAACCTGCTTTCAAGTTCGCTAGTCTGACTGATTGGTGGGACGTTGTAAAGTTCCATGTTAAACGCTTTATTGTTTCCTTTGCTTGTGACAAGGCCAAGGCCCGTCGGTTGCGTTGTAGGTCCCTTTGTGATTTATACCGACAGGATCCCACCAGTCAATCAGTCATACCTATAATACCTAAAATGAATTCTGGATAAAAAGCTTGCTGCCTGAAAGTCCAGATCGTAGTAAATCTGAGCTTAAAAGCTCATTTGTGTCACTATCGTTGTGAAAGCGAAAAGCTCGCTTGCACCAATGCTTATCCAGTCTGTTTTTGAAAATGTTCAGGTTATTAGCATCCATCACGACAACTGGTAAGAAGTTCCAAAGTTTACAAACACGATAGCTGTAAAAAGAGTAAAAGGCAGACAAAATATCGTTAGGATCATTTTTTCAGAATTTTGTGGGGTGCGCCCACGCTGTTGAAGAGGCACATCCTGTATGTACCTGTTGCGGAGGGTGGTATTGATCTGGTTCACATTGAGTCTAAAGTTACGGCCACGGCCATGTCTGTTTTGTTTAAAGTTATTCTTCCATGAACGACCCTTTATCGGCCTTTTGGTTCTTCTGTAACTTTGCAGCTTTAAAGTTCCTTAAGTTTGTGCGTAGGCTATGGGTGAATTATTCACCGCATTGTATGAATACACCCCAGGTTTATTTGTGTATCTTTCGCGAGATCTTGCTTGGAAGATTATATGGAGCGCGTTGAAAAATAACGCCAAGCTTTGCTTTTAGGGTTTTTGTGATGGGGAGTACCCCAGGAATGGTTGCTAAGCCATTGAGACTGTTAGTCATTTATTCTGGGAGTGTAACTTCTTACGTATCATATGGGATTGGTTCTTCACGATTTGCACTCTGCTTCAGGCTGGGTTCCAAACAAGATTTTTGTTTTGTATGGGGTTTCTAGTCCTGCAAATCAATCGCTCAATGACCTTCTTTGGGTCATCGTGAATATCATCAAGCGTTGCATCTAGCTTAATCGAAATAAAGCCTTCTTTGAAAATAGTTGCGCTACCCTGATATGGTCCTTTGTTTTATTTAGAAGTCTTTTCGTTCTCCCATGAGTGCTGATTATTATCCTTGGGGAGGGAACGTTTGTCGCCTTTTGGGGACACCGCGTTTTTATCGCTTCCATTATCAACGGTTAACTTATTTGCCATCCGCGTTTTCTCCTGCTACTGAACAGCAGATGCCGCCTTTTGGTTGGCGGTTGTCTACAGTTTGTTTTGCTTGCTTGGTTTTTTTTCCCCTCGCTTTTGTGCTTGTTTCAGTAAGACTAAGTAAAAGTGTACAGATGTTTGTTGTGGACCTCACGTTTTCAATCGTGTTGTTCCCATCGTTATGTAAAAACAGTAGATATGCAATTGATTAACAGTAGATGCCGCCTTCTGGTTGGCGGTGGTCTTCAGTTTGTTTCTGCTTGTGTTTTTTCCTCGCTTTTGTGATTGTTTAATTAGGACTAAGTAAAAAAAAATTAGATGTTTGTTGTGGACCTCACGTTTTCATTCGTGTTGTTCCCATCGTTATGCAGAAACAGATATGCAATTGATGAGATATGCGTATCTAGAGAGTGAATTCTTTTGGCTCGATCTATTGAGTTCAGGTGATCCATATATGGAACAAGTGATGGATATTTGGGCCCAGATGAATGCCATAGAAAGCCAATAAGGGATAGCCCATATTCTACCCAGAAACTGCTTGCCCACATGAAACCCATATTTTCCCCATATGGGATGGCCCATATCATTGCAAGCCCACCTAAGCCTCACCTGGGCCCCAGATGAACCCCACATTGGGATTATATCTGGGCTGGCCCATATGATTCTTGGGTCTATATGGGGTTCTCCAGATGGGCCCCATATTTTTGCCCATCCCATATGCTACCCATATGGGCATGCCACATGATACCCACCTACCTAGGGCCGAGATGTTCAAGTACCCATATGGGAATATGGGTTGGCCCATATGGGCCCCAATGTGATTCTTGGGTGCAGAATCAGAAGGGATAACCCAGAGGAACCTATATTTTTGCCTATATGTAGCCCACATGAGCATGCTACCTGGGATTTGATTGTTTCTGAAATAATGATACTTGCTTTTGTATACTGACTCTGTACTTGTTTTGCCAGTTATTAAATAATTGTAAGATACCGGATAAATATGGTTATGAAATGAAAGGTACGACAATTGACCGCAAATAACATCAAACTAAATATGATGCTTTGCTTTTCATGCTGCAAATGACATTATTTTCGAAATCCTGGAGTGACATTTACTTGATGAAAATTCTCAGCTTTTCATTTCTGATTCTTGTTCCAACAACGCTGTTTAATTTGCTTTCGCTACTTATTATGCTATTTGTTTCCCCAGCTTAAGATGTTATTGGGTGTGGGAGGCGAAGCCCCCGTAAAGGCTTTCCATTTGAGCATTTCATATGCTTTTCGAGAAGCCATATCATTTACTCTTTTTTTCTGGGGGAAGTTTTGAATACTCCAGTAGTAAGAAATTGACAATTGTACGATCATACTGACCTACCAAGAAAATTTCAATAGATTTCCTCGGCATAAGTATTATGTCGTACCAATTTGCTCCGTTTGCTGTTTTAATCGTGGGGCACCTTTATTTTGGGTCCGGGGAAAACTAAAGTTTGGCCATGGCCATAGTACCCAGTTTTCAAAAATACTATGCTTTGGGATTATTGTAAGGGCAAAAAGTGTGGGCGGATACATCACTTCCTCTCAAAAAAGTCAACATTGATAAGTTCTTTACTAACTCTGGGCGTCTTTAATTTTTATTTTTTTTGTGGCGGCGGTGGTGTTAGTTTGGGCTTTTTTATGGGGTGATTCAACCTTCGTAGCCCGTCATCTTGTTATGTTATGTTAAGTGGGAGATAAACCTCACAGAATCTCACAGATATATAATATTGTTATTATATATCTGTGCAGAATCTACAACTATGCGCCCCCAAAGCCCTCCCGGCGCTCGAAGTTTAGTTTCGCACCTGCGTACATCGTTGCCTGGTATACCTGCGTATACAAAGCACGAACCCCAAAGTAACGACCGAAATCAGACTAGTTGTGCATCAAATTCTCCCATTCCTGTAAAGCATTTAATTAATTTCTTTAAAGATTTTGTAACTTACACCTAAAATTGAGATATAGGCCTACCAGGGGGCATGAAATAGTCTTATGCTAAAAGTTTTTCATTTTTTCTTCCTAACTTAAAAGACCGACTGTTTTAAAACTGTTTCGCAGAAAAACTAAAGGAAAAAGCCCGGATGTGTACGTTTCCCCACAAAAACATTTTACTGTGTCGATGAATTTTACGTTCCGACATGTCCGATGGATGGCTGATCGCGTCATTTATTCTTCACACTTTTCAATGTCAGACTGTTGAATGAATTGTCTTACACATGATGACATATGTGTAATTGTTCGCATTTGCAATGGTCGTCTTTCAGATTTCTCAACAATTCGTATGGGTAAAATTACTTCGTAATCAGCTGTTCTTTTCCTCGACCTAGCCTAAGGTTATCGCTAAGACAATGATCAATTTATTATGGTAGGCTATTCATTCTAACACATATCACGGTAAAACTTGTGCCCGTTGACAGTGTTGTCTGGCTGTAGACCTAGGCTAGGCTACAGTCAATGTAGTCTAGGCCCCTAGTGTAGGCCTGGGCCTCTAACGTTATACGTAAGTCGAACCATGTGATAGATTCACTGATGTTTGATGTTGTGGATGACTTAACGTTAGTGTAGCATTAACAGTGTAGCCTAGGCCCCCTAGGCCTAAGACACCTGTCTATTTGTGCGTCGTACATTGACTGTCCTTGACGCACCCCTTACGTAGTAAAAACTGACTCACCATTGCATGATATTGACTCGCCTCTAATTTCATTTTTGACTGACCATTTGATGACAATGACGGACCCTTTGACGCACCCACGAACGTAAAACTTGCGCACATTGAATTTGAAGTAGGGTCTATGTTATACTTGCTTTGAAGTTTGTGTTTCCACAGTACGCAGACATTTTACGTTGCAACATACGCTACCCCGTGCACACACATGAATGGAGATTAATATATGTAGGCCTACAAACGCGTATCCTGGAAGAGAATAGGGATTATATTTCTGATATAGATATAATCTGAATATAACCTGTATTTTCTTAAAAGACCAGAGAAAATTTGTTTTTGTTAAAGCTTCTTAAGTTCCTTTCATTTATCAATTGCTTAAAATCTGTACACAATAAAAGTCATGGTATAACTATAACAAAGTGTTGGTACATGCCTAGTAAGCCTACACCTTAATACAATGCTGTTGCAATATTATGGAACATGAAAGTTTGGGCTCCGTGGTCTTTTACAGTGAAATTCCCGCGTGGAACTGAAATTTCTACGCTGAGCATTGTTACGCATACACGAGTGTACACAAGTCAGAGAAAGAGCAGCATGGGCAAGGAACTTTCACAGGCGTTTTTCACTGGCATATATAAAGCGCAGAATTTGGATTGTACTGTTTGAGTGTTACAATTCCAACGCGTATAATGCCATAGACTCTGTGCGCATACGTACGCGTCACGAGGGTAAGATATTCAAAATATTGCGCACGCTAATTGCGAGGCGTAATTAATTTTATATGTGCACGCACATGCGCCAATATTACATGTATTGTTAAGAACGTTTCACGATTTTGAGAAAAATTTGACAAAAAATTGATGCTATTTTTCTCTTTCCTTCTAATTTTGACTATTAATCATTGTTTCTCTCCAAATTTTACAAGTGCAACTGGAAACAAACTGAAGTAAGTGTGTTTGATTTTGCAGTGAGAAGGGAGTTGATTTTGATATCGAAAATAAAGTCTCCCAGAAAAATCTGGGAACTTTTTTTTTGAGACGTGTAAAATCCCATTGACTTTTGATTAGTGTGTAGAGCCACTTTTTCAATGGACTTGGGCACATACCTAAATCGGTAGATTTGGAGATCTGCTTTATTTGGGTATGTGGACGCGTACTAGTACATGCCCAATGTGCATACAGTAGTACAATGAGAAGGAGTTGTAATGTTAAGTTGTAGTTGCGAGACGAGAGATTTCCGATAATACTTTCTTTCACAACCTGGCGTCCCCATTGCTTCTGAAAGGTAGAACTTTTATAAGGCCACCATAGGCTGGATATGAGGGGGGCAGAGGGGGCATTTCCCCCCCACACTTTTTTTCCAAATTTGTATGGTGATTTTTTATTTTCCCCTCACACTTTTGACTTTGTCCTCCTCCCTCAACTTACGGTTGGCAAATCTGCCCATGAAGGCCACCATACCCATTCCTAGAAATATGTCACCCCTGATGGTATGCAACAACATCATGGGCAGAGCGAGGGGGTTCGACAGGGTCATACGACTCTCCCCCCTTCCCAAAAAAAATGGAGTAAAATCACTGTTAAAAAAGGTCCAGAAAATATGCTAGTATTAAGTTTCAATATTTCCCGTCGTAACCTTCCCCTCCCCGACCCCCCCATGGGAAAGGCTGGATACACCCCTGAACATAAACTAGCTTGGTATGTTCTGACCCCAATGTGCTCTATCTGACTATGTCATTGCTTTCCAATGTATTATGTATATAATTTGTAAAGGTTGTTTTGCTTTTGTGGAAGATTTGGGTAAGTTATGATTTTATATAACAGCACCAAGACAAGAATTCAAGGGCTACCGTAGAAGTACATATAGCCTAGATCAGGGATTCTTAATAGGCGACCCGTGAGCCAAATCTAGCCTGCCAGACAGTCCAATCTGGCCCTACGAACAATAGTTATGATATAATGCAATACAGTGCATTGCATGTAGGTCAATCTGATTGAGATCAATAAAAATCGCAAAGTACTTGATTATTTTTTCCTAGGCAGATCAGCTCTATAAAACATTGTGGCTTTTCAAATAAAATGTTATCTTATTTCCGCTATAAATTGGGCTAACGGCTTGTGAAAGGAGGGTGGATAAGAGAAGCGCCGATGTTTGTAATCAAGGATTGTTTTGACGGGTTTTGTTTGTCACATAACGCTGGTTTTGCCATGCGATTGGCCCACGGCCTGAAGCTGTTGTGAAATAATGGCCCTTCAAAAAATTTAAGAAGCCTTGGCCTAGATAGTAAGCAGATCCATGTATTTGAATGTTTCTTAACTAGTGTAGTCTCATTTGTAGTATTTGTATGACTGTTTGTGACATAATTACTTTCTCCCATCTCTTATAATATAAAATAAGCTAAACACTTTTTTTGAAATTCGTTCCTGTTCCGGAGGCTACGCACATTTTTATTGAAGTACAGAGTCTTTAAAGTGCCACAATAAAAACTTTTTCACTATTTTATACAATGAACTCATTGAAATAAGTTCTGCAAAAAAAGTCCACAAAATCATTTTTAAAATTCAAAAGAATACATCACACAGAAATGAAAAGCAGAAAATCATTTATTTTTGCAATCTGGACTTGATTTATTTAGTAATTGTACTGTCTTGACCCGACGAAGTTCGTCTTGATGTGCATTGAAGTGTGTGGCATAGTAAGACTAGTCTATATCTCCAGCTGCAACTGAACGATTACTGGGGAGGTGTTACTCAACTATTCTATGAACCCACCATGCTTCAAGATACAGTGTGTGCTACATGGATTTCAAACAGTGCCGTGGGTCCCATCCCCTAACCTCGTTCTGGCCGGTAATCTTTCCTGGGGCCCAAGGGGCCTCACTGGTTTTGTTTTTTGTTTTTTCCATGACTTTAACTTTGTCATTATCTTTGTTGTTTGATATTTCATTTGTACAAATAGGGCTTAATAAACGATCTTCACCTACAGGATGGACAATAAGGAGAAAAATCTCATGCTTAATAACAACAGTGTGGTAGCTAGGGCCCTACGGTTTGGGGGGGCAAGTAGGACCATGCTGGCCCTATGGCGTATATTTTTTTTGTATGGTATAGACCTATGTCTTTTACGGGCCTGGGGTAGGGGTGGGGGCTGCCCACCCTTAGTTATGTCACTGAATAACATTAAGAAATCGTTGGATATATTCTAGCAGAAGAAGCATTTAAATGACAAAACAGATTTTAAAACAAAGGCTTTTGAAATTTTCTTTCAACGTTTTTGGCAGGTGGATCCGTAAGCCGTAGCCATATGTAATGATCACGGTTGTGACATAAGTCCATGGTGACCCTGCAAGGTCACTAAATGTCCCTAGGTCACCTACTGGTTGGGCCAATTAGTGACACATGGTCACTTAATGTCCCTGGACCACCAGTTTTGCCATTTAGTGACTCTGGGTTACCAGTAAAATACGTACTTTGCCTAAATTTCACATTGTTAAATCAAGATCTAGAACATTTTCACACTTTCTATTTTTGTTTCTAAGTTTTAACAACTAACGGTACAGTAGGCTCGTAACTCCAGTGTAACTTGTAGGCCTAATGCCTAATGTTATATTAGTTCAAAAAAAGTTCCTTACATCTCTCCCAAAAGTTTTATGTCAAAATGTAATTATCACGTCAATTGTTTTCATTGGGATATATCGCAATTGTGTTCCATTTCCTTAAAGGATCAATTTGCCTCATTTACAATCGCAAATTAGGAAAAAGTAGTTGGCAGAAACGGTACCTTTGAGAAGTATTAACAAAGTTAAGAAAAGGCGGGGATTGATTGAGTTTGATCTAAACTTTTGCTTCAAAAACGTAAGTACTACTGAAATTGCTTTCATTGGCAAATTGGGATATATGATTATTGATGTACCACACATTAAAAGTGAAATCTTGTCTTATTTTCAACTGCAGGTTCAAGCAATTTTCATTGGGAGATCCAAAAAATGTTGTACATGAATCATTTTAAGTTAAGGTCACAATTCGTAGTTTGAGATTATATGATCTGACAACCCTATTATTTAATCAAGTTACCCCCAAAATATTGTATCAAAATATGCCAATAATTATTGTATACTGTAAATCTGATTTCAAAGTGTATGAACTAGACTATTTGAAAGGTAGATTGTACCAATATAAAAAATAGGGGCCAATTTAAAAAAATTAAGTCAATCAACTATTACCAGCACTGATTTGTTAAGTTTCCTCCTAACAAATTTAAATTGGAAGTTGAATTTTGTGACCAGAAATGGTGCATTTTTTTGGGAGGGGGTGAAATAGTATGACAAATCGGACAATAATTAGATTGTTGGGAGTTTTCAGTTAAGGTATGTGTAATTATGGTCAAAATCACGAAAAATCATTTTTTTGAAACACAAGTTTTATCTCAAAACATTGGTATATTATTATCTGATTATTAAACAAGTTTTTTTGTATACACTATAGTGTGTTGGGAGGGTGCGGGGACCGGCAGAGCGGGGGTCCCAAGACCACTCGACCATCATGGAATAAAAGAAGAGCATATGACGTTTAAGCAATGCACAAATTTTATTGCTTTAATACTTCTTGTTAGAAGGGGTGCAGTGGCGAGTATGGGCTCTGAGGTAAGCAAGAACGTATTCAATTTTATGTCCGTCGAACGAAATCAAGGAGTTCGGGGCGGGTAAGTGTAACATACCACCTACATTGTAGTATTCAAATGGTTTCAAAGTGACAGTTGAAGTATGCTTCAACAAAAGTTATAAGCCTTTTTGCATTAATTTTAATGTAGGAGTTAATGGAAGTTTCCACCATGTAACGGTCGATTACCAATGTTATGCGAGAGCAAAGGTCAATTTTATGCAACATATTGTTAATGAATACAATTTGTAAACTAAAATTACGAACAAAGCGATCACATACACGTTTAAAAAATGTTACGCTGGTCTTTATAGGCCTTCTTAACTTGATGCATTTTACATTCAAGCAAACAGAAGGTACGTTTTTCATGTTATAATTGGCCTCTGGCCTTTCGTGTGACTCTGTGACAAATAAGATAAGTTTTTAAATTGTTCAAATAAAAAATACGTCAAGATCTCTGGCATTTTTAAAGCATTTTTTCTGTAAACTTTGAACAGAAACCATCCCAGAAAACATTTCATTGTTTTGTATGTTGGGCCTTTAGCGTGTACGACGATTATTGTGTAATGCCTTTAGCATTGGTATAGTACCAGTTCCGCTATTGCACAGCGTGCACGGACCTTGACGCACCTCTTGTACTTACGGTGACACACCAAACGTGTACTTTAGACGCACCCAGCGTCATATTTTTTTGGGGATATGACGCACTCTTGACGTACCATTTCAGGGGGTTGTAAGGTCTGTCTTACAATTGACAAGTGCATAAGTTGTAGCACGAATATTCATGCCCAGATCTAAAGTTAGTTATTTGTCGTATACCCTGTTCCAGGCCTTATAGTTTTACTTCCCAACTGATCTGTTTGTTTTTTTTTCTTGATGGATGACATTCACTGATTGCTATCGTGTCTGATTTACGGCCTGACAAAGTTACTCAAGTCTTATGCAGCTACATTATGCATTTCATTCTAACTGAGTTATGATGCTCTGCGAAGTTTATTGGGTGTAAGCTCTTTCAAATTACCGGTCTTTTGTGTGTTCAGATTTGCACTCAAACAATTCTTCAACTCCTTTTTGTTTTCTTCAGCTAAAAAGTATAAAAAATATATTCCTTTAACACCAAAATCAGATGATTCTTGGCACTTTCTCTGTCCATTCTTCACACTCGACAACATTAAGTTTGTACTGAAGATGTCAAAGTTCAGCCAGGTATACTTTGAAGTGAACCTGTATTCTATAGGCCAAACTCTATATAGCAACCATAGGGGTCATTAATATTTGGCTCTGTAGGAGATAACGCTATTTCCGACGGGATTTCATTCCTGCAAAAATATCTTGGCCCACCCTTACCAAGAGGTGCTGAAAATCATGAGATAAATTCCTTCCACAAGGAGTTGTACCAATTCAACCATACATACTTTGATTCCTTTGTAGTAATCCATTGAAGAAAATAAATGATGAAAGCCCACACGGAAGACAATGTTTTTTTTGAAAAAAAGGTTTTAAGAAAAATATTATGGTGCATATTACCAAAACAATGTACACTCGTTTCCTTCTATGATAGCGACCGAAATGCCACTGCATGAACACCCGTGATAAGTGTATCCTCTCATCTCATATATACTTGCGTGAAACAAGTGTACAAAATTAACCAAATGTACCATAGATGCGAGTGTACACATGTCATAAGAAGAGCAAGTAGAGTGTTCAGATCTGCCGGCTATTTTAAAGAATCTACCTTTGCTTGTGTTGCACAACATTTGCTTACCAGAAAAAAACATGCATGCACAATTCATGCTCATCGCAAGTGTCTTTTACACTGTAACACTATAAAAAAATGTCAATGTTGATGTTTATTATTTCCTATACCTAAAATCAGCAATGTAAGTTGAAAGACTGTAAAGTAAGTTAGTGTTAACAACATCTAAGCTTTAAGGAGTAAAAAAAATAAGGACCTTAGTAGCCTTTAAACATAATTACCTTTTTTTCACTCATTTTGGAACTAAAAATAACAATTAATTGTTGGATAAGCCTATGTCTATGTCTCTAGCACAATAAAAAAAGAAGAAGCTGAAACAGCCCATTTCACAGTGTGAGACATCACAGAACATCAAGTGTCACCACTATGCTCGAGACTCTTAAATGGGATACACTTGAACGCCGTAGACAACTTGCCCAATTTTCCATGTTCTTCCAGATCAGGAATGCCATCGTCAACATTTCGGTTTGTACATGTTGGAAAGTAAACCAAAGGCCAGCCAAAGGTTTAACATCATCTTCGCTACCATCATGTGTCCTCTAATATCAACATGTACTCTTTTTATCCACATGACATCCGTCTTTTGAATATTCTTCCACTGAAGGGAGAATACAGCACCCTCACTCCAATGCTTCAGTTCGGCAGCATTACCAACTATTAGATGCATGCCACCTGCGGTTACCAACCATGGTCGGTAAACCTTCCAAGTTTTATTTGCACCATTGTTCATCTTAACTTCTTTTTTTTCTTTTTTTGTGAGTGTTTGTTTATGTTCTTTTTAATTTCACTTAGACCGCACTGCAGCATTTACCATCCAGGACAGCATTTCTTGCTTTTTAGGATGTCATTAGTCAAGCATCAAGATATTAAGACCTTTATATTGTTTAGTACATAAATGACTGAATATATTTTTTTTGGTATCATCAACAATAATTTGTATATGTTTGTACAGGATTTTCTCACTTACTGATAGAGAAGAATTCTAATTACTGAAGTGAAGTATCCAGAGGCTGACAAATCAAACTGGCGACTTCTAGAGTGCCTAGTCCACCACCACCTGAAGCCATGTCATGTCCAGTTGCAGAAAACTGGTGTTATACTCAGGTATGAGTTAATAAAGTTGCACAGAATCAGAGAAATAATATTTCTTATTTTACGTACAATATCACCTTTGTTTTTGTCTTTTGAAATGTTGATCTAGACACCATTTCTTCAGAAGCTATTGAGATTTAGTACATAATACATACCATGATTAAGTAAGGAAAATTACTTGTAAATGAATATTGCTTATTTATAAAAGAAAACATAAATTAATAGACACAAGCTCTATTGCAGTCTTAGTATTAAATGTATTTTCTTGTGAAATGTTCCATGAGTCTTCTTTTTTTAAACTCAGTTTGGCATCAAACAAATCGGGAGAAAAGGGGATGGAACGATGGTTCAATCATGTACAAAGGCCCCAAAATTTGACATTAGTTTAAATGTATAAAAGATTACTAGAAGAATAAACCAAAAAACATTATTTTTTCCTACACAGGTAGTATGCCAAAAATTCTGAAGAATTGGGTTTTAAATAGGAGTGTTCTGTTCCACTTTTTATCAGAACAAAGGGGATTGAGTAACTGTTATCCCACATTCAACCTTTTTGTAGATGTACAGAAATGCAATTATTTTTCTTTACTGTTTTTGGTTCCGATGTGATAGCATCAGGAACCTTTGCGGTCATGATGGCGTGTGTGTGTATGTCTGTATGGGTGGGTGTATGTATGTGTGTTTGTGATGGCCAGCGCGTAAATGCGATATCTCAAGAACGGTACACTGGATTAATGTTATATGTGGTACACAGATAGCCCATGGTCTGTAGATGTGCCCTATTGTATTTGATGATGGTGTCATGCATATTAATGAGTAAGCGGGGCTTTATGTAAAAATATGAAAATGCTCATACTCGCATGTCTGTTTTGTTTATATTTGGTACAATTATGATGTTAGGTGGTGTGTACATGTTCATTGTATAAAAATGTTAAATTTCATTAATATGCATAGTGGGCAGGGCTTAATATGATTTTGCTGAAAAGAGCTTGTACACATGGTATCTCAAGAACGATACACTGGATTCATGCCATATTTGGCATACAGATAGCTCATGGTCCGAGGTGTGCCCTATTGTTTTTAATGGTGATGTCATGCAAATTAATGAGTAGGCGGGGCTTAATGTAAAAATCTGGAAATGCTTATAATTCAACAATGTTGTCTGTTTTGTTTCATATTTGGTACAATTATGGTGTTAGTTGGTGTGTACATGTTCATTGTGTAAAAATGTTAAATTTCTTTAATATGCATAGTGGGTGTGGTTAAATGATTTTGCTGAAAAGAGCTTGTAAACACGGTATCTCAAGAATAGTAAACTGGATTTATGTCATATTAAGTACACTGATAGCCCATGGTCCGTAGATGTGCCCTATTGTTTTTGGCAGTGATGTCATTCATATTAATGAGTAGGCAGAGCTTAAGTGAAAATCTGGAAATGCTCATATTTTAACAATCACATGTATCTTTTGTTTCGTGTATGGTGTAATAATGATGTTAGCTAGTGTGTACGTGTTCATGGTATAAAAACGTTGAATTTTATCAAAAGCTATAGTGGGCAGTGCTTAATATGATTTTGTAAACAAAAAGTTGTAAACATGATAACTCAAGAACTGTGAACTGGATTCACGTAATGTGTGGTACACAGATAGCCCATGGTCTATAGATGTACCCTATTGTTTTTAGTGGTGATACCAAGCATATTGATAAGTGGGTAGGGCTTAAAGTGAGAATTTTGAAATTTGATAAGCGAACAACTGTATGTCCATACTGGGCATGATAATATTGTTGGTTTTTGTGTACGTGCTTATGTTATTAACAGATGTCATTAATATGCATGGTTGGCATGGCTTAAAGGATTAGTTCAGGGGTCAAGCAAGTCTTATCTCATATGAAAGAGGACTTCAAAAGAAACAAAATAGTGTAAAACCCATTCAACAATCTTATTATGTTCAGGAGATATCTTAGTTTAAAGTTTGGTATCATTTGTGTAGAAACGACTGAAATCAAGACTAGTTGTGATGTCATAGCCTCAGATTCCTCAAAGCCTTTATGAATTCTTATCATATTTTGTCCTGCGAATTTGTGGCTTAAAAACCATGGGATATGTCAAAAAAGTAATAAAACTGAATCTAGGAAGGGTATTTATAATATACCACCTTAAGAAAGTTTGAGGAAAAATAATTTAAATAGTGAAAAAACTAAATAAACTTTCTTTAAAATAGGTTAACAAATGTTAAGAATGTGAGGATGAAGACACAACCTTCCATGGTAGACTTACTACACCAGTCATTTCTACACAGATAAGACAGAGCTTTAAACTTGAAGATCTCCTTAACAGATTAAGATTGTTGAATGCTTTCTTTATCATTTTGTTTCTTTCGAAGTCCTCTTTCAGATAAGATAATAACTAATATAACTAATCATTTAATCATATGTGGAAGTGCTAAATGATATAAACACTATCTCATGAACGGTATATCGGATTTATGCCATATGTGGTACACAGATAGGTTATGGTCTGTACATATGTTCTAATGTTGTGGCAGTGATGTCATGAATATTGATGAGTAGGCACAGGGCTTACTGACAAATTATTGAAATAGGATAAATGAGCAACCACTTTTGCATCATACTTGCTATGATAATGTTGTTAGTTATTGTGCAATGCTAATGTTGTTAACCTTTTTATTGATCTGCATGGTGGGTGTGGCTTATGAATGAATATCATGGAACAAATATTTTATGATATGCAATGACATGACAGTTGATACAAAACTTGCAAATCAATCAGCATATGAAAAAAGCATCGCAACCACAAAACCTTTTGGTTCTGGTTACATATCCACAAAATATTAGGCTGTTATCATATTGTCTTTTGTATATTTTTGTTGTTACAGGTGAAGGTGGTTAAATTCTCGTATATGTGGACCATAAACAATTTTAGCTTTTGTAGAGAAGAGATGGGTGAAGTACTTAAAAGTTCCACATTCTCATCTGGTGCAAATGATAAGTTAAAATGGTAAGTCCTAATATCTACAAGTTCCTTTAACAAATTGTAATTCAGTGATCGATTTGAAAAGACAACTGAATACTGGGTGCTATTGGTGGGTATTGAATGAGTACCTGGAGCAGAAGAGGTGGTCAGGTACTAAAGCTGTGACCGTTTAGCGTGTACACGCTACACGCTCGCAAATCTTGTAAACGTTTACTAAAACTTCATTGCGAGTAATCGTTTTTCATACATTATAGGCCTAGTGTCTTGCCGTTGAAAATCAATATACATGATTCAAATCACACACACATTCGGCTGACAAAATTCCAATCAATGATTTTTTACAAATTGTAAACCCGATTAGCATAATCCTTTTTAAATGTGCGAATCACAAATGCGCAGTAATCACTAATGAATGGGAATATTATGCCCTTTGATTTCGCCGAAATCTGAGTAATTCAACTTGTAAAATGCACCGCGAATGTGCAGCAGTACACAGTGAAACTAACAATAGGCCTTACGTTAGGCCATAAGGCTTTAAATCCCACGCAATCAGCGCCCGTTTCATCGATAAAAAAACACACTTGAATCGTGACAATCAGTACATTTACATGTAAATATTACCTGATGAGTCAAATAAATTTTGCAAGAAAGAAAAAATATTGCATAATAAATAAACAGAAAAAGGTTTTAACAGAGCTGAAATTCTGCATGCTTCGCAAAGATGGCGGCCATTTTTTCGAGAGGACTGATACTTCAGAACTTCCTGGCGGTGGTGGCGTAGTTTTGAAATGTTTTATGGCGAGGTATATCATAAACCTCAGTATGCAAGATTTTCACAGAAGTTTGAAAGCCGTAGCGAATAGGACTAAAAAGTTACGCGATGTTGAGTTTAAATGACATTGAAAGGAAGTTATCTGTTCTTTCTAAACTGAATTTCCATGCATATTTTCCATAAAAATGATGATTTATACTGTACAAGTAAACTTTTTACGATTTGGAAAGCAAAACTCGGCGTCTATTTGGGTAATGCACTCTGTACTTTTACCATACTGGTTGCGCGATTTTTCTACTTCGCCTCGTAGTTTTGGAGCAATATTGGTGTTTCTCCGAAAATTACGGTACTAAACTCGTGTACACGATACACGCTCGCTTTTTTTGGCGTGTACACGTTTACTAAAATCCCTAAACGTTCACAGCTCTATCAGGTACCAGACATCTGATCTTGTAACATTCAATAAGTAGCTAGTCATAATCTGCTTTTAAAATGTTTATGTGATTTTGTAGTGGTCAGGAACAACATAACACAAAAATGTAACAAACTCAAACAGGCTGATTAATTTCCTGCTTATACTATAGGTTTGTGAAAAAACCTGTTGGTATAAATTTACATTAGTGCTGTGAACGTTTAGCAGTCAATCGCTAAACAATTGCATGTTAAATCAATGTTTACAAAAAGCTACTTGTATTAATTGTTTGTGTGTTGTTCAGCCTTGCCATGATTGAAAAGCAGTACCGTTCAAAGAACACACAAACATGGCCCACAATATTCCAGTCAATGAGGTTTACAAATTTTAAATAGGATTAGAATAATCCTTGTAAATGCAAGAAGCAGAAATTAGCAGTAATCACTTATGAATGGGGATATTTCTTAACTTGATTTCGCCGAAAAGTTTGTGATATGCACCGTGAATGTACAATAAACGATGTAACAAAAGCTTTAGGTTTCATTCTCTCTCAATCAAAATCCTGTTTTACAGCTGTAAAACTGACCCCAAAATACACTATCAAAACAGCTTCAATTGTTGTGCTCACCAAATACGCATGTAAATATTACCTGATGAGTCAAATAAAATTGTACAAAAACGAAAAATTGTTACAAAGTAAACAAGGGAAAAAAAGGTTTAAGCAGAGCTGAGTTGCAGCACGCTCCACGGAGAAAGCGCCTATATTGGGAGAGGATCGTACTGAGTTTTGATTTCCGGGTGGTTGCGCAGTTTTGAAATTTTATACGGCAAGGCATATTTATGTATGATGCATAATGTAAGCACAGTGAAAACGGCAACCGCATAAAGGAAAAAAAAATGACATTAAAGGGAACTCTTCTGTTATTTCTAACCCAAATTTCCATTCATATTTTCTATGAAAAAGATTTTTAATCCTTAAATTCCCATGCGGTGGTGACACGACCAATTTGCATGCACTTTTCAAAAATTATTTTGCCTTGTCAAATAGGCCCACAGTAGTGATTCTGGTATCATTTGGAAGAGCTAGAATAGTTCTTTCCAGAAAATGTAACTTTTTTTTTTTGTGGGTTATGTGGAAGACTTGAAAAAAGATGAATTAAAATAAAATAAATTCAAAAAATGCAAAATTTCTTCAAAGACTTACTTGCCATACTTCCAGACCTAGCTTTTTTTTGCCTGAAAACCTGTGAGGAACTAACAAAGACATGCATCTAATTCCAGTCAAATTTTGACTGCCCCTCTCATCAATATATATTTTTTTGGCAAAAGTTGTGAAAAATATCATGATTTTTAGCCTTTTGAGACCAAAATTTGAGGAAAATCGAAGCTTTTGATTGCGATACAACTCACCTCACGAAATATACCATAAGACAGGCCAAATGCACATGCTTTCTATTTCGAAATCAAATAGGACATATGCAATGTAGTCTGAATCTGAAACGGTTAAGTTGGCAAAAATCCTTTAAGAGGACATGAACGCCAACCAAAGCGTAAAAGTTATGAGTAAAAAAAAACTAGTTAGCAATACAAGTGTTGGTAAGTTTAGCTTTGAAACAGTTGAGACTTGGTGCATGTACAATTCACTTCCACACTGGCACGCCCCGATGTAAGTTGGCAAATAGAACAACAACAAAATGGCCCAGAACATGCCTCTCAGGCTCTCACTTTGATGATTCATGGTCACGTTGGCTGAATTACCAAACACGTGTGTGATGCGTGATGAACGTAATAGTCACGCAATCATGTCGTCTGCTAGCTCTTCAAATCATTTTTTCGTGCATTCATCATAAAATAAGTAACATTAGTGATATTAACAATTTGTGTTGTGAGTCAGTTTTCTTGGAAAGTATCGCGATAGTATTGCGATATACCAATATATCGCGATATTTTTCTCCATGATAATCAATATGTAATAGAGCCATGTCGTGACAGCTTGCAGGAATGGAGAGAGATGCGAAGAACATAGTCGAAGACAACAGTAAATAAAAATTGTGCAATAGTATCACCCTGCAGGATACCAGCATTACGATGCATAGTGTTGGAGATGCGTAATGGCAACAGAGAATTGACACTCGTTTTTGTGGACCTCAAAAACTCTGTGGACAGAGAAGTAATGTCTCAGATCCTGAAACTCTACGGCATACCAGCGGAAATCATTAATGCCATCAAGGTGCTTTATACTAACTCGAGTGCGAGAGTGTTAACCTCTGATGGTGAAACTAAAACTTTTGCCATTGTCGCTGGTAATAAGCACCCGTGCTCTAATAAGTGCCCGTAGGATCCTTGTTTATTGCTGGGAGTAGAAATCAGTTGAATTACTTATGAATGGGATATCTTTTCCTTTGATTTGCCGAATTCAGAGCTTATATAATTGTGATACACTGTAATGTGCAGAAGACCTGATAATGCTTCAATCTCACTAATGTTAGGCCAAAACCTGTTTTACAAGATATAAAACTGATACAGGAATATCCTGACAAAAAGGCCTGAACAGCTATGTTCACTACAAATAAATGCAAATATTACCTGGTGAGTCAAATAAATTGAACCTAAAAGAAAAAGGAATACAAAATAAAGGAACAAAATTGTTTTAATGGTGTTTTTACAGAGACTTGGTATGAAAGTTTTTTCTGTGTTAATGGCAGTTTTAAAATTTGTACAACACAGTGAGGAATATTGTAAGTTTCAGGAAAACATTGAAAAAATGACAAATTTACTTTCTGCACCGATTTTTAGTGCGTTCAGACCGTGAATCTTTATTTTTGAAAATTTTGTCAGTCTTATGGGTAATTTGAAGACTTTAAATACTCAAGATTTTCACATTCTTAGCTTATTGTGTGTCTGATGCTCACAATGGTTTGAGGTTGTTATTGTAGGATTAGACCATTTACAGCATATATGCACAATACTAGTGCAGTTTGAACTGTACTATATGCGACTCCAACCATGGGCCCTTATGAGGAAGAAACTAAGTTTGGGCAGTAAAACTTGGTAGAATTCTACTTTTGTAAATGCACTCGGCACTTATTACGTCGAATATGGTATACAAAATTTGCTTTCTCTTATAATTATAAAAGCATTACTTATGAAAGAAAAAAAATCATGATTCATGCTGCCTGCTAATGGGAAATACATTGTTGTTGTTGAGATATTATCTGAGAGAATGTGCTTGAAACTTATTACCAGTTAAGATACATGAGGCTTCTGTGAATGTAGATTTAGTGCTTTGTACAGATGTGATTAATAATTTTGTTTAATGCTCTATGCAACATATTTGAAAGAAGAATAGAAAAGCCTGCAATGCTTTCTTCAAATATTTTATTTCTGTTTTTTTGCAGGTGTCTGAGAGTTAATCCAAAGGGTTTAGATGAAGAAAGCAAAGACTATCTCTCCCTTTATTTATTATTAGTTTCATGTAACAAAACTGAAGTACGTGCCAAGTTCAAATTTTCCATCTTAAATGCCAAAAGGGAAGAAACAAAAGCTATGGGTAAGTTGTACAATACTTTCATCTTTGTAGCATTGTTGGGTACTTGTTGTTCGTGACACGCTTTCTATACTTTGTTAAAGCATTAGTTTACTTTCATTTTGTAGCATTGTTGGGTACTTGTTCGTGACATGCTTTCTATACTTTGTTAAAGCATTAGTTTACTTTCATCTTTATAGCATTGTTGGGTACTTGTTGTTTGTGACATGCTTTCTATACTTTGTTAAAGCATTAGTTTACTTTCATCTTTGTAGCATTGTTGGGTACTTGTTGTTCGTGACATGCTTTCTATACTTTGTTAAAGCATTAGTTGACTTTTATGTTTGTAGCATTGTTGGGTACTTGTTCGTGACGTGCTTTCTATACTTTGTTAAAGCATTAGTTTACTTTCATCTTTATAGCATTGTTGGGTACTTGTTGTTTGTGACATTTCTATACTTTGTTAAAGCATTAATTTACTTTCATTGTAGCATTGACACTTGCTTGTTATACTTTGTTGAAGCATTTGTTTACTTTCATCTTTATAGCATTGTTGGGTACTTGTTGTTCGTGACATGCTTGTTATACTTTGTTAAAGCATTAGTTTACTTTCATCTTTATAGCATTGTTGGGTACTTGTTGTTTGTGACATGCTTTCTATACTTTGTTAAAGCATTAGTTTACTTTCATTGTAGCATTGTTGGGTACTTGTTGTTCATGACATGTTTTCTATACTTTGTTAAAGCATTAGTATACTTTCATCTTTGTAGCATTGTTGGGGACTTGTTGTTCGTGACATGCTTTCTATATCCTGTTAAAGCATTAGTTTACTCCTATCTTTGTAGCATTGTTGGGTACTTGTTCATGACATGCTTTTTATACTTTGTTAAAGCTTTAATTTACTTTCATTGTAGCATTGTTGGATACTTGTTGTTCATGACATGCTTTTTATACTTTGTTAAAGCATTAGTTTATTTTCATCTTTATAGCATTGTTGGGTACTTGTTGTTCGTGTCATGCTTTCTATACTTTGTTAAAGCATTAGTTTATTTTCATCTTTATAGCATTGTTGGGTACTTGTTGTTCATGACATGCTTTCTATACTTTGTTAAAGCATAAGTTTACTTTCATCTTTATAGCATTGTTGGGTACTTGTTGTTCGTGACACGCTTTCTATACTTTGTTAAAGCATAAGGTTACTTTCATCTTTGTAGCATTGTTGGGTACTTGTTTGTGACATGCTTTCTATACTTTGTTAAAGCATTAGTTTACTTTCATCTTTGTAGCATTGTTGGGTACTTGTTGTTCGTGACATGCTTTTAATACTTTGTTAAAGCATTAGTTCAATGGTCAACTATATATTCTTCTTATATAAAAGAAGATACTAAAAGAACAAATTTAGTCTGTGTTACAGTCTTGTTTTGTTTAGGAATAGTGATATTTATAGCTGTCACAAGTTTGTTGAGAAATGACTGGTGTAGAAAGTTATTATTCCAGAAGACTTGTCAAACATTTGTTTTTGTGACAATTGTTTATGGTCTGATTGAAAATGACATAAAAGGTGTTCAGAATTTCTTCATCAGACACTTAACTCAACTTTGTTGTAGTTCTGTAACCAATATATCCAATCATAAAATCATTTCAATAAAATACACAAAATCTTTTGAGGAATTTGAGGATGTTACTAGTATTGTAACTTCAGAAAACTTTTTTCATCAGTTTGTTTCTTTTATTCTCCTCTTTTAAAACCACCAAACTGATCCTGTAAAAAATTCTTTGTTCAACATTCAGAAAATCTATAATCTGTGGAGAATTAAATTATAATCATTTGATTTCTTAAAACTTCATTTATTTGTACAACACAGACAATTTTTGGGAAAGTCAATGGAAAAACTTTTTCATTTATTGTTTTAATGTTTGTCCAAGTACAATTTAAGCATGGAAATTCATTCAAATTTTAATTTTTGTAAAAGGTTATGATAATATCCATAGATCAGGAAATATGTGACATTCTGCATAAATTATTGGATGTCAGTGGTTCACAAGCAAGTCTTATTCCTGTGGTATTCATTTTATCAAAAAAGTGATTTTAACAGCAATTTGGTTTAGTGAAATTGTCAAAATTCAAACAATTTATTGATCAAAAAAGGCAAGAAAGATTGAGAGATATTTCTGTATCACAAATATTGATGAAGAAACACTGAAACTTTTTCACGAGAATGATTAAAACACCCTTCAGTGTAAATTTGTATTGGTAGGAGTGTGTGTCCAAAAGTAATAAATTGTTCTTTAAAATGGTAACACCATGAAAAGAAATCAGCAGGTTTGTCTTGATAAGCTGACATGGTGGGCTGTTTGCACCAAACCCTATTGGGTCAAAAAAGTGATTTTGCAGATTAGAAGTACAGTATAGTTAGTACATACCTTATAAGTGACAGTGCTTGTTTTCACTAACAGTGCCAGTAGTGAAACTTGGCCCACTTGTATGCAGCTTTTATTATCATTTGGTTGTCTTAGATTTGTGTGTAAATATATAAGGCAATCTGCACTTTCTGTTTTTGTTTTGTAGAGAGTCAGAGAGCCTACAAATTTGTACAGGGCAAAGATTGGGGATTTAAGAAATTTATCAGACGAGACTTCTTGATGGATGAAGCAAATGGTCTTCTTCCTGATGATAAACTTACATTGTTTTGTGAGGTAATGTACTGTTTATCTTTTAATCTTCTAATCATTTCTATACAGACTGCCTTGGAATATGTACACAAACAACATTTAACAGTGTTCAATTGCTATATACAATTAAAAAATTACAGATATTTCTGCAAGTCAACATTAACTGAGATGAAGAACAGTAATTCTTATAGTAAAGTATTTTACATTTGATTCTGTGGTATTTTACACAAGCTGCTCAGTATCATGTATGGTGCTGCATACCTAAAAGATTCTGCTCATTACTAAGTTAGGAATACTCTTCATGTATATTCACAAATCTTACTGACACGGGTATTGAAGGCATTGGACCTTTGAGTACTGTGAGTTCTGTGTTTCATTTCAATTTGCATATTAACAATCAAAATACTTGTTTATTTATCTCTTAAAGTAGTGAGGATGTGGTGAGATTACTAAGGTAAATTAAATATAGTGTTGTGTTTATATTAATTTTGTGATTTGCATAACAATAGAGTTTTGTGGAATAGGTTTAGCCTGAGGTCACACATATGTGTAGTTGAGGTTTTTTTTTTTTTTTTTGTATAAATTATGTACAATTTATAAATAGGAAAATACAATAATATACAATACAGAACAATAAATGAAAGGAAATAATGTAGAAAATGAGACAATAAACGATTAAAGATGAAAATGACTACAAAATGATAAGTTAAAAAGGGTTATAATAAGGGCTCTAAAATACCAAAATGAATAAAAATTGCAGCCTTATATACAAATGAATTGTAAATTAATTACCTGTTGATACTTATGATTGCCAACCATGGCCATTAAAGTCTTAACACTTATGTTATTGTAAAAACAAACATTGTTACTAATTGTAAAATAAGAAAATCATAATACATGCTATGTGGGACTTACTAACTTCAAATTTCTAGTTTAATTATATGTAGTTTGTAAATGTCTTGTTAGAAAATAACAAATGAGCAATATTTTGATCTGAAATTACTATTTTTTATTACACCTTATTTTTGCAATTTGATGTATCCTTTGTTGAGTGATTTGAAAGTAGTACTTGAGACCTGCTAATTTTTTCTTACTTTAGGTCAGCGTTGTTGCAGATACTGTCAATATTTCAGGACAGTCTACACAAGCTCAGTTAAAGGTTCCAGAGTGCAAGTTAGCAGATGATCTCAACTCATTGTGGGAAAGATCAGCATTCAGTGATGTCACACTATGTGTCAATGGCAGAGAATTTCAAGCTCACAAAGCACTCTTAGCAGGTATTTACTCAGTTTATGTGTGGAAGAAAGAGTTATTTGATACACTTAATCTGCACTGCACAGCTGTGTATAAAGTCCAAGAAACAACATAAATTGATTATCAGATATGTTGAACATGTAACAGATTGTGTTAAATATCTCTCCTGCTTTTCAAGGTCTATGGACATCGACAGTGTTATGGTCCTTTATGAAATGCTTGGAATATTTACTAGAATTATTATTTTTTCTTGAAAAATCGCATTCTTAGTTCTTAAGTTTGCTAAAAAATGAGACTTTCAAATCAATGAGGGATCAGTTGGCATGGCTTATCCTCAAGTTTCCTTGGTGCAAGTGGATGATAGTACTTCACTCAAGACCCCTGGATGGGACAATTCACAGTTGAGTTTAATGGAGCATTTAGAAATGAAATGTCCTGCTCAAGGACACCACATGATCAAACCCAGTGTTTTGGAGTACAAGTGAGATGCTCTTTCACTCAACTAACTACTTTTAGCTTTTATAGGCTCCCTCATTTTGCATCTTATTTAAGTATGTTGTACAGCACATTTGAATATGTATATAATATTTGCTCTTTATATGAAACCATTTTATTATTTATTATACCACGTTTTTTAAGATCTTGAGTTAGAAAAGTTTGACCAAATGTTGAAGATTTTATCATAGGTTTTTATATTTTATCATAGCAAAATTAGTGCTGTATGAAATGGAAGACATCAAAATCAGTACATGATTCTTCTTTATAATTCTGTAAATTTCTATCTTGATTAGCAGTGGACCAGCGTCAAGTTGTCTGGAGGCATGGTTAAGATTAAAAAAATTAAAAAAAATTTTTTGCTAGAATTCACTGCCCTCTTTAAAGAATTACTACAGCCAATTAAAAAAACAAAGGATTAATGTAAGAAAATTGAGCAGTCTGGTCATACATCATTGCATATTCATTTGATTAATTGTATTTGCATTTAAAAGCAAGACAATTTTTTAAGCTGTAAAAAGGATCCTTTTTATCCAATTTTTGATGAATTTTGTTTGGTAGATTTTAAAGTAAAGAAGCGAATGTTATTTAAATTAGCAATAAGCAAACAACCTTTAAGTCATAAAAAAGGAAACAAAATCAACTTATAAAGTAAAAGTATTTACTTGAGCGATTTGGCATCTTTTCTTTTCCTGTGATAACAAAGAAACTTCACTTTTTAAAGTATTTGTTTTGGGTTTTTTCTTAATTAATGAATTGTTGCTAATTTTGTGAAGGATATGGTATTGAATGATTTTCCAGGCAATTCAGGAGGTTTTCTGTTACTGTCAATAGTGGTAAACAACTTTTTTTTGTGATATATAACTTTAACTTGTAAAAGTAACAATAACCAATGAGGAAAATAGTGACAATTGTGTATTGTAGCCATTCTCGGTGCCATCCTGCATTAATGATTTAAAACTTTGTCATTTTAGTTGACTATTCAAAGAATAGTAGAGCTATTCTACTACCCCCTGTGTCGGCATCGGCATCCAGTTAAAGTTGTGATTAAAGTTTTCATACCTTAAGTTATGAATGGTGTACATTCATGTGACTTGACATAGGGGTAGAGGACATGGGTACTGATCAAATGAGCATGATTTGAGGGTTGTGTAAGCATACTAATTGGCTTATTTGCATAGCAATGAAAATATTTGTCAGGTTAAAGTTTTGGTTCAAGTTTGTGGTTCAAGTTTTCATAACACAATGGTGTACATTCATGTGACTTGGCACAGGGGTAGGGGACATGGGTACTGTTCAAATGAGCATGAATGGGTGGTCGTGTATGCATACTAATTGGCTTATTTGCATAGCAATAAAAATATTTATCAGGTTAAAGTTTTGATTAAAATATCAAAGATATTTTGAAGATTGTAGTAAAATGTTGTGACAATTAACAAGTTGTGAAAATTAACAAAGCAAATGAAAATAAAAGTGCATCTTTCAAAGCTCAAGTAATTTGAAATTGTCTGCCCCTGCTACCCTATTTCTGTATATACTTCCCTCAATAAGCCCATTCTCTATACTAGCTTTGAATAGTCGAACATACTGTCCTTCCAACAGTTCTTGTTTATCTCTTTCTCATTGTAGCACGATCACCAGTATTTAATGCTATGTTTGAACATGAAATAACCAATGACAAAAATAGTGACAATTGTGCATTGTAGCCATTCTTGGTGCCATCCTGCATTCATGATTTAAAACAAGTCTGTCGTTTTTCATCTCTTTCTCATTGTAGCACGGTCCCCAGTATTTAATGCTATGTTTGAACATGAAATGGAAGAGAAAAAACACAACAGAGTTGAAATAACTGATGTAGACCAAGAGGTTATGAAGGAAATACTGAGATTCATATACACAGGGAGTGCTCCCAACTTAGAAAAAATGGCAGATGATTTATTAGCAGCAGCAGACAAAGTGAGTAGTATGTGATTATATTTTGTTTGAAGATATACTTCTATAGTGGGGTGTTTTATGATTTTCATGTACGTCTTTGCACTGCACAGTGAGTCTCACCAAGAACAAATATTCCAGTTTTATCAGCCCTGATTTGAAAAGAGTGGTCATTTTGACAAGTCATTTATAAGGCTGTGTAACAGTCATATTGACATATATAAAGGCTGTGTAACAGTCATATTGACATATGCCAGTGCACCACAACTGGTTATCAAAGGCCGTGGACATTGACTTGGTTGTCGATGTTATGTCTGTCCGTACGTCGTACCTGTGTTCTCGTCTGGGTCGTGTTAAGCGTTTCGTGATAGCATTTGTACTATCATAAGCGAATAAGCAGGCGACGACCCCGTCATTGTAATTGTGTGTTCAACTCTCTCTCTCTCTCTCTCTCTCTCTCTCATATTGACATATATAAAGGCTGTGTAACAGTCATATTGACATATATAAAGGCTGTGTAACAGTCATATTGACATAAATAAAGGCTGTGTAACAGTCATATTGACATATATAAAGGCTGTGTAACAGTCATATTGACATATATAAAGGCTGTGTAACAGTCATATTGACATATATAAAGGCTGTGTAACAGTCATATTGACATATATAAAGGCTGTGTAACAGTCATATTGACATATATAAAGGCTGTGTAACAGTCATATTGACATATATAAAGGCTGTGTAACATTCATATTGACATATATAAAGGCTGTGTAACAGTCATATTGACATATATAAAGGCTGTGTAACAGTCATATTGACATATATAAAGGCTGTGTAACAGTCATATTGACATATATAAAGGCTGTGTAACAGTCATATTGACATATATAAAGGCTGTGTAACAGTCATATTGACATATATAAAGGCTGTGTAACAGTCATATTGACATATATAAAGGCTGTGTAACAGTCATATTGACATATATAAAGGCTGTGTAACAGTCATATTGACATGAAAAGGCTGTGTAACAGTCATATTGACATATAAAAAGGCTGTGTAACAGTCATATTGACATATATAAAGGCTCTGTAACAGTCATTTTGACATATATAAAGGCTGTGTAACAGTCATATTGACATATATAAAGGCTGTGTAATAGTCATATTGACATATGTAAAGGCTGTGTAACAGTCATATTGACATATATAAAGGCTGTAACAGTCATATTGACATATATAAAGGCTGTGTAACAGTTATATTGACATATATATAGGCTGTGTAACAGTCATATTGACATATAAAAAGGCTGTGTAACAGTCATATTGACATATGAAAAGGCTGTGTAATAGTCATATTGACATATAAAAAGGCTGTGTAACAGTCATATTGACATATATAAAGGCTGTGTAACAGTCATATTGACATATATAAAGGCTGTGTAACAGTCATATTGACATATATAAAGGCTGTGTAACAGTCATATTGACATATATAAAGGCTGTGTAACAGTTCATATTGACATATATAAAGGCTGTGTAACAGTCATATTGACATATGAAAAGGCTGTGTAACAGTCATATTGACATATATAAAGGCTGTGTAACAGTCATATTGACATATATAAAGGCTGTGTAACAGTCATATTGACATATATAAAGGCTGTGTAACAGTCATATTGACATATAAAAAGGCTGTGTAACAGTCATATTGACATATATAAAGGCTGTGTAACAGTCATATTGACATATATAAAGGCTGTGTAACAGTCATATTGACATATATAAAGGCTGTGTAACAGTCATATTGACATATATAAAGGTTGTGTAACAGTCATATTGACATATATAAAGGCTGTGTAACAGTCATATTGACATATATAAAGGCTGTGTAACAGTCATATTGACATATTGGTTTTAATAGATCTTGTTTTGTATAGGTCTTTTTTTGGACAGTTCTCAGGTAACAGAGTGTTTGAGTGCCAGTTCAACTTTCTCCAGTGGAAATTTTATATTAATTATTAGAAATAATTCCCTACACTCACATTTGAAATTTGTGGAACTTTTTCAACTGAATTTGTGTTTGTTGTTAGAAAGGAGACTATTATTTGATTATGGCTAGTGTAATGGTAGTTATCTGCTTAGCCAAGAAGCCTCAATAAGCCCATTCTTTATACTAGCTTTGAATAGTGAAGCATACCAGCTCTAGATAAATGGTCCATGGATTTTCTGCGATTGAAGTGAGAGGGTCTTCATTGCTTTTTCATATAATTAGTGCTGTCTTGACATAATCAATTATTGCGATATTGCGATGATATCTCTTTTCCCACGACATGAAATATGCCTCTCGTGACATATCGCGATACCAAAACTAATACTCAACTAAAAAAAATCGCGCAACTAGGCTAGGCTACTTCGTACGTTACAATTCTAACGTTACGGTACTTAATCTAAAAGTCAAGTATAGGCCATTAAAAATGTGCAAAATAATCGCAGTTTGATAATTAGTAAACGTTTGCTGCAATTGCAAACATTGAGCATGTACACACTAAAGGGTCACATCTCTAAGTTTAGGCCATTAAAAACATGCAAAAATATTGTGAAACATAAAAAAAACTAATTAAAAATCGTGTTCCGTCACCACACACTGGCACGCCTGAAGTAAGTTGGCAAAGAGAACAAAAATTTGTCTAGAATGTGCCACTCAGGCTCTCACTTTGATGATTCATGGTCACTTTGGCTGAATAACCAAACACATGCATAATAAATGTAATAGTCATGCGATCATGTCGTCTGCTAGATCTGCAAATATTTATTTCTTACATTTAACATATGGAGTAAATTGTAACTCCATGATCATATAACATTAGAGATATAAACAATTTGTGTCTTGAGTCAATTTTCTTGAAAAGTATCGCGATACTACGATATATCGCAATATTTTTCTCCATAATAATTGATACGTAATGGAGTCATCTCATGACAGCAGTACATATAATTGTTTTGGATACTTGCAATATTATGTATAATTTTGCTTAAATTGTATGCGACTTAGCAGCCTGTGGTATACATGTGATCTTTGATACAAATTTATCAACCGATGATTACTCATTAATTGCAATAAGTGTATTAATTTAGAAATGTGTTCGTCATAGTTATATTGTCCAAAAAGGGTGGTAATTGTGCTTCATAATAACTATCAAGGATAACAATAAATTGCCTTTAAAATTTTCATGGAAGATAAATAAGAATTTTGTTTACTTTGTGTAAATGTTTTTGTAATTGTTATTACAGAGCAATGGTTTTTACTTCTCTTGTAGTTACCTATACATGTTCTCCTAATTCATGTGTGAACTTTTTCCATTTTGGAGAACTTTGAAAACTGCATAAAGTAAATGGTCAAAAATCAAATTTATTCACTAAAACGCGATTGTTCAACTCTTGTCAATCGTCACTATACATACAGTAAAATAGATCAAATTTAATTACTCAGAAATAAACAGCCATTTGGTGAAATTGTTTTTATTTCAAAGAGGAAAATAATCCTTGATTTTAATTAAGTAATATCAATGATTTTTCTGATTTTTTTCAGTATGCTCTGGACAGACTGAAGGTGATGTGTGAAGAGGCTTTATGTTCCAATTTAACAACAGACAATGTTGCTGATGTATTAGTATTAGCAGACTTGCATAGTGCAGATCAATTAAAGACAGTTGCCATTGATTATGTTAATAGGTAAGTGGATCTGTTAAGGGTGCCATCATGGATGTGTTTCCAAACTCCTCACAAGGAGAGTCTTAAAGTTATGCAAATTAATATGAAAATACTCTACATTAGTGAGGAGTTACCAGTAGTTATGTGATAAAGTTTTGTTGTTGTGTGGTACTGCATTGGTCAGTTTATGAGAAGAAGATACAACAACTTCTCTCGTATTGACAACGTTCATATTAACCGTCTTAGAATTGGTCACACTCATCTCACCCACTCCCACCTCCTTATTGGCTCCCCCCAACCCCTCTGCAACAATTGCCATTGCACCCTCACAATCCATCACGTTCTCCTTGCTTGCCCCCTGTACAACCTTCCCAGAGCTTCCCTCGCACCCTACATCTCAATTGCTGAGTTCCTCCAGAAAAATCCGCCGGATAAAATGATCTCCTTCCTTCATCATGCCTCCCTCTACGACCATATTTAATTCTCCTCTTCCACCCCCTCTCTACTTTGTTTTCGTTTCAACCATGCACCTCCCCTCAAAATCACAGCTTTCTGACCTTTTGTCCTTGAATTTCTCTTATTCTCCCCCTGTTTCCTTTACTTCCTAGCTCTAGAATGATCTGACCTCTCAGGCACAATTTGACTTTAGTTGTTGTGGTGCCGTTAAGCCATCATCAAACAAACAAACATATATAATTAGGCGCAAACATAGTTGTGGTGTGGTACTGCATTGGTCAGTTTATGAGAAGGTACTATAATTAGGCGCAAACATAGTTGTGGTGTGGTACTGCATTGGTCAATTTATGAGAAGATACTATAAATTGGGCGGAAAGATAGTTGTGGTGTGGTACTGCATTGGTCAGTTTATGAGAAGAAGATACTATAATTGGGCGGAAACATAGTTGTGGTGTGGTACTGCTTTGGTCAGTTTATGAGAAGATACTGTAATTGGGCGGATACATAGTTGTTGTGTGGTACTGCATTGGTCAGTTTATGAGAAGATACTGTAATTAGGCGGAAACATAGTTTTGTGTGGTACTGCATTGGTCAGTTTATCAGAAAAAGATACTATAATTGGGCGGAAACATAGTTGTGGTGTGGTTCTGCATTGGTCAGTTTATGAGAAGAAGATACTATAATTGGGCGGAAACATAGTTGTGATGTGGTACTGCATTGGTCAGTTTATGAGAAGATTCTATATTTAGGCGGAAACATAGTTGTTGTGTGGTACTGCATTGGTCAGTTTATGAGAAGATACTATAATGAGGCGCAAACATAGTTGTGGTGTGGTACTGCATTGGTCAGTTTATGAGAAGAAGATACTGTAATTGGGTGGAAACATAGTTGTGGTGTGGTACTGCATTGGTCAGTTTATGAGAAGATTCTATATTTAGGCGGAAACATAGTTGTTGTGTGGTACTGCATTGGTCAGTTTATGAGAAGATTCTATATTTAGGCGCAAACATAGTTGTGGTGTGGTACTGCATTGGTCAGTTTATGAGAAGATACTATAATGAGGCGCAAACATAGTTGTGGTGTGGTACTGCATTGGTCAGTTTATGAGAAGAAGATACTGTAATTAGGCGGAAACATAGTTTTGTGTGGTACTGCATTGGTCAGTTTATCAGAAAAAGATACTGTAATTGGGCGGAAACATAGTTGTGGTGTGGTACTGCATTGGTCAGTTTATGAGAAGATTCTATAATTAGGCGCAAACATAGTTGTGGTGTGGTACTGCATTGGTCAGTTTATGAGAAGATACTATAATGAGGCGGAAACATAGTTGTGGTGTGGTACTGCATTGGTCAGTTTATGAGATAAAGACACTGTAATTGGGCGGAAACATAGTTGTGGTGTGGTACTGCATTGGTCAGTTTATGAGATAAAGACACTGTAATTGGGCGGAAACATAGTTGTGGTGTGGTACTGCATTGGTCAGTTTATGAGAAGAAGATACTGTAATAGGGCGGAAACATAGTTGTGGTGTGGTACTGCATTGGTCAGTTTATGAGAAGATTCTATATTTAGGCGGAAACATAGTTGTTGTGTGGTACTGCATTGGTCAGTTTATGAGAAGATACTATAATGAGGCGCAAACATAGTTGTGGTGTGGTACTGCATTGGTCAGTTTATGAGAAGAAGATACTGTAATTGGGTGGAAACATAGTTGTGGTGTGGTACTGCATTGGTCAGTTTATGAGAAGATTCTATATTTAGGCGGAAACATAGTTGTTGTGTGGTACTGCATTGGTCAGTTTATGAGAAGATTCTATAATTAGGCGGAAACATAGTTGTGGTGTGGTACTGCATTGGTCAGTTTATGAGAAGATACTATAATTAGGCAAACATAGTTGTGGTGTGGTACTGCATTGGTCAGTTTATGAGAAGAAGATACTGTAATTGGGCGGAAACATAGTTGTGGTGTGGTACTGCATTGGTCAGTTTATGAGAAAATACTGTAATTGGGCGGAAACATAGTTGTTGTGTGGTACTGCATTGGTCAGTTTATGAGATGATACTATAATTAGGCGGAAACATAGTTGTGGTGTGGTACTGTATGGTCAGTTTATGAGGAAATACTGTAATTAGGCAAAAACATAGTTGTTATAAAAGTTTTAAGGACATTTGCTGAGGCTTTCATGTGAACAAGTATGTGATAATGTTATAGTGCAAACAATCAAACTTACATCAATAGTAGTATAGATTGTTTATTTTTATATTCATATTTTTCGAACTGCGAATTGAAGTGAGCTTTACTTTTGACTGGAAAACAATGGTTACTTATTTAGATTAATGTATTTAAACTCCAGTGTTGTATAGAATAGGAAAAGTTTAAAACTAAATGCATTGAGTTAGTACTGTGGATGGGGCAATATGACTTAAAAGAATAGAAAAAGCTTGTTTCTGAATTGATTTTTTTCTCCAAATGAAGCCAAATGTCACCTTTGGGTATCTCCTATGTGTTGTTATGCTATCGTACCATATCAAGATTTTTTGTAATCAGTCAAACTGCCATGCTTAAGGTCAGTTTTTAATCTTAGCTTTCAAGAAAGTATTTTTTCATGTTTCAAAAGGTTAATGCTAGAGTATTATTGGACAAAGAGTGGTACAAAAAAAAGTTTTATTGTGTGTATAGAGGGATTTCATCACATGACTTAAACTCAACTGGCAGACATTTTGCAGGGAAGAGCTTTGCACGTTGAGTATTTCACGCATCTGATCTTCATGCAGCTCAGTCACACGTAAAACAAACAGACTTGATCTAAAATGAGCTAGCATGCGCTGGTGATGAAAATACTCTGGGCATATAAAACACATGCTCGGCATATAAACACGCACTGGTCAAAATAAACTGGCTAGATGTTAATGTAAAATGTTATTTTAAAGAAAAAATCACCCTCCCAAGTAATCTTAATCAGTGGATTTTAAACACATCTATTAGTTTATGCAACCAATGGCACAGCAAGATTCTGGCATACTACTTACAAAAGTAATCTTATATTACAACATGCAAACGTATGTAAGTGTACAGCAGATGGCAGTCTTCCCTACAAAATGGCGATGTAAACGAAGTCATGTGACCTCATGACGTCAGCTGAAATACCCTTACAGTCCAAGATGGTCTTGTTATCACAATGTTGCAAGTGTTTATTTGATTTTATTTCTCCTTCTCATTTCAGCCATGCGACAGAAGTGATGGACACAAACGGTTGGAAAAATATGGTCTGTAGTCACCCTAACCTTGTTGCAGATGCCTTTAGGGCTCTTGTCACGTCACAAAGTCCGCCATTCATGGGACCACCTCGAAAAAGGCTCAAACAAAACTGAAATATGAAATGAATCAGTGTGTGAAACAACTGGTGTAGGTGTTAGAAGGGCAAATGTACTTTACACTGCATTTGCAAGTATTTATGCTACCAAAGAAAGTGAGTTTGCATTGGACAAAAGAGGTTCTGTGAGCGTTCTGTCAAGTCGTTTCAAGGAGAGGATGCTGTGTTTCTCTGAGCTGATGAATCACAGTATGGTGCAGACTGCTGAAATACTCACTTCAAACATCACTGGATGTAGATGAATAAGATATTTAATGAAGGGCTGTTATTGGAATGATATGCAATTCAGTAACTTTCCGCAATGAGTTCAATCTTAGACGATGCTTGGGTTAGCCAAATCGGTTTGTCGTAGTGTTGAGATGGATAACTGTGCGTTGGTGTCCCTAAGGTGACTATATCTTGTAGCAATCAGTTTACTGGGCACTCTGCCATGAATTCAAGTTCCCCACTCATACAAATGAATATGATAAAATGTTAAGCATTGACTAACTGAAGATGCCTCTGAAGGGACTAATCTTGTCAAAGACTTTGTCTGAATTGACATATTCAGAGAGCAGCCAGTCAATGGGAAAGGCTTTACTAGTGTAGTACAAGCTCAGGCTTAATAGCATCACAGTAAGCAGGTCAAGGTGAGTTGCTAAAACTATGTAGATTGTTGGGATAAGTATTTTTATAATATACAAATGAAAGTATTTTTGTTTTAGTTGCTTGGAGCTCATTTTAATACTGTATGCATGGAAATGATTAATTTTAACACAATTGCTACAAATAAGATACATTACACAACATTTTTGTTCTTAATTTAACCAAGTTCTAGATTGAAATTCATTAGTATGAATAAAAGCAAAGAATGATCTGTTTCTTCATAGGATTGTGATTATCGCAGGTACTGGCTTATAGTAACAGTTTTCTTTGTAATTGTCATGAAACTTCAGTAGCTAGAAGGGGCACGTTTGATTCACATTGACATGTAGGTCATTAATGTTGGTAAGTCAATGTTCTTTTAAAGTGTTTGGAGCTTTTGTTCTTGCTGAATCTTGATCTAGTTCTAATAAATAAAGTAATTTGAAGAACTTAAAAGTAGTTCTAATTATGATTATTATGTAGATACATTTTGTGAGGTCATATGGTACTTATACAACCAGTTTTCAAGTGGGTTAAGTTGTTAAATCATGTCAAGCACATATATAGATATGGACTAAAATAGTCATTCTTCCATGAAATGAAATTTGTGTATGATATCTCATCACAAAGTGTATTGGCCAGTGAACATAGCTCTTTCTTTGCAATTGAAAATTTCACAACATTTATATCATCATATTTCCTTAAAGTTACATCGCACCTTATATGTATATGCTATTAATATGCAATCTGGTCTCATTGACCTGATACTCATTTATAGCTTAAAATGGAAATAGAGTTTGCATAAATAACCCCACTACTCATGCAGGATGAATTAACATTGTTTTGTAGGATTAAGTTTCACCGAAGCTTATAAGGGCATATTCTTCATAGAATAGTCTTTAAATTTAGTAAAAAGCTTTTTTTTTGTCTTAATTAAGGCTGATAGTAAGTCCAATTATATTTTTATACATGCTGAATTTATTACTTAGTCAATTGAATTCAAATTCAGCCCTTGGATTTCTAAGGCATTGTTTTCATCCCATTTGAGTGAAATGTGGTTAGGTTTTTAAAATGTTAGTCCGATTCAGCTTTGCTCCATCAAACATTCACAGATGATTAAAACAATGTATTTACATAGGAAAATTGAAACTATTCAACTGATCACAGTTGGATATTTTCTGGAATAATAGCTGGAAGTTTTAAAAACTGGTAGATTACATTAAAGTCCAATTTGCATCTAAGTGTCATTAGTTGTTAAACATATCATGCAACCATCTCATTTGCCTTCATATTTACATCTTCTTTGATATGTTCTTTTCCAAACTTTTAAACAAGAGTAAAGTAAGAATGATAACAACTCAAAGAAACCAAAATTTTGTTCTAAGGAGTAAATTAAATCATTCTGTTTCTATGCATTACTTACATTGAATATTCAAATACAATTTGATGGAAGCTTTCAAGTTTTCAGCAGCTATTTGGGTTTGTTTTTTTCTTTCTCCTATCAGTTGGAGGCATTCTAATGATTGTACCCTCCTTAAAGGAGACATAAAGTCTTGACTTATTCCTTACTAGTCAAAAGCATAGTTCTCTCTCAAGATATTCACATTTAAATTTGACACATGGAAGGTGCCATTTTGCTCAATTCTATATATAAATCTTGTCAAACATGACCTTATTTACTCAATACAGCAATGTAATGCATTTCTTTATAATTTTCTATGAAGAAATTGTTTCAAAATGTGACAAGAATTTTGAATAGCTTGCTTTGGTAATATCACATATGCACAAGAATGTCCTCGAATAGCTACAAAAATTGAGATTGATGATAAAGAAATACATAACATCGTACCGCGTTAATGACATCATTGTCTATATGTTCTAAAATCAAAATGGCTGCTAGTGGTGAAATTAATGTGTTTAATGATTACAAAAAATATGTTCGATTGCTTTCTGAAATGTAAAACTTGGTCAGATAATTTGTTAATTCTAATTCTATCATATGAAGTAAGGATTACGTGAGACTACATGTCTCCTTTAATTATATGTTCATGATAATTCATTTCCATCTGCAAAATACCTTTGTTCCTATCACCCTAATCCCATTGAGAATTGACCAAATTGGATCAGTATATCTTTTAGCATAATCTGTTACCTGGCAAATAATTTTTTGACATTCCACTCTTTTGACTAAAACAAGTTCATTTTTTTTGAAGTTAATCAAATCATCGTACTTGTTGGTATAATGTTTAAATTTGATGAAAATACTGCCAACACTTTTAGCGTACTCTGTGAGTGTAAGACAAATGTGGCATTGGAATCTAAATTGGAATCTAATGTGGCATTGGAATCTATTTTGAAGTTTTTAAGCTTGTCAGTGTAATGATTTTAGGAAATAAAGACTTTTATAGGAATTAAAAAATGAATTTGATAAGTTTGCAACTGGTGATAAGAGAATGATACTTGTACTGGATTTTCAATAATTACCAGGAGTTAAAAGCACATTGTGATTGTTTGGTCGTTAATTTGAAACATGACCTAGCTTCAGTTTTCACTTACATGTGTATAAAAGGGCTGAAGATCGTTAACTTGGGGCAAAATCCATGTTAAATCGACCAATATTGGCTGTTTGATGAATGATGGAAATGTTCCTCATAAAATTCCAACAATTTAAGTATACCTAGCAAATTCCTTTAAAGGTCCATGTACAGGTGGCATTTTTCTTGGTAAAAGAGCTATGAATTTTGGAAATATCACTCTTAGTTTTTGTGTTTAAGGCTGATCAAAGTTTGATCAACTTTTAATCTTAAAAAAAAACATTGTCAGAATTTGCTTCACCCCTTTAGTGATTTATGACATTTAAAAAAACTAAAGGATTTACATGGGAAATACCAAGATCATATTGTATTTCTATAAAAACCTTTTGCTACCCTGAAGGTGTTTAATAGATTTTTAGGCAAATCTTGCCTCTACATGTCCATATAACTTCCTAAGCATATTGATCAGTGCTTGCGCTACAATATACGAAGCCAACGTCTTCATGGTCGCACATCAAATTTATTCATGTGTTACATTGTATGGTAACATTAAAGACATTACTAATAGAAGTTTTTTTAAACATTTTGGTGGATATGAGAAATCCGAAAAGTTTCCCGACTTCAATTGAACCATTTATGTGTTTTCATTATTAAGTTTGTGCCAATGAAGGTATCATTTTATTCTGGTAGGCGAAGGACTGGGGAGGACTGGTGTTGACTTAAGTTTACAACAAATTTGTTCATGGTACAAAACCTATGCCTCGTATTGAAAAAGAATTTATCATGAAAATTATGGAATGTGTGTACTTTCATGAGTAACAAACGAGTAATATTGCCTAAAAGTAAACAAACAAACAAACAAAACAAAAAAGTAAAATTTGTATTAATGCACATTCTTTAAGCTGATAATCCATAGTTTACAATAGTAATGCAATTGCTTGCCATAGTGATAACAAACCAAGCGCTGTGCTAGAAGAAAATGGGCAAAATACAAAGAAGAAAAAGAAAAAGTGGGACTCAAAAACAATCGACTACTTGTTTCAAATAATAGTAATAATAAACTTCCAAGAAATTAAAACACAGGATGCTACAGCAGGACAGTGTGTTTTGAATAGAGATGTTAAAGAAAATGTGAGGATTCAGATTTGAGGTACACAGACCAAACAAGTACAATTGTAGGAATGTCTTGCAAGGCAATTTCAGGTGTCTTCATGAGGTGCATGCTTAAGTATTATACCCATTTATAATGGATGAAAAATGATTTGTGGCATATCTTAAAGGATAATGAGCATATAACAATTTGTTAAAAGTGAGTTGATCTCTGTCAAGTTGTTGTCATGTTTATAAGTTACTGGTTCACTAATAGTGTGTTATGACTCAAAGCAGATATTATAACTTTGCTGTTGTGGGCTCTTTGTTTGCCGTTTTATCACAGCTTGATGCTGAAATCAATGATTTGAGGTTTGGCTGAATCATAAATGACAGACGTTAACACTTGCATGATACATTGCCTTGAGGCCAGTGGCAACTCAGCTGCAGCTATTATGCAAACTACCTAAACTTTTAAGGAATATTCCCATGAATTATCATGCAGATTTATCAGTGTGAAAGAGGACAATTAAAGAGTTGAAATAATGAAAAACAGTGCTGATTCCTTGTAGGAGGTATTGTATTTCAAACTTTCGTACAGTGCATTGAAAAGTGACTGGTACAATAAGTCTAATTCAAAAGAAAGATCATCATTGCTTACAATTCAAAGACTTTATTTACTTCATTAAAAATTAATGACCTCTTGTAAATTCTTGGAAATGTATTGTTCATTGATTGAGATATTACATGTACTTTACAAGAACAGACTTTGCCCATCTGTTGATGCACCAGTACCTATTGTTCTTAATAAAGAGAAAATAAATATTTATTTCCATAGAAATGTCCTGAAATTGCAACTATTACATCACACTGTATGATCTATGGTTACTTTCCAACACATGTGAAATCTTTGAAATGCAATAGTTCCTATATGGATAAGATATCAACATGTTTTTTTCACTAATTTGTTTCTTTAATTGCCCGTTAATCTAAAAGCAGAAGAGAATTCACAGAAATACTTATTTCAATATAAAGTTTTATGATGTTGCATTTAGAATTCAAAGCTTGTATTTGAACAAATAAGTATAAATTTTTTTGTATATCTTTGAGCAGTTTGCTATCATGGTCACAGGTATGATTCAGAAGTTGGATAATTACAATTGATGGCATAAATATGCAGAGTGATGATCAGGTGGTGTAGTCAGGTGTGTAATTTCATGACGGGAAGATCAGGTGGTGTAGTCAGGTGTGTAATATGACACTGTAGGACATATTTGAGTGATAAGATTTTTCAGAGCTGAAACTATTTACATGGCATTTTAATGTGATATTCAGGAGTAATGCAATAATTTGTTATTGTACGTAAGCATGCCGGAAAAAACTGTTGTTGTTAGGGTGTGAGGCAGAAGTGTTGCTAATTTAACACTGAATACCGAATAAGACTTGAGCGCAGAATTGTGCCACTTTTTAGACCCAAAGTTTCTTTCTAATAATCGCCCATGCCCCCACATACAGTGTGCTATTCGTAGCTGCATTATGTGAACTGGTTCTATACTAGTTCCACAATACCACCACAAAAACATCGTGACCGTCAAGACACAAAATTTGCAAGGAATGTAACAAAACTCGAGCATTTTAAGTCTTTAAATGAATCAAATTGTGTTATCACTTGGTTAAAAAAAGTTAAGTGGGCGCTTATTAGAGCAGGGGTGCTTAATACATCAATTAAGTAATGCAGTCATTTGGTTAGGGGCACTTATTTTAATATCAGTTTGAGGAATGATTAACGGTATATGAATTTGAATAAAAGACTAAAGTTAAAGGGGTACAAATGATTGAAATAAGTTATGTAACAATTTGAACAGATGTCACTAATAATTGATGCATTGATGCAGAGTTAGAGTAGTTGTTGAGCATCGATCTCCTTTGATCATATTTGCTAATTTCATGTTAAAATCTGTTTTCAGTAAGAGAAAATGAAGAGGTGTTTTGTATTTGATATGTGTATATGAGTAGATACTCCATATTTATATCTTCTGCTGTACATGTTAATGTTCTTAATAATATTTGAGAGAAGAATGATTTTTGTACTTTGTGAAATACTTGCAATTTTGACTTCAGCTTTGAACTTTTTCTTAAGAGAAAAAGTTATTGTTTTTATTCTTACACTTTGCACACTTAATATTTTTACTCTCATGATAGACTTAAAAGTGAACAACATTTCTTCATTTGAGTGTATTGTGTGCCTGGATGGCTTTGCTGGCTGCAATTTCTGAACTTATTAAGATTTTGGAGGTAGTTTATGCCAGTAAGATATTCAACATGTTTTGGAAGGTGTCATACATTTAAGCCCTTATTGCATCATTGTCAGTGTTATACAAACTTTGAAATCTGTAAGTTTTTTTGGCATTGATGCTATTTGGTTTACACCATAGTAACTGCTGTCAGTTGTCTTCTATCCAAGTATCAATAAATTTGTATCTTGACCAAATCCACTATAACTGCTAGTCATCAATAATCTTTCTTTCATGAAATTCATTTCCATTCTCCCAATTGTCCTATTGTAAGAGATAAAAAAAGTTACATTAAACCATATGTATTGTCTTGCTTTACCGCACAAAAAATTACCTAAGATTAACAGATGCATATCCTAAATCTAAGCATTTCAAGGTTCGAAGCAGTGTTTCACACAAAGTTTTGAAAAAAGTATGGTGAGGCAGACATGTCCCCATCGAATATGGCCCTGTATGATATTATATTTACTTAAAGTTGTAAGAAGTACCTCAATACAAAAAACATGACCTTGTTTTATCAGAAAACAAAACTATGTTTGACACCCACACACTGCCTATTTTTGAGCCCCACCATTCCACCCCTCCTGTGCCCCATGGTCACAGCTCCATCAACCTTTCCATCTCCAATTCATTTATTTTTAATTAAATGTAAACCTCTGAGGCACAGATGGATTTAGACTGGAGATTCTGTTAAACCTCACTAACCCCCACTCAAATTATTGAAAGATTTGTTCACTTAAACCTAATCTGGGTGATAGCCAAAATGCAAAGAATGAATGAAGAAGAACGTCTTGCCATGTGGCTTTTACAAGGAAGTGAAAAATCATAAAGAATATAAAAAATCAACAAAAACAAGTACAAACAGAAAATTAACAAGAAACTTAGTGTTTTTGTTCAATCAGTCTGTTAAACCTCTTGCCTCTTATTGTTTGCTTCTTAGAATGAGCAATGTTGACTGACCCTCCAAAAATTAGACAAAAAGTCCAGACTAAGAGCTGTTTTGGCTTGTTTTTTGCATGTTTGTTTTCACTTGAGTAGGATTTTCATCTTTAATTTTGCCCAGTTTTGTCATTTTCTTTTGCCATGCATGGGGAAATGTCTCTTGCTAAATCCCATCCTCACACGGACAGGGAAACATTCTTCACACAACAAACTTTCCACTCCAGATTTTGTGGAGATTGGCTCCAAACTATTTTCTTCCCCCGGCCCTTAACATGTTTTAATACCATTGTTAACATGTGTAAAGCATGTTTATCTTTAAAATAGTGGAAAAGTTTGTAACTTAATTCAATCAACTTTGATGGATTGAAACTATTCAGTAAAATTAAGTGAAATAACATTTGTTCGACTTCAATTATCCGTTTATAGATTTCTCATTGAGACCGATCTGAAAAATCTTTACAGGATACTTCCCTCGCTTTCTTCATAATTGTCAATAACAAAGTAAGACTCGAATACATCTTCACAATCCTATTTCTTTTATTGTCCACTATCATTAAAGGAGATATAAAGTCTGACATAATCCTTATTTCATATGATAGAATTAAAAATAATTAAATTCTGACCCAAGTTTCATAACTCCCGAAGCAGTCTAAGACATTGTTTTGTAATTAATAAAAACTTTACTACTACTATTTAATAGTACCATGGGAGCTGCCATTTTGATTTCAAAACATGCAGATTATGATGTCATCAGCCCAGCAGGATGTTGGAATGCTTTGTATTTCTTTAGAATCTACCTCAAGTTTTCTAGCTCATGAAAAATTGTTTTTTAATGTTAACATACTGTTAAAATTTTGTCACGTTTTGGAATGAAACCTTTAATCACATTTATAAAGAAATACATTATAATCCTTGTCTGTATTGGGGAAAATATGTCATCATGCACAATTTTTTAATTCAATTACAAAAGAATTGATTTCAAACATGAATAACTTGAGATAGGAATAAGATTTTGACTTGCTGTTTTTGATAGTTGGTTGAGATTTGTATTCTCTATCATATGACAATGATTGTATCAGACTCTTGTCTCCTTTAACAATGAACACAAACTCATCCTTTAAATACTCCTGCAAAATTGTTTACTGAAAAGGGTCTATAGGAGATTGGACATTGTTTAAGGTTTTCTGAGCAAAGCATTGGAACCATGTTGTTGTGTGTATGGTTTTTTGTTTCTGATGCAATAGCATAAGGAACCTATGTAGTCGTGCTGGCGTGTGTATGTATACATGTATGTTTGTGACAGAAGCTTGTAAACACAATATCTCAAGAATAGTAGGGTGGATTGGTCATACTTGGTATATGGATGTGTTGTGGTCTGTAGATGATCCCTATTGTTTATGGTGCTGATGTCATGAATATTAATTAGAAAAAGGGGCTAATGTAAAATTCTGTTAACAAGCTTGTATAAACAAGATATCTCAAGAACCGTGCAGTGAATTTATGTCATACTTGGTATATGGATGTGTTGTGGTCTTTGGATGATCCCTATTGTTTTTGCTGTCATGAATATTAATTAGTAGGCGGGGCAAAATGTAACTTGAAAATTCTGTTAATGTGCTTGTAAACACGATATTTCAAGACCAATGCTGTGGATTTATGTCATACTTGGTAAATGGATGTGTTGTGGTCTGTAGATGATTCCTAATGTTTTTGGTCCGATGTCAAGAATATTAGTTATGATAATAATTCAAAATGTATTAGTATGGGAAGGGCTAAATGTAAAATTCTTTTCAGCTTGTAAACACATTATTTCAAGAAGCGTGTAGTGGAGTTATGCCATATGGTAAATGGATGTGCTCTTGTTTGCAGATGGGCCTATTGATTTTGGTGCTGTCATGAACATTGATTAGTAGGCAGGGCTAAATGTAAAATTCTGTTAACAAGCTTTTAAACAAGATATCTCAAGAACAGTACAGTGGATTTATGTTATACTTAGTATATGAATGTGTTGTGGTCTGTAGATGATCCTATTGATTTTGATGCTGATGTCAAAATATTAATTAGTAGGCAGAGCTAAATGTAAAATTCTGTAATAAGCAGTTTGTAAAACACGATATCTCAAGATCATTAAGGTGGATTTATGCCATACTTGGTGTGTTGTTGTCTGCAGATGATCCCATTGTTTTTTGTGCTGTCATAAATATTAATGAGAAGGCAGGACTAACTGTGAAATTCTGTTTAATGCTTATATTTCCACAAACCCATGTCAGATTTAAATTAAACTTGGTATGATGCTGTTGATAAAAGCAAGGATGATACAGGATCCCATAGAATGTCGAGTTATATTTATGTCAGGCTGAGCCAAATACAACTTTTCATTGGTTGTTGTGATTGTGGCTTATAGCTTCAGGCAAAATCCTTAACACTTAAGCAACAAAATATACACAAAGTACGTTCCAGTATGGTAAAAAAAACTAAACGTGTAAGAACACAACATTTAAAGGTATACAATTTAAAGAAAATTGCTTTTAAACCAAAATTATCATCGGAACCCTGTGAAATTTCTCCCTCTGGTTCTACTTGGGGAGTGTTGTGAGTTCTTATCAATTCGTGAGGGGATGGAAACCTGAGCTGTAATCTGTAACAGTATAAGTGAACCATCCATACTTTTAAATTAATAACCTGATAAAAAACATCAACATCACATAAAGAACAACAATAATATATACTTGGGTAAGACCTAAAAGTGGCACAAATTTCTTGCTAATAATGATAACCATTTTATTTTGAGATTTATGCAGAGCAAAAAAATAGTCCAATGCGCACAGTTAGTGTCTATTGACAATAACAGTTACGATTATGAGGTTAAATTACTTTCTGTACACCTAAATTTGTTTCCTGAAATGTGATTGGTTGAGAGGGCCATATCCCTAATTTTTATAGTCCATTATTCTGTGATATTCAGTGGGGTAACTAAGGGAGGAGGGGGAGGGAGCCTCGTAAAAAATGTGGTTTTATGTAATGACCACTTTAAACGTCACGCTTACTGACCATGTGAAAAGGAGACAAGACACATTCAGCAGAAAGTTGCCATGGCAACTCCCTGCTTTCCAAAATCAAAACAAAATAGAAAATGCGAAAATAATCTTTATTTAAACCCAAAATAACCAGAAATAGGTGTTTTTATTTTAGCAATGTTTAGTTTTGATATCAAAGATGCCAACATGTAGAGGCAAACCAAGAGCGTATTTTGTTGTGCGCTCTTTGTTTGTTTAAAATTCCTTGACCAGTGATTGGTGGGTGCACATGTTTACTTTAGTCAAGCTGTGTGAATCACCATTTTCAACGTGCGCCTGCATTAAACGGATCTTCCCAAGCGTTCTTTTACTCTCTATCACAATTTTCAACATGCGCCTGTATTAAGTGGATCGTCCTTAGCATATTTTTACGCCATGCACAAAAATCTGTCAATCATCTCATATATGCCCGTCCATCACTCGCCAACACCCATCTAACTTGTATACCACGGGCGTAACGTAGCGTAGTTTTCAACGTGCGCCTGCAATAAATGGATTTTCACGCTACGCACATAAATCTAAAATACGCCTGTTTAACACGGAATCGGGACTGGATATATGCCCATTCAAAATGTGTGCACCACCATTGTTGTTTACTTTTGGCGCGTGATGATAAACTTGGCAGCTGACCAAGTCAACCATACAGGTCGACCACTTGGCACTCAACCACGCACGATTTGAACATCTGAAAGTAAATGGATCCTTTTCTATATGTATGGCGCTATGCTTTGCGCCGCTATAAATGGGTAAAAATAGTCAATTCTATGGAAAAAACTCAGTGTCTAGTGCACAGGATGATAACGTTGCACTTAATGTTGTAAACGAGAGCATACAACTTGAAAAAGTGTGGATGCAAACTGGGCGCAGAAACAAAGAAAATCGCCTTGCGTGTTCGTTTAAACTCGACAATTGCGTTGTTGCGCACTCTTATAATCATTCAAATTTGACTACCTCAAAGCCCTTGTTCTTTTGTTAATATTAATACATACAAATTGTATGCGTCGTACATAAATAACACGCACATAGGATGCACAATTTTGCGTCAATACGCTTAAGGCTGCACAGAGGATGTTGATAAGCACTCAAATTATGTCAATTACATCTTTACGCAAGTATTTTATCTTCTTATTGGTTGGAAATAATGCTTACGTGCGTTCTACGTTTTTGAATCTAAAATATGCCCGTTTAACGTAGGATCAGGACCGTATCTGCACATCACCATTGTCATTTATTCTATGGCGTATGATGATAAACTTGGCAGCTGACAAGTCAACCAAGCAAGTCAACCATGCGCTTTTGAACATCTTAAAGTGGATAGACCCTTTTCTATGTGTATGGCGCTATGCTTTGTGCTGCTGTAATCAGTTTTACATTGATTTAATGCCTCTTTGTTATCTCTTAAGAGCATATAACATTCTCAATCTAAAAATAATAATACATAAGAGAATCAAATTTTATTGACATTAGTAAAAAGAAGTTAAAGCTTGTACTTAGTACAATAAAATGATCTGACCAATGAGTTGCAGTCGTTGCTCATCAAGACAAACCACAGTATATATGTGTATAGTTGTAATGATTTATATTTTGACAATATGCTATAGGCATTTCAGGATATAGGAAATAAAATATTTTGACATACAATCACAATGGAAAATGTATTTCACAGTAAATAAAGAACCAAGGAAAAGATGTGCTATAAAATACCATTACCCAAGTAAGAAATATTTTTGTTCACTTTCCCTTTGAAAATAGAGGTATGTCTTATTCTCAGGACAAAGCAAACATTCTTAAGATTTTAACAACAGAATTTAGCAACAAGTATTTCAAAATCATTCTTGAAGGTAAAAGCATTTGCTTACTTCAATTTAAAAAGCTTTTTAATATAACTCGCAAAGCATATCAATTGCACTCAAACCCATCGCAAATAATACAATCACTGCTTTAATATCAAAGCATGTTGAGTATGACAATAATTCTAAACAATCCACAATTAAGACTTCACAGAAGTTTTCATAAGGCACCATTTCATCTTTCAAACAACATTCATTGACTGTAGATTCTAGTCACTTCCTACAAAAAAAGTCTTAAGAGATTTTCTTCTCTTAAGCTAAAAGAGACATTGATACATAACATATCGTCTTCAGTCTATTGCTCCAAAATGTCTACAACCTTTATCAGTTTAATGTAGGAAAGAAGTTATTTCTTATGATGGTTGACATACATGCACATCCTAAATACCTTTCCATAAAAGCCACATACAAACCTGTTTTAACAAAAAGAAGATTCTGATATCAAAAGAATCTTTGACAGTTATCTGCTGTAATCAAAGTCTACACACAGACTGTTCTGATCCGTTGGATTGCAATCTTGTAAAAGCAATGCTGTTTTCATTTGAATAATAAGGTGGTATGCTAAGCGTAATTATTGAAATAAGGCAAGAAGATCGGACAGCTCTTCACCCTCAAATAGATATATCTAGGCAAGACTACTCTGGATTCCTAATCAGCAATTAAGAAATAAAGGCAGGTTTCCCATCATGGACAAAATTTGAATTCCAATTGTATGAAATAGCTTACCAAAAGAGTTGATTTGATCTACAGAATGGTTGCTGCATTTTATTCAGCAGCATAATAATGGTTGCTGCATTTTATTTAGCAGCATAATAGTTGCTGCATTTTATTCAGCAGCATAATGGTTGCTGCATTTTATTCAGCAGCATAATAGTTGCTGCATTTTATTCAGCAGCATAATGGTTGCTGCATTTTATTCAGCAGCATGATGATTGCTGCATTTTATTCAGCAGCATAATGGTTGCTGCATTTTATTCAGCATAGTTATGTAAGTCACCAGATATTTCAGCATGCTTTAAGAATTTGATTTCATCATAGCAACTACATTATCAAGCAAAGAATTGGCTTAAATTTAGCAATACTATATACCACTAAATTTTCTTCTTGTTTTCCTATAAGTTGCTATAAAACAACATGTTTCTCAGATGTGTACACTGGAAATCATTTTACTTTGTAAAATGCATTAACATAACAGGCATAGATTTTGCTCCAAAACCCAAAGCATACAAATAGGTTTTATAAACCTCAAATATTTCAAGATCAAATTCTTTTAAAGAACTGATGGTAAAAGCATATAATACGTACTTGGTACACATAACCAAAGAAATATTTTGTATCAAATTTTGCCAATTTCATATTCAGAAATATCATTCTGTAAATTTCTTGAAATCCTGCAATTTTTTCATCAGAATATACCTGAAGAACAAAAAATCATTGTTCTCTCCTATACTGCTCAGTTCCATAGAAATGAAAAACTAAAACCTGTAAGCAATTATGGATCAGTTCAGATTGTGTTTATGAGTTGATGCAAAAGTGATCAATTTGATTTGAAGTAGAGTCAATGGCCTCAGCGTTCATCAAATCCTGGCATGGGAAACTTCCTTGAAAATTCTTCCACATCTTTCCTCAGATCAGCAATCTTCTGCTTGACGGCCTCATCTGAAGCAAGGGCTGCTCGGAATTGTTTCATACTTTTACCTGTATAACAAGAGGCAAAGATACAGGTGAAAGTGACCACATGCTCGAGAATGCTAGAAGAACATGCAATTACATCAACAAGGTGCAGCAAGTAGAACTACAATGCTCATCTACTAGGTCAGGTACAAGCTAAAATGTCTAGTTCAACTGTCTGTACATGTTTTGAAGTAAATTTGGTTTGTCAAGATTTGAGAAAAAATATGGGTGTGAAGTTTGTCCCTGGTTCCTTATTTGTTATTGACTGGTTCTGATTTGTAATTGACTGGTTCTGGTTAGGTCTAGATTAGGGTTTCTAACACTAACCCTGGTTATGATTAGTTAGGTCTAGATTAGGGTTTTAACACTAACCCTGGTTATGGTTAGGTCTAGATTAGGGTTCTAACACTAACCATTTAACTTAGTCCTAGGAACTACGAATCAGGAACTAGGAACCAGTAACTGGAAATTATGAATTAGGAAGTGGGAACCAACTTCACACCCAAAAATTATTCATAATTCAAGAATTAATACATTTCTGGATTATACAGGAAATTAAAATATGATGTAAAATGCAGTAACTATGCATATCATCTACTGCAATAACTACCTTGCTTTGTTTGGTGTTGTTTAATGGTACATCGACACAGTGGTCTACGTTGCAAGAGAGGCTAACTTGGTTACTCAATTCAAGAGGTTAATTTAAATTATGAGATCAACTTAAAAGTAACTTGCAAGGAATTTGAACTTTCTCTCATAATACCAAATGCTTCTAGAGAATAAATAAGTATCAAAATATTCAAGTTTTAGAAATTGCTCCAATGTGGCAAATCAATATTGATTTATACATTTGTAAACTATTACTTAAAAACAATCAACATGACATGTTAAGTGCTCAAGTATATACCAGTTTGTTTCTTGATATCCTGTGTAATCTGGAAGCCCTTGTCTAAGAATTCTGCCACCTTTACAAAGTCCTCTACCTTAAAATTCCTGGAGGTCAAAGCAGGTGCACCTGTGACAAAATGAAGAATCTTTATTAGAGAAACAAAGTTGTGGGCAAGATATCTAATACCATTATAATCTTGTATGAATTCACATTAGTTGTTCTGCTCCTTAAACTTTCAAACAGTCAGACCCGACCTGATACATAACCAGGTCGGGTCAGATTGTTCCTCTTGATTTTCTTTATTCTGAAAACCTTAGTTGTTGTGGAAGTTGGTGCTGAGTATCATATCAGCAATGGATGAAGTCCTTATTGTGTGGTTATTTTAATTAAGATAAATTGGTCTCACTATTTACTACAGTAAGTTTGTGGTTATGATTTGCTGGAACAAATTTTTAAGGAGAAGGACAAGTCATGATCAATGATTTACGAAAATCTGCTTTGAATTAATGAGCAGTCTACAAACAGAAGTCTCATAGAAGGTGTGAAAATCTATCTTACCAAGCCTCAGTCCTCCTGGGGTTAATGCACTTTTATCTCCTGGGCAAGTATTTTTGTTGGCAGTGATGCTTGCAAGGTCAAGTACATTTTCAGCTCTGGCTCCATCTATTCCTTTTGGTCTAAGGTCCACTAAACATAAATGGTTGTCAGTGCCACCTGGTCAATGTCAAATGTGGGAAACAATAGAAGATTTATACTTTGAAGCTGTTTTTTTCTAAGCTGCCAACTGACATACATACTTTTCAGTTTAAATTCCTTGTGCATTATTTTCTGTTCTCATTTTTTGTTTACTGAATTGATCTGTTTGTGGTATATTTTTAAAAAAACCTCTTCGCTGGCTTAGTTACACAGGGTTCAGAAAGAGTGCTTTATCATATACTACATGCACTTCTACATACCACCTCAAAAAATGCCCAAACAAGCATATGTACTGTAATGCGCTCGTCTTAATGAACACACATTACACAAAACAATAAGATTTCTTGTCCATGATGGAAATCTGTTGCAAAGGATTTTTAGTCTAAAATCCTCAAAGCCTACATGGTTGAACAAAAACATCACTTAAAATCACTCATCAAAACCTTCACTGTTAAATACCATCCTATTTGTAAATTATTACTTTAAGCCAGACACATTGACCACAGGAGAATACTTTTGTCCTTGTGTTGAGTGTGAAAGTCAGTGCAACTGCAGCAAAATTAGTTTACTATCAATGTCAGATTATGACCATGGAAAGTGAGGTGAAATCCCTGGTGTAATTGCTAATTGCTAATGCTGGATTGTGATTTCTGTTGTGAGCAATATAGACCCCCCCCCCCCTCTCCTCCCCCCCCCCCCTTCCCTCACGACAGATTTTAGATTTTGTTGAGGCTTAAGACACAAAATGTATCGCGAGGTTTAGACTTAATACTTTTTTCTTTATAATTTCATCATAGCAACAAAACTTAATTTCCTTGAAAAGTTTTCCTGTTTGTAACCACTGTGGATTTTATGACCACAGCAGCTACATTTGATCATGAAGCAGTTTCTGGCTACCAAACAACTGTAATAGCTTCTTAGTTTATCAAACACAAAATGAGAAAATGTGAATAATGCCAAAAGAAGAAACTGATTGAATCATTGTAACAGCCTTTATCAAGGGCCAAACTAGGAAAGATTACTAACTAGGAAAGATTCTAATCGTCAATCAGGCAGTTTCTACACTACATGTTAATAGCTCATGGATACACTTTTTGTTACATTTAACAATGTTTATGCTCCATTTGCTTATTTTATATACCCAAATTTTTGAATATTTCTACAAACTCTTTGCTATAATTTCTGTATATTCTTGTACAACTAAATTGAATTGAAGTTAAGAAATACATTAAATACCTAACAAAAAAGTATCTTTCCACATGATAATTTTTTTTAAATAAATTCTAGCTCAATAATTACATTTAGGAAAACTATCAAACCTGTACACAAAGATACTTACCAGACACCAACGTGTACCCTCTATTCATAAGTTCATCAGCCATCGCCTTCGCATTTTTGATAGTCTGTACTTGATATTCCTTAAACTGTGGTGTGGTTGCCTGTAAAATTGAAGCAGTAAAAAGAGAGTGATGTACCAGATGTCCCACATGTCAGTCATAACATAAGAAACAATGTATTGTAATGAAAGGGGTTTCCCAATCACTTCTCAGTATGACGCATCAAATCACTGAAATTTCAACTCAGAATTTCAGGAAAAGGCTTCACACTTAACCTCACGACATACATCATGTGATATCACACAGACACATTAGTTGTTCTGCTCCTTAAAGATTCAAAGAGTCAGACCCGACCTGATACATAACCAGGTCGGGTCAGATTTTTCCTCTTTATTTTCTTTATTCTAAAAACCTTGGTTGTTGTGGAAGTTGGTGCTGAGTATCATATTAGCAATGGATGAAGTCCTTATTGTGTGGTTATTTTAATTAAGATAAAGTGGTCTCACTATTTGCTACAGTAAGTTTGTGGTTATGATTTGCTGGAACAAATTTTCAAGGAGAAGGATAAGTCATGCAGGATTTTAGCACTGTAAGAGCAGCAATGTAGTAATCAAATGTTCTAAATGTTGATGATATTTGCGTAACAAAATTTTCAAATTATTTTGCAGAATCATTAATTTTTCAACAAGTTAAAAAAAAAAAAAGCATGATCATGATATAAAAATATTTGAAGCACTATTTGAGTTACCTGTTTCAGAGCTACAGCAACACCAGCAATAGCATGGTTATGGGGACCTCCCTGGAGAGCAGGGAATACAGCTCCATCTATCCTTTTCTCCAGATCATACATTATATCATTCCCTTTCTTGTCAACTCCACGCTTGCCACGACGGAAGAATATCATTCCAGACCTTGGAAAGACAAAGGGTAAAATTTCTTTTCAAGAGAGGACTCACATTTAAGAGAATATGATCTAGGAGTAAACTTTCAGAAAACAATAAGAACAAAATGGTAATTTTCCACGAAGCAACTGGAAAAATGTACAAAATAGGAACAAAAAAATATCAGCAAAAAAACCTTTTAAATGTTTGTTTGATGAGGGCTTAATGGCACCATGGCAATGAGGGTCAAATTGTGCCTGAGAGGTTAGATCATTCTAGAGGTAGGAAGGAAAGAAAACAGGGGAGATTGAGAGAAATACAAGAACTAAAAGCCAGAAAGCTGGGATCAAGAGAGGAGGTGCATGGGTGAAGAAAAAAAAAGTAGAGAGAGGGGGTGGGAGAGGAGGACTAAATATGGTTGTAGAGGGAAGCATGATGAAGGAAGGAGATAATTTTATCCGGAGTGTTTTTCTAGAAGAACTCGGCAATTGAGTTGTGGGGAGAAGGGAAGCTCTGGGAAGGTTGTACAGGGGGCAAGCAAGGAGAACGTGATGGACTGTGAGGATATAATGGCAATTGTTGCAGAGGGGTTGGGGGAGCCAATAAGGAGGTGGGAGTGAGTGAGGTGGGTGTGACCTATTCTAAGACGGGTAATATGAACGTTGTCGACACAAGAGAGGTTGTGGATGATGGGTTTGATCGGGATGGTGGGCTGGATGACATGGAGTTTGTTATCAATTTGGGAGTCCCATGAGGTTTGCCAGCAGTCACGAACAAAAGAAGCAATAAACGGTTTGATGCCAGAAAGGGTTTTGGGAAATAGGGTAGTGTCACCTAGAGGCAAGATAAGTTATACTGTTTTCAAGTTTCTTGAAAATTATCATGGGAATATTCTACCACATCTGAACATTTCTAATTTTTTAAACACTTAAGAAAAAGTTGTCAGTTAGATAGTTCTCTATTTCCTTATGTTAATCGGTCGTGCTTTTACTTTCCGTCAAAATATTTTTTTCAAACACGCCATATCCGAAATGAACGATTAGCTCGGAAATATGATTTTAAGTTATTAATGGCTGAATTTAAACAACATTACACACAGATTTATTTATGGGTTGGCCTTCAACTTTCTAAATTTTACATATATCCAAATCTGTTGAAAATTTGATCAACCATAATTCTACGGACCGTAAATTTAAAAAAACTGACAACCGAATGTGGGTTTACCTTGGTCCTCGTAATGTCTTGTGCGTTGTTGTGCTGATAATGTCTGCATAATCAAATGGTGTGGGATGAACACCTGCAGCAATAAGCCCACTTATATGAGCCATGTCAGCAAGGAGGTAGGCGCCAACATCATCACATATCTACAAGAGAGGAACGTGATGAACAGTCAGTAATATATCATCCCTTCTTCAATAATACCTTTCATAATTGCTTGCAGGTAGTATATGTAATGTGTGGATCACTAGGCCTGGAACTCTGACATTCAAGTACACATTTTTTTTTTAAATCTTTATTATAAAATCAAGACAACTTGATGAAAGGTTTTCCATTTATACAAAGAAAAACATCAATAAAATCAGAGTTTCACGTCTGTAGAGAAATTCTCTTTTGTAGAGTATGACTTTCTTTATTGTCATTATGAAAATGAAATAGTACATAACATCACATTTATTCTATCCAGTGAAAGACATTTAAATGACACTGTGACAACACTAAGAAGTGAGCATATAACTTTATCATATCATACTTTTTTTTTAAATGCCTCTCACAAGTCTTATGAATACTCATCATAAGGAGACGCCAGATGACAATCAAAAGGGGTAAAAACATGCCTCTCACAACAGTCTTATGAATATTCATCATAAGGAGGCACCAGATGACAATCAAAAGGAGTAAAAACATGCCTCTCACAACAGTCTTATGAATATTCATCATAAGGAGGCGCCAGATGACAATCAAAAGGGGTAAAAACAAGCCTTGAGTATAGAGGTAAAATATTCTATGGTTAAAAGCTAGAACAAGAAAGAGGTTGCACATGTTTTGTACATTACCTTAGCCTTTCACAAGTTAAGGAGTAATTCAGGTGCATGTTATTTAGTGGCATGACAAGGGGGACTCTTATCAAGAAGATGAAGTAAGAGTTCATTTCAATACAACTACATGAAATGATACCTCTCTGAACTTCTTGTAATCCAGAATTCTTGAATAGGCACTATACCCAGCAATTATAAGCTTTGGTCTGAATAGTACTGCAGTTTCATGAAGCTTGTCGTAGTCAATCAACCAGTCTCAATCTTGTCATGAGGAAGAAATAGGAGAAAGGAAGGCTTGTGCATTAAATACGCTTTTGTATCAAATATGCATTTTATAACACTTAACAAGAAGAACTCTTCAAAAACTATCAACATATAAACAATCAATCACAATGGTTTATAGATTTCAGTTTGACTTCTACATGTTTTGATCAGGGATAGCTTTGGAAGTAAGTGCATCAAGTATGTTCCAAGTATAACATATGTTCTCCTTAAGATTTAATGTTCTTTTGTATAGTTTATTAAACAGAAACCTTATGTAGTTTTTTCATACAGCAATAATCAACTCTCAATCTCTTCATGTTACTTTTTATTTTGATCACTTTCCACAGGGTACTACAAAAATTGTTATGTTATCCATCCATCCATCCATCCATGTTCATTTGTAGTGGGCGCCTTTTCCATAGGATACAAAGCGCTCAGAATGCTGCCCCAAAGTTCAGTAAGTAATACATGATTAAAAAAGAAAAGTCTTGAGACGTGTTTTGAACTGTCCAAGTGAACTGGCATGGCGAATGTGTGAAGGCAAAGAGTTCCAAACATGGGGTGCTGCAGCTGAAAAAGCCCTAGAACCAGCTTTGGTGTTAGTTCTGGGTTCAGTCAGGAAGTTTTCAGAAGAGGAGCGAAGGGATCGTGCTGGTGTATAAAGTTTCAGACTGTTGGATATGTATTCAGGTGATTGATGTATCAGGGATTTGTAGACAATAAGACATGTTTTGTATAAAATTCGCTGTGACACAGGAGCCAATGCAATTTGTTGAGCAAGGGTGAGGCATGATCACGACGACGCTTCCTGAAGATAAGCTTAGCAGCTTTATTTTGGAGTTTCTGTAGGCGATTTACATTTTTCATGGTAATACCATTCAAAAGGAATTACAGTAGTCCACACGTGATAGGATGAGCGATCGAACAACATAATGACAGGTTTCAACGTCAATGTACCCGGCGAATCTTGCCAATGTTTCTAATGTGATAATTAATTGTTTTACTAAGTTGTGTCACATGGTTGTCCATTGACATTCTATTATCGAAAGCAACTCCCAGATTTTTAACTGAAGTGACTGGTGAGATGCAAGTATTGCCAAATACAAACTTGAGGTTCTCAAGGGCTTTACTAGCATTTGATGAAGAGATTATGATACACGCTGTTTTGTCCTCATTAAGTTTAAGTTTGTTTGCAATCATCCACTGTTGGATATCTTGCACACAGGAGGTCAGTTTGAATAAAGCACATTCAGCATCGAGTGGAACTTTAGGGTTAAAGGCTAAGAAAATCTGTATATCATCAGCATATATGTGATACTCGATCTTGTGCTTCCGCAATATGTCACCTATTGGGATAGTATAAAGTGTGAATGACAAAGGGCCTAAAACAGAGCCTTGTGGGGTCCCATATTCAAGATTTACAGTGTTGAGTCAGCTCCAGGAACATGGACATGGTAAGTCCGACAATTAAGATATGATGATAGCCAATCCAAAGCGTTGCCAGAAATGCCAAAGCTATGCTCAAACGACGAAGCATGATTTGGTGGTCTAGCGTATCAAACGCGCAGACAGATCCAACATAAGAAATAAAATAGCTTTCTGCTGGTCGAGCGCTTGAAGAACATAATCCTGCACATGTAGTAGGGCAGACTCAGTACTGTGTGAAGTTCGGTAGGCCGATTGTAGTGGCTCAAAAAGTTTGTGTTTGTTGATGTGTTCAGTGAGTCTACTGGTTACAACTTTTTCAATATATTTTGAAACTGTAGCAATGTTTGAGACTGGGCGGTAGTTTTTGAGTTCATTTTTGTCCAAAGATTGTTTTTTGATGATGGGAGTTACAATTGCATGTCCATATGCTATGTTATGTTGTTATGCTATGTTATCTTATGTTATGTTACATGTATGTTATGTTATGTTATGTTATTTAACAACAATATGATTAAAGCAAATTTGAGCAATTTTCTCATTAACTTTTCATTTCGCATTAATTAGCATGAAAAAAAAAAGGGTGCATTTTTATAAAACAAAACAATGTATGGCAACTTACATTTAGTTTGTAAGGCATAGATTCAAAATAGATAGATGTGGCAGATACCCTCTTAGTGTCAGTCATAAATCCATGCGTTCAAACTGCAAAAAAGAAAGATAAGGAAATATTTTGACAATTTCATTTCAATCAATTGTTCATGACAAGATAAGAGAAATGCTTTTTCTAAGATTGGTATAACATGTTGAGTCGTCTTTTTGAGAATAAGATAGAAACAAAGTATGAATTTGAAAAGTTTCTCCCTTACTTGCACATAACAACTGAAATAAATTCAGTTCTAGTTCAAAAGATACAATTTCACGATTTCTTATAAAACATTGCAGTTTCCTTACATATGGTTCTCTGTCCCTTTTCTGGCTCTATAAGATCAATGTCTGGTGCCCTTGTAGCCCTTATAAATTATAGGATGTGATGACAGGTATTTAAGTAATGGTGAAATAATACTAACATACTGAGGAATACTTCATTCTGCTTTTGAGGAAACTTTGCAAACGAGACTCCATGATATCATAAAAAAGAAGACGAGACCAACAAACTCTTTTACCATCTCTTGCTTGTACCTGTAAGTCCCACCGCCATCTTAAAATGTAACAGCTTATATTATATATGAACTTATAATTCAATTTTAAACTAGGACTGTTTATTTATCTGTTTTTTTTATCTATTCATTTCCAGTATAAATTATGTACAATTTATAAATAGGAAAATACAATAATATAAAATACAAAAAATAATAACAATAATAATAACAATAATAATAACAAATAAAAAGTAAACAAAAAGAAATAATGTAGAATATGAGACTATAAATAATAGTTGGATTATAAACAACCAATTCTGATATATTGCAAAGCACCAGTCATGAAAAGAGAAATACTCACTGTCCTCCATGAGGCAGATCTAAACCCATGATGCGATCATGAGGGTTCAACACAGCAGTATACACTGCAAAATTGGCAGGTGAGCCAGAGTAAGGCTGGACGTTGACTCCCCAGGTGTCATAGGTCACATTGAAGGCCTTTAGAGCTCTAGACTGACATACCCGTTCAATTTTGTCTATGACCTCATTACCACCATAGTACCTGTTGTGACAGAAAACACACAAATAAGCAATTTAACTTGAACACATACATTAATTTAATGCAAATTACAGTGACAACATTACTGACAAATTAGACTGCATAAATTATTGGGGATAGCAAAGATTATCTTGCACCCCACCTGCTACCTTCTGGTAAATGTATCATTACATACATACTAGACCTCTAATTGTCCTTGTAAGTAAAAGACAACATATTCAGTTTGTATAATACTGAGCAACATCAGGTTGCAAATTTCAGCAATAACAAGCAGAATTTTCATTGAAAAATACTGTTTGAAAAAACCCCAGACAAAAGCAAATGTTGTCAGAATACAATTCACTATGAATTTAGATCTGTATCATTCATAAACTTGGGTATTTTGCTGATTTGATTTCAGAGCTAGGTAATGATCTGTAGTAACAATTGGAAAATATACTTTGATGGACTCGATTCTAAGCAGTGATTTAGGAAATCTTGTTTATTGAGACTGTGGCCCCTTTAATCAGAACACTCAAGTCATGAAACTATTCCTAAATGAGCAAAATATACAGGAAGAAAAATATATATGCTTTTGCTTTTGGTATGCTACCTTTCTGTTATATAATAACATCTATCAAAACAGCAACAAATCTTTCAGCTATTGAAAGATAACAATCAATTAAGTAAACCTTGTTGTTTAACACCAAACATGATCACTACCAATAAGAACCCCATCCTATTGTTTTGGGATACAGATCTTTGGACCTACTACAGTATGCATAGTTATAGCCTGCAGGTTAATACTGGATAGCAATTTGAACCCTTGTTGGCTGGTTGATTGTCTTCAATCAGTACCAATGACACACACACAACACAAAAGTCCTACCTTTTCAAGCAAATTACTTCTGTATAGGCTAATACAAATTAATACACACAAACATCTCACAAAAATGACAAAGTATTCCAAATCATTTCTCGTAACTCAAAAAGATGAAATTACAACCCTGGGTATTTTTGTGATTATAAAAATTTATTGGAAGTAACGATTTAATCAGCTGCTCTGTTTCAAAGAAGGATTCTGGACTATGGAAATAGATATATAAGAACCGAATGTTGAATGTATTACATAATAATTGCCTTGAGACAAATTATGATGAAATGTTTGCCTGCACCTTTTTGGGACTTAAGAGAAGGGCTGCATTTGCAGGAAAAATCAATCATTTTTTTACGACAATAATTTTCATTGGTTCGCCAAATGAACTTTCTAATAATCAACAATCACCTTCATCCCAAAATATCTTTACAAACTGCTACATTGCTAAGAAACATGCCCTAAACAACCAAAATTTGTTTTTAATTGTTTTCTGACATTATTCATTAATGTGCAACTTTCAAGCATGGGAACATTTTAATCTTGCATTGTGATGGAATTTCAAATCTAACTATGAAGGTACTTCCCAAACAGGGACTACGGAACAGAAGAAAAGAAGCCTATGGCCCATGGTTTATAAACAACACTTTGTTTGTTTGATGAGGTCTTAACGGCACCACGACAACGAAGGTCAAATTGTGCCTGAGAGGTCAGATCATTTTAGAGGTAGTAAGGAAAGAGACCAGGGGAAGAATGAGAGAAATTCAAGAACAAAAGCCAGAAAGCTGTGATCGAGAGAGGAGGTGCATGGGAAAAACTAAAAACAGAGTAGAGAGGGGGTGGAAGAGGAGGATTAAATATGGTTGTAGAGGGATGCATGCTGAAGGAAGGAGACTATTTTATCTGGAGGATTTTTTTGGAAGAACTCAGCAATTGAGTTGTGGGGAGCGAGAGAAGCTCTGGGAAGGTTGTACAGGGGGCAAGCAAGGAGAACGTGTTGGATTGTAAGGATGCAGTGGCAATTGTTACAGAGGGGTTGGGGGAACCAATAAGGAGGTGGAGTGAGTGAGGTGGGTGTGACCAATTCTAAGACGGGTAATATGAACGTTGTCGATCGAGAAAGGTTGTTGATGGTGGATTTGATCGGGATTGTGGGCTGGATAACATGGAGTTTGTTATCAATTTGGAAGTTCCATAAGGTTTGCCAGCGGTCACGAACAAGAGAAGCGATAAGCGGTTTGATGTCAGAGAGGGTTTTGGGAAAAGGGAAGGAGGAGGTTAAGGGCAAGCTTTAGCGGCTGTATCAGCCCTGTCATTGCCAGGGATGCCAACATGGCTGGGTATCCAGAAGAAAAGAACACTTTTCCTGCAGAGGGTGGGAGAAAAGAGTTTCCGGAGGAGGAGGTGGCAGGTGAGGTTATCCCATTTAAGATTGAGTAATGAAGTAAGAACAGCCTTATAGAAAAATGGCAAAGTGACTAAGAGGAGAGTACTCAATAAAGTTGAGGGCGAGGAGAATGGCCTTAGCCTCGGCTGAAAAGATGGATGAGTGGTCAGGAAGTCTGCTACTGAGGGTGATGTCTTGGATGATGGCAGCAGCAGCTGTCTTGTTGCCTTCCTTGGAGCCATCAGTATAGATAGAGGTGTAATTTGAGAGTTGGTCTTTGATTTGGTTGTGGAGATTGATGAAGAGATTAGGGTGAGTTTGAGTTTTGTTATAAGTGGAGAAGTCTAGGTGGACAGAAGGAAGGGGGGTGGCCCAAGGCGGAAAAGTGGGCCAGGAATAGGTGCCGAGAGTGGCGGGGTTGATGCCAAGTTGAAAGAGGTCTGATTTAATGCGTAAGCTGAAGGGGGCGATAGGGTTTTAGTCCTATCAAAGAGGGAGGAGAAATTGGGGTACCTAATGAGGTTGTAAACAGGGTTCTGAGTGTTGGTGAGGACTCTAAAAGCATAGGAGAGGCTAAGCTTTTTACATCTAAGTAGAAAGGGGGTTCGTTGGCTTCAACATGAAGGCTAGTGATTGGGGAGGTCCTGTAGGCTCTAGACAAAGCCTGAGGGCTTCATTTTGGATGGTGTTAATGTGGTTGAGGTATGAGTTGTGAGCGACACAGTAAACAATATTGCCATAGTCAAGCTTGGCACGAATGGTGAGCCTGAAAATTTTGAGGGAGAGCATGGCGGTTCGCTCCCCAAGTAGTGTTGGAGAGCAGTCGGAGGAGGTTGAGGGAGCTATTGCATTTTAGTTTCAGGTTGGTGATGTGTGGCTTGTAGGTGAGCTTGGGGTCTAGAGTTAGACCAAGGAACTTTGTGTTTTCAACTTTAGGGATGCGATTCCCATTGAGCACAAAGTTCGGGTTGGGGTGGAGGTTGTTGAAATGACAAAAGTGCATGCAGACTGTCTTGTCTTTGGAGAATCTAAAACCGTTATTGTTGCTCCAGACTTGCAGCTGATTGAGGCTGGTTTGAAGCCTATTTTCAACAATAGGAAAGCTAGGGGAGGAGTAGAAGATGGTGAAGTCATCCACGAGAGGGTACGTTTGATGCTGGGGCCAAGGTCATTCCCGATGTCATTAATGCTCAGGTTGAAGAGAGTGGGGAGAGGATGCTGCCTTGGGGGACGCCCTCTTCTTGGGGGTACGGCTTGGAGAGGGTGTGGCCAATACGAACTTGGAACTGCCTGGGTGAGAGGAAGTTTTGAATAAAGATGGGGAGATGGCCTCTGAGGCCAATGGTGTGAAGTTTCCGGTAATGCCGATTTCCAAGTAGTGTCGAAAGCTTTCTCGAGGTCAAAAAATATGGCAATGAGGTGTTCCTTTTTGCAAAGGATTCCCGGATAGCGGTGTCGGCGTAATTAACTGGTCTAGGGTATTGCGACGTTTTTCGGAAGCCGCTTTGGTGAGGAGAGAGGATTCTGTTAGTCTCGAGGAACCAGTTTAGTCTCTGATTAATGATCTTTTCCATAATTTTACAGAGACAGCAAGTAAGGGCGATGGGTCGGTAGCTGGTGGGGTCGGTGCTATCCTTCCCGGTTTAAGGACGGGATGACAATAGCTGTTCTCCAGATAGGGGAAAGGAGTGTGAGGACCAAATGTGGTTGAAGATGGTGAGTAGGGTAGTGGTGGCTTTGATGGGGAGGTGTTTCAGAAACTGATAGGGGATGTTATCTGGGCCCTTGAGGTGCAGCCAGCGTCGCTGATGGCTTGGTTTAATTCAGAAAGGGTGAGAGGGGTGTTGTAGCTTTGGAGTTGTCAGAGGGAAAAGTGATTCTCCGGGCTTCATCGCAAGCTTTTTTGATTTTGAAAGCATTGGAGTAGTTGGTCGAGGCCGAGATGTTGCTGAAAGAGGCGGCGAGGTGGTCAACGATGTCTTTTTATGTGAGAAGGTCTCCATTCCAAGAGAGATGGGAGATGGAAGATTTGCCTACTCTGCCGTGGAAGCTGTTAACCATTCTCCAAATCTTCTTAGTGGGGTGTTGGTGGTGAGAGAAGAGATAAAGTTGTTCCAAGTGTTGGTTTTACTGTCCTTGATAGTGCGTCTGGCCTTGCACGGCTGATGCGAAAGAGGTTAAGGTTATGGGTGGTCGGGTTAGTTTTAAAGTTCCTGAGGGCTCTTTTCCTGTTCTTGATGGCGGTTTTGCAGTCATCTGAGAACCAGGGGTTGGGGGGATGATTTGGGGTTTGGAGGTTTTGGGAATTGAGCAGGTGGCGATGTTGATAAGGATATTACTGAAGTTAGACATGGGATCCTCATCCTCGAGAAGATGGGGAGAGGTGTGAGTCACAGAGGGATTCAAAAAGGACCAGTCAGCCTTGTCGAGGTTCCAGTTGGGGTGTGCTCAGTGGGGATTTGAAGATTGGAGTGTATAAGAAGAGGGTAATGATCACTACCACAGAGGTCAGCAGTGACTCTCCAACTAAAGTCAGGGAGGAGGTTAGGGGAACAGATAGACAGGTCAATACAGGTGAGAGAGCCTGTGGCAGGATGAAGGTAGGTCGGGAGTTAGTGTTCAGTAAGGACAGGCTGTGCTGACGGAGAGCGTTTTCGATGAACTTGCCTCTAGGGGTGGTGGTATTAGAGCCCCACAAAGGGTTGTGAGCGTTGAAGTCACCAAGAAGGATGAAGGGGGTGGGAAGCTGAGAGATGAGGTTGTTAAGGCTGGTTGGTTGAATGTTGGTGTTGGGAGGAGATAGATATTGCAGAGAGTGAAAGTTTTGTGGAGGGAGATAGAAATACAGATGGCCTGAAGGTCGGTGTGCACACGAACAGGGCTGTGTGGGATATCGTGTCTAACGAGAATGGAGACGCCACCATATAAACAACACTAACTAATATGAGTAACATCAGCTTTGCAACACTGTTCTCAAAAGGCAACCTGATGGAAAGAAGGGAGATGACTCCTCAAAAAACTTGGAGATACACAAGACTCAGACAGCTGGAGAAGGAGTATTTATGTGCCTCTTGGTGCTAAGAGGATAGCTGAGGTACAGTATGGTAATCTCAACTACAACAATCTCACCGTTTCTGTCTGTCAGAGTAATTTACAAAGGATCAGCAATTTTAATGTTTATTTGATATGAACTAGAGATTAATATACCACACAGGACAAAACTAACGATAAAAGTGACTATTTGATATGAACTAGAGATTAATATACCACACAGGACAAAACTAACAATAAAAATGACTATTTGATATGAACTAGAGATTAATATACCACACAGGACAAAACTAACAATAAAAGGGACTATTTGATATGAACTAGAGATTAATATACCACAGGACAAAACTAACAATAAAAGTGACTATTTGATATGAACTAGAGATTAATATACCACACAGGACAAAACTAACAATAAAAGTGACAATTTGATATGAACTAGAGATTAATATGCCACAGTAGAACTGTGACTGTTTAGCGTGTACACGCTTGCAAATCCTTGTAAACTTTTACTAAATACTTCATTGCGAGTAATCATTTTTCATAGTCATTCTTGCCGTTGATAATCAATGTGATCATACATGATTTAAATCACACACACATTCAGCTGACAAAATTCCAATTAATGACTTTTTACAAACTGTTAACAGGATTAGCATAATTGCACTTTGATTTCGCCAAAATCTGAGTAGGCTAACTTGTAAAATGCACCGCGAATGTGCAGCAGTAAACAGTGAAACAGCCTAACGTTAAGCCATAAGGCTTTAAATCCCACGCAATCAAGGCCCGTTTTACAAGCTCTTAAATCGACCAACAAACACAGTCAAAATACTTAAATAGTGACGATCAGTACATTTACATGTAAATATTACCTGATGAGTCAAATAAATTTTGCAAGAAAGAAAAAATATTGCAAAATAAACAAACATAAAAAGGTTTTGACAGAACTGAAATTCTAGGTGCTTCGCAAAGATGGCGGCCATTTTTTTCGAGAGGACTGATATTTCAGAACTTCTGGGTGGTAGCGTAGTTTTTAAATGTTTTACGGCGCGGTATCATAGGCCTAGTATGCAAGATTTTCACAGTGGAACTTTGAAAGCCTCAGCATGTACGGCAAAAACAGTTACGCAATGTTGAGTTTAAATGACATTGAAAGGAAGCTACCTGTTCTTTCTTAACTGAATTTCCATGCAAATCTTTCCTAAAAATAATGATTTATACTGTAGAAGTAAACTTTTTACGTTTAAAAAGCAAAACTCGAGTGTTTATTTGGGCAATGAAGTCAATACTTTTTCCATACTGGTTGAGCGATGTTTTTACTCCACATCATAAATTTGGAGCAATTTTGGTGTATTTCCGAAAAATACTGTACTAAACGCGTGTAAACGATATACGCTCGCTTTTTTTTGGCGTGTACACGTTTATTAAAATCCCTTAACGTTCACAGCTCTACCACACAGGACAAAACTAACAATAAAAGTGACTATTTGCTGATCAAAGTCAAACAAAGAGATACTTCCACTGTCAGTTTGCTCCAAGCAAACAAACTATGAACAAAAGATACCAGTGGAACCATCCAGCCACTTCAGAAAGGTAAGAAGGTCAGACTTGTGGAAAACACTGATAAACTTTGGAAAATTTTCTATTAATGGTCTGCTTCAATAGATTTTCCCCAAATGTGACTTTGAATAAAATATTATATGGATGATTTGAACTTGCTACCAGATGGTCTGAATAAAGTATAATTGACTGTACCCAATGATGGGAAAAACTAACCTTTGACCTGGGTAACCTTCAGAGTACTTATTGTTCAGGCATGATCCAAGGGCTTCTAAGCCTGCTTTGCTGCAAAAATTCTGAAATGAAAACAACAAGCAAATATCTTAAATATAATTAACACTGTAAGTTTCCCAACTTCCTAAGTTTTCCACTAACTATTACTTTCACATAATCTAAAAATGAAATCTTGCTCCTCCTCAAAATGAACAATGAAATGTTGCAAGCTTCTGTTTCAGCCGAAATTTACTTTAGCAGTAAATGTTGACATTAATACTATCCTTTGCCTCATACAAAAGAAATAACACAGAACATTTCTTGCTCTTCATACTTCATAATAAATCCCAGACAGTACCTTATCCACTTGCTAACAGGATTTGTGATTGTGATTGTTACAGTATGCCTGCATGTACCTTTGGGGGAATTTAAAAGAATTTGGGGCCAATTTATTACTCTTGCTGGCACAGGTGGAATAAGTATTAAATGAACCCATACTACAGTAACGCACTACAGTAAAGCACTACAGTAAAGCACTACAGTAAAGCACTACAGTAAAGCACTACAGTAAAGCACTACAGTAAAGCACTACAGTGATTAAAGCACTACAGTGATTAAAGCACTACAGTGATTAAAGCACTACAGTGATTAAAGCACTACAGTGATTAAAGCACTACAGTGATTAAAGCACTACAGTGATTAAAGCACTACAGTAAAGCACTACAGTAAAGCACTACAGTGATTAAAGCACTACAGTGATTAAAGCACTACAGTGATTAAAGCACTACAGTAAAGCACTACAGTGATTAAAGCACTACAGTGATTAAAGCACTACAGTAAAGCACTACAGTAAAGCACTACAGTAAAGCACTACAGTAAAGCACTACAGTAAAGCACTACAGTATAGCACTACAGTAAAGCACTACAGTAAAGCACTACAGTAAAGCACTACCGTAAAGCAAGTATGAAGTGTTTGCTGCATGTCTCACCCGTAATTTGGCACTAAGATTGCACCACTTACATAATTCAAACTTGACACAAAGTGGGGATCCTCACCTTTGAACTGCCATCTATATTTCTTGTCCAGTGGACACAAGATCAAATTTTGTAATGGTGATACCTTGATATTTATCTTAAAATGTTTTGCAATACTATTTACAGTAATGAATGACTTCACCTACAGTTTCTACTATGATTTTCAAAATTCTGATTGATCTAACACAACAGGAATACAACAAGTTGTTGTAATATTATACTCAATTTTAGCCATAGGGCCTCACCCAAATTTCAGATCTTACAAACAATTACAACTTTTGATTCACTACAAAAGTAGAATGTGAGAGAAGTACACACTATTTGTAAATTTACAACTTAATATTGTAAAGAATGGGATGGTGTCTCTGCACAAGATAATGTACCGCACAGGTGATAATAAATGGAATTGAATTGAATTGAAGACATGCTGGTATCACTCTTGACTAGTCTACATGACCGTTAAGCAAATGTTAAGCATCCCAACGCAACAGACTGAAATTCTTAATTCTGCAGCAAGACAGATAACTGAATCATGTACACACTGTACGGTATATAAACCACAAAAAATAATGGGTATGGTTTTTCTTTAAGAAGGAGTATGCTCCATGAGTAATGAGTGTACTGCTCCCTATTTTCAGACTTAATCACTTACATTACCCAATAAGCTTGCTTAAATGTACAGAACTTAAAAACTCAAGAATCATAAATATACATGCATATAGGAAATACAGACATTACAAAAAGTAGTATTTTGACACAATTGTGTCCAGGGTCTACTATAATACCCAGGCTCACTTAATAATTTTAGCTAGAGTTTAATCCTTCGTGCTCCACGTGGTTCAAAACATGACTGCAAGTTTCCAGAACTTCTTTTTTCAAAACTGAAATTGGAGAATTTTTTACATATTTACATTTGTTTGTGAAATTTCCTTTCCATTGATACCAGTCTAATTGTTTTTTTATTTTTTTTTGAAGCAAAACATACAAAAATAGTGAAAATAAACAAAAAAGTAATCACCACTGTAAATGCTCACGAAAAACAAAGCCGCGCACCCGGTTTGGTTTTTAAACCAGGGTTGTTCACCTGAATTTCCCGCTACACTAAACTGCATATCTCTTGATTTGTTTTATTACTTATATTTCGATCTGAACAAAGAAGTAAGGGGGAGGGGGTAGTTTCTCTTTTGTTTTGAATTGAAAATGTGTGAAATAACAATAACCATTCTGATATTTTTGGCATAGGGAAATATAATTTCAAGAGTAAAAATTCCTGCTGTTCCGCTATTCGGGAACAGTGCTTTTTAAGCAGGAACAGTAAATTTTCAAATATCACTGTTGCGTGAAAGAGTGGGGTTTTTTTTCTCAAAAATATAGCATCAACATTCTGCATTATATCATTTTCTGCTCATATAACATGTTCTAAGAGTAAAATCCATGTAAAATATATTTTTTTGAAGTACAGTTAGAAAAACTTTTCTTTTCCCGCAATTGCAAGCACAATCGATCATATATGGGTCGCTGGACTGTATGTCAGTACATGTGCCATGTGGAAAGCATATCAGCACGTATTACCTAGGAAACAGTTTTCTTCACAAGCTAACCATGGAGCTGTCAAAATAACAGCTACCAGAACCCTTGGCTAAGCTTACCTGGGTATTGATCTACTATCAGTATTGTACATGGGGATACATCTGTTGGGTGATAATAATAGGTTTCCCATGACACTTGTCATCCACCAATTATGTAATGGGATGCATGACTTCATGAAGATGATTTTTGTGTGTGAACCTTATTTTTTTATTTTTTTTGACGAAATATAATTTCCCATTACAGGGTGTGGTCAAATTGACTGTATCACTCGTATAACTTTGATAATTGGCCGGGAAAGGTTAGAATTACCCACTGATCCACACATTATAATCTATACAAAACAGCTCATAACTTTTGTTAGAAGCATATTGTTTTGTTCAAACATCCCCTTTAATTATTTTTCTTCATACTGCCTTTAAGTTTTTGTTTGTTGGAAATAATATTTTCCAGCATGTGATATGGTCAAATCGGTCGTGCCACAACCGATTGGGATTCCAAGGGTTGAAGAAATATTTCTGTAATTTTCCATTTTCATATATAAGATAGAAGACTATGATACATGTAGCAACAATTTGATGCAAAAACCATGTTGATGTCTTTTTCTCTTTAGGAGTTACTGCATTTCAAAGATTGCTTAATTGTGTTGAAAAGTGACTTCACAGTGTACAGTGTGATGTCATACTGGCAAATCTAAGACAATTTGTAAATGTTTTTTCAAAATTAATAGTTGCCTATTTCCTAAATTATTGAAAGTATTTTTTGTTTAATTTTTGATATGGGGTAAAATATGCACTTTAATAGAACATACTTTGTACCCATCTGCTCATAAACCTTACACTCTTAAGTAAAAGAAAATGTTGTTTGTTTGTATTATTGAAATACATAATTGTCTTGAATCTGCCTTTTATGACCTCACATTTAACACTTTGAGATCACGCTGATAATACATGTAGCTTGAAAATGCAACAACTCCAAAACAGATTAAATTATAAACAGCAATTTGTTCCTTCAACCCTTACTCTACTAGCACTCTTTTGAAAACGTGCTTGGAAGGCGGGGTCAAAGATGGGTCACCCAAAACGGCAATAATATCGCCGCGTGGTAGAGTAAGGGTTAATCAATGGACAGATTACTAAAGGGTCGTCTGTCTTCCGAGCAGCAGTCGGGCTCGTTCCACCTCAGTGACCCAGTGGGCTGCCCACCGGGACCATGCTGCATATATTTTTGAGTTGGCACACTTGTCGCGGGTTGATTTACCCTTACTAACCAGCACTTTTTTGAAAACGCGCTTGGGAGGCGGAGTCAAAGATGGGGCATCCAAAACAGCAATAATATCACCGTGTTGTGTTGTAGAGAAATGGTTAATAGTCCTCTATCATATAAATTGAAATAAAAATTCTCAGAAATATTCCTTTGAGTCTTGTCTTCACAAAGTTTAGGCTTAGGTATAGGGCTTCCCTCTATTTTGTTTTTTGACAAAAAAAAGATATTTAAAAAAACACTTTACTTATTTTCCTCAACATTATATCACATTAAATATTTGAATTTAACATCTTTCCCATACCCTGTGCGCGATGCTAGAAATGTGTATTTTCAGATGCTAATTTCTTTTCCTTTAACATTCACTAAACTGGTAAAATCCATAAATGAAATCTTACCATGTAGTACATACAAAGTTTACATAGTAATTGCTTTAAAGTATTAGTACCTTTTCAAGAATATTCAACACCTAATGTACAGTACATAGACTATTAACACAGAAAATATGACAAAATCATTCATTATCTATAAAAAGAGATACAGATATGTTAAACTAAAATACCTCAGATGCAATCAGCTCCAATCCTCGATTTTGTCTGTCCTTTTCCTCTGAGATCAAAGAGAAAATTTCAGGATCATCTTCAGCCAGAGATTCACGTCCAGTCCATACCTGACTGGTAAGACTCTCTCCTTTCTGGGCAGCTGCTGAAGTAGTGGACTGAAAGCGACTTAGCACCTGTAAAGCACACAAACGAGGTCATTGGTCATTCTGTTCACTATAAAGCATGACTACAGTAATCTAAATGATCCAGACTGTCGATGCATAAAAGACATTTTGATGTGAGGTTTCATTTACTAAATAAATTAAAGCTATGAAGAACATTACATACTAATTAAAATGAAAAATGATTGATGTTTATATACGATTATTTCTATCACATTTCATTTAATATGCAACCTACAAATATATGTTGTGCTTCTTCTATTTCCTCAAGTTTTTGCATTACGTAACATAAAATGAATAAATTGGAGTTAGTGAGACTAATCAACATATTTCATGGAGTGAATAGTTTAAAGTTATTTCTATTTGTGTATATATATATATATATATATATATATATATATATATATATACATACATATATATATATATATATATATATATATATATATATATATACATACCTACCTACTACATACATACATACATACATATATACTGTACATATGTATATATATATCCATTGCCATCAATCAGCTAGTATTGCAGGCTAGTAGCAAGAACAATCCATAAAGGGAAAGGGGGAGGGGCGGGGGAGGGGGGAGGGGGCAGGGGAGTGCAAAAAAACCAGTATACGGGTCTGGTCTGACACACATGTATTCCTATATGTTAGAATAACTGTCTAATGACTATAGTGATTCGTTCCCACCCCCACCCCCCCAACCTCCCTCCAAGCATATGGTTCTGGTGGTATGCATTTCTATATATGCTAGCATAACTCACTTCCCTCTGCACAACAACTGACTAGCAACAAGACTTCATTCCGTATAGGTTACATGTTTAAATAACCGAGATAATTTGATGTCAAATTTTTGATTGATGGTCAATTCAAAACAAAAGCAAATCCCAATGACGTATTGATAATGCATTTGTCAATTAAGTCACTCATCCCTACACCCCCAGACGGGTTGAGTCATAATTACACTAAAGTGGGTGGACAAAACATGTACATTGATGCACCCCTCAGCAGTGGTGGCATCAGGATTTTCATCATGAAGGGGGGAGGGGCGAGGGGAAAATTTGTCTCATGGGGCAAAATTCTATAAATTGGGCAAAATTCTTTACAAAATTTTCTGGGAGGAAATTGGGGGGGGGGAGTGATCTCTTTGGGGGAAGTGATCTCTTGGAGAGGGGGGGGGGCAAAGTGATCTCATGGGGATGTCCATGACATTAATTGTGAAATGACTTATCCCAAATCAATCAGGCCCACCTCTGTACAGAGCCAATGGGTTTTAAGTAAATTGACCACCCAGAGCCACTCTGGTGACTGACAATTTGGTCCAATGATGCACATGTGAGTCACTATTTCATATGTCAATGACTCAATATCATTTTTATCAACACCATCAAAGGTAGAGGATTCTCGATTGGTCAAATCTCTACCTATTGAGCCGTGAGGGGCGTCGAAAGCGACAACACATTTTCAAGATAGCACTTTTTACATGTTAAGTCAATGGGAGTAATTTTTTTTAATTTTTGCATTTCATTTCTTCATAAATCCATTTTTTGTCAAAAAATTACAGATATAGTCATTGAAGGGTGTTCTCTGGGCATAGATCTTAAGATCTGACTGGGTGTTGGGGTCAAATCCCTACCTGTTGGGCAACACATTTTGAGCTGCCACTTTTTACGCTGTCCAATGGAATTATTTCAAAAATTTGTAAGTGTATTACTTTCATAAATCTATTTACCTACGAAATATTACTCATGTAATAATTAGATTTTTTTTGGGGGGGGCAGGGTCAAATCCGTAACCGTAAGGCAGTAAGGGGCGTCGAAAGTGGCAACACATTTTCAAGCTGGCTCTTTCTATGCTAAGTCCAGTAGAATTATTTCAAAATTGTTTAAGTGTATTTCTCTCATGAATCTATTTAGCCAGGTAGGGCTACAGCGCTTACATAGAGTATAAAAATGTTCTTAAAAACACCTCATACAGTATGTCCTTCAGCTAGGTGATGTCATCAAGGCAATTCCAGTACAGTTGTTATGTATTTCTTATAAATTTAATCACACCTTTTTTTACATTATTGAACAGCATTTTTAGTTCATTATAGAGATAGGGTGGAATATATAATTTACAACAAAAAAAATATATATATTTTTTTTCTTGGTGTACATCACATTTACAATGAGAAACAAATCCAAATCATTTTTAAAGAAATACAAAAGACATTTTGTTAAAAGTAGCTCTATGACATCATCACAGATGTTGCCAATCAGTCACTTTTGTCCACATTCAGAAAAACTTAAAAATTTTGTAACTTCTAAACAGAATAAGATATTAACATAGTTTTTTCACCACTTTGTTTCTAAATTTTTCTCTATCATATATAAAACAAGCATGATTCCTGTAAAAAAGAAGAGATACAGTCATAGATGTTAGCCAGGAGACCCCCAAAAGTGAAATGATATAAATAGTTCCAGAAATTAAGCTAAAACTCCCAGATGTTGTTGGGACAATAACCTTTCCCTGCTCTTCAGTTACATGTAAAACATGTTATAAAACAGTGTGCTTCTGTTTTGACCAAAATGTCCAAAAATATTTTAGACCATCAGTATTACTTTCCCTCGGCTTCTAATCCAAAAGGCTGGTTCAGTATTATTTTCCCTCGGCCCCTAATCCAAAAGGCTGGTTAGTGGTTACACCCTGTTAATAAGTGCAAAAAGCGGACATACAAGATGAAGTTCAAACAAGATTATTAAAGATTATGCAACGCATTGGAAAACTTTAAAAGGTATGGGGGCAACTGGAGGAGGGGGGGGATCAAATACTGTCAGTGTTGTCATCTTAATATATTATTTGCGATTTTGCTTGAACGTAAATAGGTTTACACAAAAACTGTTGTGCCAAAACTCGTTGACTTCTTTAAAAGTTTGGGATCATGGCTTTCCCCTCCTCCTGCATGATAAAATAAATAAAAAATACTTAGGGCGCCACTGGTATAAATGTTACATTATTCCATACTACAATTTGGCACTGAAAATTCCTGCAACCTTAATACAAATCTAAATTTATATCGGTTGATCAAGGGCTGAGTTTTTTCTCTAACCTGCACAAACATATATGAATCTTAAAAACAAATTTACTTGAGTATTGCCCAACATAATGAATGACAAATTTCTTGATGAGACACAGAGTAATTTATTGGGCTGGGTGGTGGAACATACCAAACCAATCCCAAGGTGTTTTGCTTTGAATTTAGGGTGGGAAACATACATGAAATTGGTTTTCGTCAATAGTTACTACGACTTCACAAAATTATTTCATACTGTTAGAAGGTTCTTACAAATACAAACGAATTTAAAAACATCAATGCTGACCAGAACCAAAAGGTTTTGTGGTTCCGATGCTTTTTTCCATGCTGATTGATTTTGTATTACTGTAACTGTTATGTCATTGCATATCATGAAATAATTGAGATAACATGCAAAATCATATTAAGCCCTACCCACTATGCATATTAAAATTCAATGTTTTTATAAAATGAACACGTACAAACTAGCTAAAATCATAATATGAAACAAAACCACATAGTCCATTGAGCATTTCATTTTTTTTTTATATGAAGTCCCTCCTACTCATTAATATGCATGATATCACCACCAAAACATTAGGGCACATCTGCAGACCATAGGCTGTGTACCAAATAAAAGTTTACTGTTCTTGAGATACTGTGTTTACAAGCTCTTTTCAACAAAATCATGTACGCCCCACCCATTAATCGTATTAATCAATATGTTAATTGGCCTTACTGATAAATTTAAGACATTTGAGAGCTCTGAACTCTGTCCTCTTTAACTCCAAAATTACCCCTCCTGGGCAAACACACTACAAATTATTTAATTTTGAAGTTTCTGTTATAAACATCCTGCCATTCCTTGTCAGGTTATCTGAGAACCTATTTGTCATCTTTACAATTTTCTATAAATAATCTTTTCTGATCTTTCATGGAACTGTGGTTTCTATATGGGTCAAGAAGCCATTTCTTGGTTAACATAATGGTTTTGTTTGTTAATGCCTGATAACTTCATGATATCAACTTCAGTTACTTTATCTGTCTGACAATATTCATTGGTTAATAATGAGTGTGTTTTAGTTATATGTACATGTTCATGATGTAAAAACATTGAATTTCATTAATATGCATGAAAATAAAAGTGAAAATATTGAAAAAGTAATGAATGAGCAACTGTATATCTGTTTAGCGTCATATTGGGCATGGTAATTTTGTTATTTATTGTGTACATGCTTATGTTGTCAGCAGATGTCATTAATATGCATGGTGGGCATGGCTTAATGTGAAAGTACTGAATGATTTAAACACCATACTCTATCTCATAAATGATATACCAAATGTATGCTATATCAGGTACACAGATGGGTCATGGTCTGTACATACAGTATGTTGCAATGTTGTGGTACTTTCATGAATATTAATTAGTGGCTAAAGTGGGGCTTACTGACAAATTCTTGAAATAGAATAAATGAGCAACCTTCTTTGCATCATATGTGCTATGGCAATGTTGTTCATTATTGTGCAAATGCTAATGTTGTCAACATTTTTATCGATCCGCATGGTGGGTGTGGCTTATGAATAAATATCATGGAACAAATATTTCATAATGCAATAATGTGACAGTTTATACAATTTTTTCAAATCAATCAGCTTGTGAAAAAAGCATTAGAACCACAAAACCTTTTGGTTGTGGTTAATATATGAAATGAATATAAAGGGAACCTCAACACTACAAAAGAAATTTTTTAGTCTGAATTGTCATTTTCATGCATTACATGGAAAACTACAGGAATACAGAATCACATGACCATCCTGAATAATCCACCCACAGACAGTCCATGTGAAACTATTTTCACCAAAGGATATCCCCCAGGGCTTTATGGCATAAAACACCCACTTTTATGTCCTGATGTTTTTTAAATAAGATGAATTACTTTGCTCAGATTAGTGCTATGTCACAGCTCTTCAACAACCTTCATCATAGTCCCATTTTTAACAAGACATACGAGTTATTATCATTTGGCCTTTATGAATGGCTATGGAATTTCACTCATCTCATTATGATTTATTTTCATGCCTATTACTGATTGAATGATTATAGAAACAATTTTGACCTTATATTTATACTATAGAAACTATTTTGGAGAAAAAGGACATGCACAATAGCTGACAATTTTAACATGCAAGATTGATGCGAACCGACATATGGTTGCAATAAATTTATCACTTTTTAAAGATTTTCTTACTGCCAATGATATGCATGACATCACCACTAACAGAGCACAGAAATGGACCATGGGTTATCTGTGTACCACATATGACCTGTATTCAATGTATTGTCCTTGAGTTACGGTGTTTACAAGCTCTTTTTAGCAAAATCATATTAAGCCCCGCCCACAATGCATGTTAATGAAATTCAACGTAGTTCATACCAGCTAAGAACATATCTATACCACATACCAAACAAAGCGGAGCTAGCTGTCAAAATTTGAGCATTTCAAGATTTCAAAATTAAGCCCCAACTACTCATTAATACGCATGACATCACTACCAAAATCAATTGGGCACATCTACAGACCATGGACTACCCGTGTACCACATTTGACATAAAAACAGAACATCAATCTTTAGATATTGTGCTTACAAGATCTTTTCAGCTAAATCATTTTAAGCCCCACCCACTATACATATTAATGATATTAAACGATTTTATACAATGAACACATACAGTACACACTGGCTAGCAACATAATTATACTGAATATGAAACAAATCAGACATGTGATTGTCAGAATAAAAATATTTCCAAGATTTTGTAAATATTAAATCCCGCCTACTTATTAATATGCACGATATCACTACCAAAAACATTAGGACACATCTACAGACCTTGGGCTATCTGTGTACCAAATATGACATGAATCCAGTTTACCCTTCTTGAGATACCGTGCTTACAAGCTCTTTTCAACAAAATCATGTTAAGCCCTGCCCACTATGCATATTAATGAAATTCAACATTTTTGTACCGTGAGCATGTACACACTAGCTAACAGCATAATTACACTCAATATGAAACAGAGTAGACACACGGTTGTAAAAATATGAGCATTTCAAGATATTTACATTAAGCCCCGCCTACTCATTAATAATGCATGACATCATCACATAAAACAATTGGGCACATCTACGGACCATGAGCTATCTGTGCACAACATATAACATGTATTCAGTGTAAGATATCGCGCTTACGAGCTTGCTGTCACAGACGCACATACACACATACATACACACGCCAGCATGACTGCACAGCATCGGAACCAAAAATGAAAATCCATGGATTATTCCCTAACTTAGTTTAACGTTAGCAATAACGTTAAGTTGACTAAGCATTAATC